>JAUIMM010000447.1:842500-970000 GCA_031769625.1 Taudactylus pleione
GCTCAGTTCTTTGTTTTTGAGTGGGTTGTGGTTGATCTGTAAGTTACACTAGGTGGTTTACCCTTGGTTTAGGGCTACTTTTGAAGTTGTACTGAAAACCATGGGTTGCAGAGGGGAGGAGCTACTCCCTTAAAGTTCAACTAATCTAATTAAGTGCCAGCTCCTTTGGACACTCAAGCAACACCCCTTGGTCCAGTGTCCCTTGGATTCAGAGAAAAGGATTTGACTTTAAGTACAAAAATCTGATTTCTTCCTCTGGGTCCATGGGGGTCCACAGCCAATACGTTGGGGTATGATTCCCGGTCACCAAACACTTAATACAAACGAGCTCTCTGCTCCCAGGATGCATCGGGTCCCTCCTCATATACCCCACCCCCTGCCTCAGGTAGCCAGTTCTTCCTGTTTGGTGTGTACACCACATACTGTGGGACTGCAGGAGAGTTTTACTCTCCATCTAGGCGGGTGGTCTGAGCTGTCCTGGAAGCAGCCTCGCGTCTGATGGGAGAAGCACCGGCCATCCGCTGCAACTACCTCCTCCGGCACCGCACTACTAGCCTTGGCAGGTCCATGGCTAGGGCTTCGGCAGGGGCTCTCATGCCCTGGACCGCATCCGGATCAAGGGGATGGCAGGTAAGCGGGTGGTCGCGGCGGCCGCTGACGCCGACCCAATGGCGGTACGGCCTCCGGCGGTGAGACTGGTTGGAGGTCAGCTGCAGTCAGGGGCAGAACACCCTGTCGCCTACACTAGACCGCCGGGATGTGATGTTCCTGACAAGCCGGGGCTTGTGGCTGCGGCCATGTCAGTTTACCGGGCAGGTCCAAGGAGCATAGGGGAGGTCCACTTCCCCGGCAGCCCCTCCCCCAATCCACACGCTAGTTCAGTCTTCTGGCGCAGCAGGGTGGGTTGCTCCTCCCAGACTCTATATAAGGCAGCCAGCGTGTATGTCAGTTGCTCTCTGATCGCTGCTCCTTCAGGACGCTGGGCAGTCTCCCTGTATACCTTTCCTACTGCTGGTTCAGGTTTTACAGGGCTCTATCCTACTAAGCTTAGCGCTGATTATGGTAGTGTGAGCTTATATGCGTATGACTCATAGAAGTGTTTATGCATGACATGTGATTGTTGTCTGTGGATACTGTTTCTTATGTAAAAGAACTGTAATTCCTGTAAACAGTCACTGTCTCTCCCCTTATCCCTTACTACAGATGTGTGGGTTGAGAGTAGAAAGTCAGCACATTATACACTCAGAACCTTGGCATAGTTGACATGTCTAAGGAGTCTGAGGGTCAGGTGGCGGGAGCCCCGTTGCTGATATCCTGTATAGCCTGCAAGGCAGGCTTGTCCCCACAGGACTTTCTACAAAATGGGCTTTGTGGGAACTGTTTTAGACAGCCACCACACCAATTAAGTTTGCCTGTTACAGGCCCTGAGCCCCCTTGGGCATCATTTTCTCAGGTTATGGCTCAGGTGGCGGAGCGGCTGGCTGCCCCGGTACCACCGGTTTGGGGTTTCCTCAGCAGATGCATCCTATGCCCATGATGTGGCCGCCTTGGATGGACCCTGGTGCTGGTAAGGTTATGGCATCATCCTCGGGGGTTTTTCAACCTCCTCAGGCTGTCAAACCAAAGCAGCCTAAATCCAGGCGCCATTTACCTTCTCACATGGGTGAGTACTCCAGTGCCGCCTCTGAGGAGGAACAGGCACAGGACTCTCAGGAGTCTAGCTCCGAGGAGGGTGATGATCATTTCCCAGTAGCCGATGTCCCCTTTCTGAATAGGGCTGTGAAATCTGTATTTAATATCGAGGAAGGGGATTCTCCGCTTAGGAAGGCACCCCTGTTCAAGCGCCAGAAAGTGGTCAAGGCAGAATTCACAAAGTCTGAGCATTTATCAGAACTTATGGAAGAAGCGTGGATCTGTCCGGATAAGAAAAGCCGTCCTTCTAAAAGAATGGCGCTTCTATATCCTTTCCAGCAGAGGACTGTGCTAGGTGGTAGAATCCACCGTCAGTTGATGCCAAGGCAGTCCCCGCAGCAGTTACAGGACCATTTGGGGCTGACAGTATCTTGTCTGTACGGTCACGGCTGGATCATAAACTGGAAAAAGTAGTCAACCTGTCCGGTACAACAGATCTGTCACTTGGGAGCAAGATTGGACTCCGTGGTACAGAAAATATATCTGCCGGAGGAGAAGATTCTTGCCTTGCAATCGCGAATACGCAGATTGCTCCGCAACAGGCAGATATCCATTCTAGTGGCCATGCAGGTCCTGGGGTCGATGGTGGCCACCTACAGGATGGTGGAATACGCTCAATACCACTCCAGACCACTGCAGCAATTAATTCTGTCTCGCTGGGACAAGGATCACCGCACGATCAGGTTTCAGTTGCTGCGTCTCTCTCCAGAGGTGCGTTTGTCCCTGTCCTGGTGCTTGCAGACAAAGCATCTCAGGCAGGGTCGCCCCTTTTGGGTGTCGGATTGGATATTGCTCAAAACCGACGCCAGTCTTCAGGGTTGGGGGGCGATGACTGGGTCACACACTTTCCAAGGAAAGTGGTCAGTGGCGGAAAGCCGGCTACCGATAAACATCCTGGAACTAAGAGCTATATTCAAAGCTTTAGTGCAGGCTCAGGAAATCCTAAAGGACAGGCCGGTGCAGATACAGTCAGACAATCGCACCGCATTTGCCGCCTACCTAAATTATCAAGGGGGCACAAGGAGTCGGGCTGCCTTGGCAGAGGTATCAAAAATCCTGGTGTGGGCAGAGAGTCTTTTTCCCACGATATCTACCGTGTTCATTCCGGGGGTCCTGAATTGGGAGGCCGACTTTCTCAGTCGGCAGGAGATAAATGCAGGAGAGTGGGCCCTACATCCACAGGTTTTTCGGAACCTCGTAGACAGGTGGGGTCTACCAGAAATAGATCTTATGGCGTCAAGAATGAACAACAAGGTTCCCAGGTACGGATCCTGGACCAGAGATCCGAAAGCCGAGTTTGTAGACGCACGAACAGTAAAGTGGCGTTACAAGCTGGTATATCTGTTCCCCCCGTTTGCTCTTCTTCCCAGAGTCGTCAGAAAGATCAATCAAGAGGGCAGTACCGTGATACTAATAGCTTCGGCATGGCCGAGACGGCACTGGTTCACAGATCTACAGTCTCTCTCCATAGGCACTCCATGGCCTCTGCCATTGAGACGGGATCTGTTGCTACAGGGTCTCTGCTGGTACCCGAATCTTCATCGGCTATCTTTGACGGCATGGTTCTTGAGGCCTCCGTCTTGAGGAAGAAGGGGTTTTCTGAGTCTGTTATACGGACAATGCTGAAGGCACAGAAACCATCCTCAGCTCGTATATACTCTAGAATTTGCCATACTTTCTTTCACTGGTGTGAACTGAAAAGGTGTGACACAGAGAAATTTCTGCTCTCCAGGGTGCTTGATTTTCTTCAAAGCGGTCTGGAAAAAGGGCTCCGCCTGGCCTCTTTGAGAGTACAGGTGTCTGCTCTTTGAGTCTGGTTCCAACAACAAAAAATTGCTCTGAGACCAGATATAAAGGCCTTTTTTCAGGGGGTGTTAAGGATTCAGCCTCCCTTCATTCCCCCGGTTGTTCCGTGGGATTTGACACTAGTTCTGAGGGTTTTACAGGCTCCTCCGTTCGAGCCTTTAAATTCAAAAGACATCAAGTGGCTAACAGCAAAGACAATATTTCTTCTTGCTATGGCATCTGCACGCAGAGTGTCGGATTTAGCTGCACTTTCCTTCCGTGAGCCGTTCTTGGTGTTTCATCAAGATAGAGCAGTACTACGTACTAGGGAGGGTAACCTTCAGAAAGTGGTGTCAAAATTTCATATTAATGAAGAACTAGTAGTTCCAGCGTTTCAGGGCACTAGTCTCTCGACAGGAGAGGCTTCCCTGGATGTGGTCCGTGCATTGAGAATTTGTGAAACGCACGAGCAAATGGAGGAAGTCTGATTCACTCTTTGTGCTTTATGGTTGTCATAAGCGTGGCTGGCCAGGTGTATTCGCATGGCAATTTCATTGGCTTATACACAGGCTGGCATGCGGGTGCCGGATTCAGTAACGGCACATTCTACTAGGGCGGTAGGTCCATCGTAGGTGTCCCGTCGGGGTGCTTCTGCTGAGCAATTATGCAGGGCAGCCACATGGTCCTTCCATCCATACCTTTGTCAAATTTTATTCCTTTGACACTTTTGCCTCTCAGGATGCCTCCTTTGGACGTAGGATTCTCCTCTCTTCCGTGAGTCAGGAGTGTCCCCGCCCGTAGGGTTAGTGCTTTGTGATATCCCCAACGTATTGGCTGTGGACCCCATGGACCCCGAAGAATAAAATAAGAGTTATGGTATGACATACCTTTTTGTTAACTTTTTTTTTTTTTCTTCGAGGTCCATGGAGTCCACAGGACACCCACCCAGGCGCACCTGTAGTTCCGGGGGGGTTTCCGGAAAATTTCTTTTCTTGAGAGTCTGGACTCATGAATATGGGTTTCTTCTTTCTTACCCTTTGTTTTGTCTCTGCCTGTTGAGCTTGGTAACGAATTGGCTACCCGAGGCAGGGGGTGGGGTATATGAGGAGGGACCCGGTGCATCCTGGCAGCAGAGAGCTCCTTTGTATTAACTGTTGGGTGACCGGGAATCATACTCCAACGTATTGGCTGTGGACCCCATGGACCTCGAAGAAAGAGTTTAACAAAGGTATGTCTTACCATAAGTCTTATTTTTTCAATAGAAAGTAGTCTGAAAGTTATATCTGAACTGTGTGCCAGTATTTAAAGTGCCCAAGCAACCTGTCGCCTCTCTATCCCATGCTGCTCCTCTCCACTGTGCCCTCTATGGATTTGCACAATTACAAACATCTAATTTGTATTCTATTTTGATGTTATATATATATATATGTATGTGTGTTGCATTATTATTTTACATATGTATATAAATATTATTGACCTGTAAGTACTGCAATTGATAACTGTAACTTACAATATCAGAAATAGTTTATTTTGTTCTTATCATATTAGTGTGCTTCTTTTTGTTTCTGTTTTATGTTTGACATTGAACCTAATAACATCTCGTTACTTTCATCATACTAGTCAGCGACTCCTTGTCATTGCTGTGGTTTTTCTTTAAATTTAGTCTGCAATTCAGCTTTATTATAATCTCTTGATAAATATTTATTTGAGTTTTTTTTTCTCCCTTTCTAAAGCCAAGTTTAAAAAAGTGAAGAAGAAAAGGAGGCGGGAAGAGGATCTGTCTGACGATGAGTTACCACATCGACATCACCATGCCAAAGTGTATGCAAAATTCTCCCAAGATGCCTCAACCCCAATAGGCAAGAAGAAGCACATGACACTGGAGCAACTAAATGCCCGCCGCAGGAAAGTGTGGCTAACTATTGTGAAGAAAGAGTTGCCAAAGGTAATGACGTGAGCTGCCCTGTGCATTATTCTATGTACTGTTTATGGAGAATAGGCTGGGAACAGACAAGACTCTGCAGGTCAATAATGTAATGTGCACATTGACTACTTCATTGCTTCTGCTGTATCCCAGGAAATCATTCCATGATTGTTAGCACCATAGACCCCAATATGAAAGGGATCAGACGAGTGATCTGGGAGTAGGGATCAGACTAGATTAGTTGTCCCTGTTTGGCTCTTTGATTGCAGCAGTAATTTCATGGATGTGAAAAATGTTAAACTGGGCAAATTATAATGCACTGACTTTCACAACAGAGGAACGGGGTGACCTCATGGCGTTTAGTGTAAATACAAACCGGATTAACCCCTTAACACAATGTGAGATTTTTAAATGTCACATCTGGCAGCTCTATTATTCAGGGACAGCCGACGTGCGCTGAAATGGGTATTGGACATTTTGTTATGTTCCTGAACCAGCTTTGATTTCCAAACTGGTTATAACGTGGAATATGTACAGTATATAACAGTCATGGTTATCATTGTAACATTACTCAGTAACCGCTGGAAGATCTAAACTTTCCCTTGGAATTAGGTGAGGAGGGTTATTTCCTAAAACTATGCATTTGTCCTTGCCCTGCCACTATTTCCAATGCACTTTTAATTCCATTTAAGGGGCAGAGGAACCACTCTTTCAGCCATTATCCATAGTGATTTTAAATAACCACTAACAAAATGTCTGAACTCCTCACTAAGTACATCTGTTCCCCAGTATCAAGCTGCATGCAGTCCCTTTAAACAAGATCCAAACTCTGGGCCTGGTTCATCACGGGTCCCAACAGCATAGGCAGTTCGGTCGATACTGCGTATGCATCGCAGTGCGTGAGTTTGCATTGCGATCGCTCTGCGATCACTCACACAGAAAGCCATCGCAGAGTTAGTGACGGGAGATTAGCGTTTTGTGGGTGGTGAGACCTTGGGGTTTAGGTAATGGCATGGACATCAGTGCACCGCGCAGTTAATTTTTTTCTCCCAGGATGCACCGGGCCTCTCCCTATACCCTGCCGCCCCGGGCCAAAGGCACCTCAGTTTCATTTGGTGCCCGGCCGGAGTCAGGTCACTGTAGCGCAGTGGGGCTGTTTTAACAGCCCCTGAAGGTTTTCAGAATATATTCCTACTAAACGGACAGTCCAGTGAGACGTCCGCACTGCCGCTCCATCAACCTGCCAGTGCCGAGACGCCGGTACTGATCCGGGGATCACGGCGGGTGCCTAGGGTCTGTCCTAGCCAGACCCCGTGGGACTTCCAGGACTGCAGCTGGATTCACGGGGATGCCAAGGTAAGTCGCAGATCACCGATTGTGGTGATCCGTGTGTTGCAGTCCATTTCCCCCAGATCTCAAGGGGATGACGGCAGTGTAGCCAGGCCTGAGAAACCTGCGCTTCCACTTAAGACCTGCCTGGGGACAAGTGCTGGGGCGCAATGCTCAATGCAAATTGCGCTTCCAGCGTCCCATGGGTTAAACGCCGGCCAGGGGAGGCAGCCTTCCCTGTTTACAGACGGCTCCTCCCGTCTGCACAGCGCGCCTTTCCACTGCGTTCTGGCTGAGCTTCAGCAGCACTCCTCCCACAGGAACGCCCCTTCTGAGGTCTCTGGCGGCCATTTTCTCCTGGCAAAGTCGCATATCTCTCAGGGAATGCGGAGCCTGGGTCCCCCTACATACCTCTCCTCCTGGTCGGCGTATGTAGCGCTGTAACCTACCAGACACCTAGTCTGGGTAGTTGAGTTGTAGTGCCATTGTGCAGGTGTCATTTCTGCATTGTATGTGACTTTATGCTAGCGCTGTCTGTATTTCTACTCTTTCTGTCAGACCAATATAACTATACCTTTTCTTTTTCTGAGCCCTCTCAGCGTGAGGAGTCATCTGAGTCAAAAATCAACATTCTAGCTCTGATACGTGCTGTCTGTTCGGCCCTAGATATAGAGAAGGACGAACCGCCAGCTCCCTGGTCCAAACATGCGCTGTTCAAGGAAATAAAGACTACTTCTGCAATATTTCCTTTATCTGATCAGCTAGTGGAGCACATGGGAGTGGCGTGGAAATTGCATGGGAAGCAATTTCAGCCTCAAAGACGCCAGGCTTATGCCTATCCTTTTCCTAAGGAACATTGCACTAAATGACCTCTTGCGGTGGACTCTCATGTGACGCGCTTAATCAAAAGTGCTAATCTGCCTATGCCATCCATTTAATCCTTAAAGGATACCACGGATAGGAAGGTGGAGGTGTGTTTAAAGTCAATGTATTCTCTTTTAGGGGCAGTCGCCAGGCCAGCTATGGCTATCACCTGGGTGGCCAAGGCTATGGAGTTCTGGGCAGACTCCCTACATGAGTCTTTTCTGTCAGATGCTACCACAGATCAGGTGGCTCTGGTGGGTAACCTCCGTGATTCGGCTACATATATCAATGAGGCTGCTTTTTACGTCACCCTGTTATCCTCCAGGATTTCGGCTGCTGCGGTTTCAGCTCGCTGTTCCTTATGGCTGCGCTCTTAGAGAGCGGACGTGGACTCTAAGAAAGGATTACAGTGTCTACCTTTATAATGGTAAGATCTTGTTTGGTCCTGACCTGGACAAGATTGTAGATACGTTGGCAGCGACGAAATCGGCGTGTCTGCCTTTATCATCAACTTCTCAAGGATCCCGGCCCTCGTCCTTTTTGTCCCCAAGGTAAGCCTAAGGGTCAGCACTTTCCTAGACAGTCAACCCTCAAAAAGATTACCAAGCCCTAGAAGCAGGCCTGGAGTACCAGACGTCTGGCGACCAAGTCCGATGACAAGTCTTCAGCCTGACTGGACAGGCCACCCCTTGGGGGATCCCAAGGTGGGAGGCCGACTTCTTCAGTTCGCCCAGTGCTGGTGTCAGACCACCACAGACACTTGGGTTGAGAAGTGGTCTCACGGGTACGCCCTTGCCTTCCGCAGAAGCCCTCCCACAAGCCCTCTGTCAGACAAAGATAAGGCATTAAAAAACAAGAAAGACATACAATCCTTGCTTCAATCAGGAGTTGTCATCCCAGTACCCCTTCCACAGAGAGGACCAGTTATTACTACAATCTCTTTCTGGTACCAGAAACCGAAAGGATCATATCGGCCTATCCTCAATCTCAAGTCCCTGAACAGATTCCTCAGGGTACCTCTGTTCTGGATGGAAATCCTCTGCTCAATTATACTGGCTGTGGAACCGGGGGATTTTATGGTATCGCTGGATATTCAGGATGCATACCTGAATATTCCTATTGCTTTATCTCGCCAGCGTTTCCTCCGTTTTGCTATACAGCAACAATATTTCCAGTTTCAGGCTCTGCCGTTTGGTCTCTTAACAGCCCCTCAGGTGTTTACCAAAGTTATGGCTGTCGTGGCAGCACATCTACGGCATCAGGGGGTTTCGACTGTCCTTGGTATTCATATTCAACATGGTGAAATATGCCCAGTTTCATTCCAGGCCTCTGCAGAAATTTATACTCTCCAGGTGGAACTGATTACCCCATCGGATAAAAGCACAAACGATGGTGCTCTCTTTGGAGGTTCATCTGTCTCTTGCCTGGTGGCTGCAGACGTGTCACCTCACCAAGGAGTTGCCCCTTTTGGATTCCGGAATGGGTCCTCCTGACGGACGCCAATGTCCGGGGTTGGGGCGCAGTGACATGTCCACACTCATTTCAGGGGAGGTGGACAGCAGAGTAGTCTGCTCTACCAATCAACATATTGGAACTTCGGGCGGTCTTCAGGGCCCTACAGCAAGCCAGACTCCTACTTCACGGAAAGCCTGTGCAAGTTCAGTCACACAATGCCACGACTGTGGCTTACATTAATCATCAAGGTGGAACTCTAAGTCAGGCGGCAATGACAGAAGTGTCACGCATTCTGACATGAGCGGAAGGTCATCTCCCAGCCATTTCAGCAAAGTTCATTCCATGAGTTCTCAATTGGGAAGTGGACTTTCTCAGCCGTCACGACGTGCATCCAGGGGAATGGTCTCTTCACTAAGAGGTCTTTCAGCTCCTAGTGGACAGGTGGGGCCTTCCAGACGTGGACCTCATGGCCTCCCGACACAATCACAAGCTGCCAGTGTACGGGTCCAGAACAAAAGATGCTGAGGAGATCCTGGTGGACGCTCTGTCGGTACAGTGGACCTTCCAGTTTGTGT
Organism: Taudactylus pleione; assembly: GCA_031769625.1. NCBI lineage: Eukaryota > Metazoa > Chordata > Amphibia > Anura > Myobatrachidae > Taudactylus > Taudactylus pleione. The sequence continues at coordinate 852,125 of JAUIMM010000447.1, forward strand.
ACCTGTTACCTCCGTTCTCCCTGCTTCCTCGAGTAATTTGGAAGTTCAAACAAGAAGGAGGCACAATCCTGCTGGTGGCTCCAGCATGGCCCAGACGGCACTGGTACTCAGATCTTTCGGAGTCTCTCCATCGACACTCCGTTGCTGTTGTCTCAGGGTCCTTGCCTTTACCCGGAACTGGGTCGTCTGTCTTTGATGGCGTGGCTCTTGAGACATCCCTCCTAAGCTTTAAGGGTTTTTCTAGCTTTGTTGTGGATACTATGATCAGAGTGTGGAAACCAGCCTCTGCCGGGGATTACCACAGGGTGTGGCATACCTGCTTCCAATGGTGTCGTCCCAGAGGTTGTGATCCCCGGACTTTTCGGATTTCCAGAGTCTTGGCCTTCAAGCGGGCTTGGATCTTGGTCTCTGTTTAGCCTCGCGGAAGGTGCACGTCTCTGGTCTGTCCGTATGGTTTCAGAGGAAAATTGCTCCTCTACCTGATATCCGGACCTTCCTCCAGGGTGTCCTTCGGATTCAGCCTCCCTTTGTCCCTCCTGTGGCTCCTTGGGATTTGGCTGTTTGACATCCCCAAGGACTCCCTGTGGAGCCTATGGACCCTGAAGAAGAAAATGAGAGATGGTAAGAACTTACCTTTTGTTATCTCTCTCTTTGAAGTCCACAGGGCACCCACCCTGACGCACCTGGCTTCAGATGGGCTTTGCTTTGGTCATCTGTTTTCCGTCTCCTATGTGAGAATGTGATTTCTTGTGTTCCAGACTTTCTTCTCTCTATTTTATCATCCTCTGGCCTTTGACTTGTTGCGAACTGTGGTGCCTCTGGCCTGGGGGCGCGGGGTACAGGGAGAGCCCCGGTGCATCCTGGGAGAGGAAAATTAACTGCGTGGTGCCCGGCTGTCCATGCCATTACCTAAACTTTAAGGTCTCCCTGTGGACCCTATGGACTTCGAAGAAAGTGAGATGACAAAGGGAAGTTCTTACCATATCTCTCATTTTCTGAGTAAGGTCAGACCTGCTGTAATTCTGTGTGAGGGGCCGATGTTACCAATGTATACGCAGGACTGCAAGGTATTACGGATGTAAGACAGCGGTACTGGGCGTCTCTATTCTGGCTGTGCGATGGCTTTGCGATTACATTCATTAGCATATTTTCGCAGCAGACCTCCATGCGTAATCATAGCTGCCATCTGTAGTGAAAACTTCCTTCCATGTGCTTTTTTATTCTTTCCTAATTTCCTACATCTTTTGCATTGGTAAATCTTCCAGTGGGACACGCAGGATGCTGCCTGCCCAAGCTCCTTTCTATAAGAAGAAATTGTCTGCACTATTTAGAAATCACTGGTAGATGAATCAATAGTACCAATACAGCAACATCCCAAGCACCTTAAGAGTAGGGCACATTTTGGAGTGCTGCTATGCAGCCCTTTGTTGTAGCATTAGATTTTTCTCTGTTTGTAATATTTCTTAGTTTTTTCTTATTTCGCTGTTAGCTGCTTGTAGCAGTCTGAGTGCGGCAGCTACATTTGTCAGCGTGCCGGCAGGAAGGGGTACGCGCTTCGCAGAGATACCATACAGAACACCGGTTTCTGGTGAGATGGCCTGGAGACCAGCACGGTCGCCCTTTTTAGAGGGTGTGGTCCTGGATGGCAGCCTCCATTTTGAAAATGGGCGTGTTGCGGCGGCTCTCCTCCCATACAAGAAGGGGTGCGCGCACTGACACACTGCCTATCAACAGGGCTGGACTGGAGTTTTCCCTAACCATGGGAAGTACTTCAGGTCTGCAGAGCATGGAGTAGGAGGGGGTGGAGCTTCCAAAACTGCAGCAGCACAGAATGCCAACTCTTCCATCAGCAAGTCCACAGAGTGTCATCCCCCTGCAAAGACTGCTGGTTTTTACTGCATGTCACAGGAATCTTCTCCCCTGTAGCTCCTGGAAGACGACGTACTCTCTACTTGTACTTGTATTAGCTGCTTCTGTGTTGGCTATCTATGTATACGTAGGCTCTATCTCGCTGTTTCACCGTTGCCTGCTTTATAGTTAATCACACATGCAGTCTTTTGTTATACTAGGGGCAGCGCATATGGTGTAATGGTTAGCGTTGTGGCACCGCCACATGGCGGACGTGGGTTAATTTCCTCCTACAGCCGTACCTGTATGGAGTTTGTATGCTGGGATTTTAGCAATACTTGCTCTCATACATAGGGTACCGGGCAGTTGCCCTCGGGGGGTCTTGTGTGTATAGGGTCCGGTGGCACGCAGGCATCTGGGGTGCTGCATGCACTGGGGGGGACCTACCATGTGTGCCCTGGTGGTGCTGATTGCGCTTCACAGGGAAACCTCTTTTCCCTCTATAGGGTTAAGTTCTAAGCCACGGTATGTTGTGCTCTGGCTCCATGCTTTGCAGTGTGCGGCGTCCACATTTAAGACCGTTCCTACACGAGACCCCGTGGCACAATGGTTGTGTTTGACTCCAGATCAGATGGTTATGTGTACAAATCACATCAGTGTCAATGACCATTTATTAATTTGGCACGCTTTTCTCAGGATATCCTCTGCTATGTGAGGCGCAGGTGGAGGGTGGTCTTGGTAGCTGGTGGCCCAGGGCTTCATTAGACATTTTGCATGCGAAGGAGCTTGCGAAGCTTTGCGTTGTCACGTGTGGCGAGGGCCTACTATCTCTTTCGGCTTATTGCTGCTGTGCGCAGCTATAAGCTATATAAGCAATATAGGCAGTTAGTTATGGATTCCCCAGCGGTGGCTATGGGTCTGATACAAGTGTTGGTGATACAAAGTCATTATGTTGCCTTCTGCAAATCTCTTCGGCTCATCAGGGAGGCATAGGAGACGCCGGCTTAAGAGGTCTCCTTTCCTCGCATATTTGCTTCCAACGGTTTGGGTATCCGAGTGGAACACCTCCCACGGTTGTCGCTGCGGTAGCGGTTTAGATCACCACATGCCCCTTCCTGTGCAGGGCTCAGCGTCTTTTAGGGATCTGATAGCCAAACATTGGAGGGTTGTCTCCGGTCTGTTTTAATAGGTTCTGGGGTTGTTACCTGGCCTTGGCGAGCATCGACATGGGTGGCGTGAGCTATGGTCACTTCTGCTGACCAATTCGTCGCGGGGCCTCACAGTGATTTGCCTTGGGATTCTCTGCTGACTTGGCAGAAAATTTGCGGCAAGCTTTGTGTGGTAAACTTCAGGTTCCGTTTTGGGCAGGTCGTCCTTTCTCAGTGGGCAATCGACTCCATGCCCTACTGTTCGGTGGAGCCCCTGCTCTGTGTGTTTGCTTATTGTGCACAGCAGGTATCACAATTCGTCCCTCTTCTAAGGTTTTATTTGCGAAGGATACTTTGGCTTCACAGTTGCGGACCTTCCTAGGTCGCTTGTTTCATGTACTTTCGGATCAGTGTGGTATCCCGTCTCTTGTGAGGTCTTCCTTGTTTGCGCCTTAACTTCTGGAGGTGGCCTTCCACACCTCTATCCAGCAGTTTTTCTTTTTTTGCGGCAGACAATGCAGAGACCCTACAGAACTTGGCCACCACTGTTCGGCCGGTGCCTCGTCCATCGACTTTGTAAAACATTTGGTTGTTAAGCATGATGGTCTCTACTTAGTGACCATTAAGTGGACCAGGTTCTACTCGGGAGTTCCCAGGGGTAATTCTCCAAACTTGGAAGGGTTTCTCGGCATCCCCCTTGTCTCGGTTCCTCGTGCCGCCTGATAGCACTCATCATTAGTGGATGGTCTCTGTTCTTCTCCTCCAGGTCCGTTCCTTGGTGTCTCCTGATTGGCTCATTGTGATCACGGATGCAAGTCTCCTGGGCTGAGGTGCTGTGGACTGGCTTTTTTGGCTCCATGGCCTTTGGTCACCGTCCACAACGGCTCTCTTGGTGGACCAGTCCACCCTCAACGTAACAGCTCCAACCCCAACCTACCATCCCATTGTCCAGTGTTCCCCAGCCTGCTTAAGAGAAAAGGATTCAACAGTAAATTTACCAAAAATCCTATTTACTTCATGACCAGCTCCCAAGTCAGTACCTCTTGCAATAGTTTCCTACGATAAGCATCCTACTTTGAAAGGACTCTTCTTGTGGTACATCACCGGTTTCAGAACTTCCTGGCAGTTTAATATGACTCCTCCTCTGCTGTAAGTTCATTATTACTCCTACTCTGTGAGAGCAGAAAATTTAGTTTCGTAAACGGACAGCACCTACAGAATGGTTTACTGGAAGTTGTTTTTTTTTTGCAGCTGCAGATTACATCCAATAAAAAAAAATTATAATAGTATTTCAAAACAATAAGGTAGGCAAAGGGGAAGGGAGAAAAAAAAAGAAAAAAAAGGGGGGGAGGGCACAGGTACATCGCAGACCTAGAGTAGTATTTAATAAAAAGCAAAAGTCTAAGATAGGAAAGAGACCAAGAGCTGAAGAAACCTATAAAGGTGAGTAAAGCTTACAAAAGCAGGAGGAGTTGAATCCATCGTGGAGGACCCAGTGGTGGCTGCGAGAGGACTAGAGCAAGGTCACTATAGTCAAATGGTGAGAACTGACCCAGAGGGGCGAAAACGGAATTGGCCCTCTCTGTGAAACCAAAGAGCCCAAATGAGGTTAAACTTGTGAGGTGTCATGTAAATAGTGGGTAATACTTTCCATGCTTGCGATGTCCCAGACATAATTTTTCAGGGCCAAACTTGCAAGAGTAGTAGGGGTTTTCCATTTCCGAGCTATCAGGGACTTATCCGCTGCAAGGATATTGGAAAACAATTTGTTAGAGTGTGAGCTCCTAGCTGGGAAGGGGCGAGAGAGGAGGAAAGACCAAGGGTCCAAAGTTAATTGGTGTTCAGATAGGGAGTTAACAATAGAAAGAACCCTAGTCCAGAACGGAGTAAAAGTCTTGGAAATCGTTTTAGAACCGCAGTCTTGGCTATCCCGATTCTTCATTGGTCCAAATTGCTCTTTTCCTAGATGGTCTCAGGGAGAGCAGTGACTATCGGGATGGCTGAGACATGGGGGGGAAGGAATTCAATTGCTGCAGATGTCCAGCACATATAGGCCGGTTACAGTAATGCCGGCATGGTACCTATATGGGGTGCAAGGTAAGACTTGCCATGTAGATGGATGCAATTTGGCATTTTTGATTCAGGCAGCATAACTTTTCATATGACCATTGAAGCCCTGCTGGATCTGTCCTGTCCCAGATCATTAGATTCATTTTTCTAATCTTTCTGGTGCCCGAGTGGATCATTATTTTCTAAACTGTTTTGGTTTTAAAGATGCTCAAAAAATCCCTTCTGAAGGATGAATTTAACCATTTCTTCAGCCAGTGATTACGGCTATGAGGAAAGGGGAATCTCGGGAGGGCCTTGATTTTAGGAATGTTTACCCATATAGAATCACCATCACTTTCTTTGCTTTCCTTCTGTGTACAGATGCCCATTGTTTATCTGTGTGGCCTCACCAAGGGCATTATGCTTTTGCATCACCAATGGGTCATAACTGTCTTGTACAATACAATATTGTGAGCTGGAAGTTCCACACTTGGGGATGAAGGTGAACATGGTGGGCTCATGTATGAAAAAGCCATTTACTTTTGAAAAGGGGTTGCCCTCTTGTGTAAAACCTTTTAAGTGTTGCATTTATATAGATTTAGTTTTGTCATATAAATACTGGTTCAACTTATTTAAATTTTTAATGGTAATGTTGCAAATAATGAACTCATTTTTTTTCCAGGCCTACAAGCAAAAAGTTTCAGCCCACAACTTACTATTAACAAACAGCAAAAAGGTGAGTAATATTTCAATAAAAAATAAATACACATACAGTAAGGTTTAAATACTAGATACCATTAGTAAATTAGATCTAGTTAATTTACATAGGTTTTAAGCTGTCAACAAAACTTGTTCACCTATAAGCGGGACTAATTAATCATGTTTTGCAGATCAGATACAGTAGAAGTCAATATAGTCGCTGCTTCATAGCATTACTCACCATATATATTAGGTAAACCTGTGTACCTGCTCGTTGATGTAGACCTCTAATTAGACAACAATGTGGCAGCCACCCATTGCATAAAAGCATGTAGACATGGTCAAGAGGTTAAATTGTTCAGACCAAACAGTAGAATTTTTTTTCCTATCTAAAATAACTTTGACCATGAAATTTTTTGCTGGTGCCAAACTAGATTGTTTTGGTATTTTAGAAACTGCTTGGATTTTCACATACCTCAGTCTTTAGAGTTTACAGAGCAATGTGTGCAAAAAAACAAAAACATCCAGTCCAGTGATGGACAGTTCTGTGGTTCAAAACACAGAGGAGAATTGCTAGACAGTAAGGTGTCATTAACTGAAATTATGTGTTACAATTGAGCAGAAGAGCATCTCTCATTGCATAGCACATCAAACCTTGCAGTGAATGGGTTACAGTAGCAGGGTTCCACTTCTGTCAACACCCGGGCATAGGATCAGAATTTGGTATAAACAAGGTATCCCGATGATAGATAGTAAGTGGACACCAGATGGTCGACAGGGTTAAAAGGTCGACCAGTTCAAATAGTCAACACTTTAAGGTTCGGAGTCGGCACTTAGGGGTGGGTCAGGGTTAGTCTGCCAGCGGACAGTTAGGGTTAGGCACTAAGAAGAGGGTTAGGTTAGGTTTAGGCACTAGGGGAGGGTTAGGGTATGGCACCAGGGGGAGGGTTAGGGTATGGCACCAGGGGGAGGGTTAGGGTATGGCTCCAGGGGGAGGATTAGGGCACTAGGAAAAGGGTTAGGATTTAAGGCTAAATTACAAAAAAAAAAATCAACCATTTTCGTGTCGATCATTTGAAGCTGTTGACTTTTTGCCAGACGACCTTTTGTACCTGTCAACCTTTTGTTCCCGTTGACCTATTGCATGTCGACCATCCTTTTATTGTCAATCTTTTATATAACAACTGTAAACAACACGGATCTATTCTGGCTTATGTAAACTGTTAAGGCTGGTGATGGTGGTGTAATGGTGTGGGGAATTATTTCTTGGCACATTAGGCACGGACCAAGCATTGCTTAAATGCCACAGCTCATTACCTGAGTATTGCTGCTGGCCATTATTATTAATAGTATTTATTTTTAGGCTCCTCAAATCTTTACAGCGCCGTGTAAAGATGTAAAACAGGGAGATCAAAGTAAGAGCATAACATATTGACATAATTACTGGTGTAGGTGTAATTATAGCATATACCTATTGGCTGAGCTAGTGAGCCGAAGGGAAGGGATGGAACAGGAAGAGGGAAGGTCCTGCTCACAAGAGCTCACATACTAAAAGTGAAGGGCTGGGAGGGTTTTGTGGAGATGCAATGGATTATTGATGTAGGAGGGATACCCAGATCAGTTAGAGAATCCGGGAGGCTAGTGTGAAGAAGTGAGAGGAGAGTGAAAGAGCTTTGTAGGTTAGGCTGAGGACTTTAAACTGGATTCTTGTGGCTTAAAGAGCCAGTGGAGGCGTCTGCAGGTAGTGGATGCAGAGACCGTATAGTGAAAGAAAGATCAGTCTATTAGCAGCTTCTAGAACAGCTTGAAATGGAGAGTTGTGGGGAAGACCAAAGAGAAGAAGGTTGTATTAGTCGAGACAAAAGAGGAGGGCGTGTGGATAATTGTTTTGGTAGCTGTAGTGAGAGGAAGGAGTGAATTCTGGCGGCAATCTTGAGATGGAACCAGCAGGAGTAGGAAGTGAATGAGAGAGCAAAATCAAAGGTAACATCCAGCAACGAACTTGGTGGACAGAGGAGATGGTGGTGTTGTTGATGGTGATCGAGAGATCGGGTGGGATTGAGACACGCATGGAAGATAATTAGCTCAGTCTTGGACATATTAAGTTTGAGAAAACAGTGAGACATCCAGGAGGAGATGGTGTGTGTGATGCTGAGTGTCACCATGGACCATAAACTCTATTGTTTCCAGCACCTTGTTGGATCCATGCCACAAAGAGTTCAGCTGCTCTGGGGGTCGCAGGGTACCTTACCCAGTACTGGAAAGATTATGCATGTATGTATCTCTCATGTATGCATCTCTTAGGTTTTCTTTCTTTTTGTTTCTTCCTTTTTAAAAAAATGTTTTCCTCCATCCCCTTCATGCAGCTGGCTCATCAATGCATGCGGGAGGTGCGCAGAGCTGCTATCCAAGCACAGAAGAACTGCAAGGAAACTCTTCCACGAGCACGCAGGCTGACCAAGGAAATGTCCCTGTACTGGAAGAAGTATGACAAGGTGGAGAAAGAGCATCGTAAACGGGCAGAGAAAGAGGCCTTAGAGCAGCGCAAGCTGGATGAGGAAATGAGAGAGGTAAGAAGGCGCAGTATTACTATTCATGTAGTGTACACTGGTCACAAAGAACAAACACTGCTACCAGCATTTCCCATATTGTAAAGATATTTTACAGTCATGAGTCTCACATGAGTCTCTGTTGTTTCCTGTTGACATTGTCAGGATAACTGGCACATTCCATGCCAGGACATCATGTTGACACATCACATAACCATCCAGATGTGTATTGTGCTGTCAGGTCATGTATGAAATTTAAATAAAGGAAAATGTAATAATATAGTGGAGTTATATTTGCAGTCCCAGACTAGATACTATTCAGTAACTCCTGAAACTATTCCACTGTAATCATTTGTTTTGATCAGACTGCACACAATTTACTTCTGCCAATCGCATATCTCAGTAGTTTTACTCTAACAACCGTAACTTTCGTTTGGTACGAATCCAGGCTAAGAGGCAGCAGCGAAAGTTAAACTTCTTGATAACGCAAACCGAGCTTTATGCGCACTTTGTCAGCCGCAAGCGGGAATCTGGGCCAGATGAAATACAAGAAGAGATTTTGCGCAAACTCGAAGACCATTCACTTCATCGACAAATAGGAGGTGTCTCCATTGGGCAAGAAGATTACGGTACAAAATGGCAATGTGAAATATTAAGCTATGTGTATGACAACCAAATGCAATCATGTTGATAAGGGCCTGTCCTTCACATATATCAAATAACTAGTGATGTGCATACACGTTAATACTAGAAAGGGACATGTTCCTACACGAATAAGTGCTATTTTATTTCTACTTACCTACTTTTGAAAAAGCATTTCAAGGAGATTGTGAAAGCAGCACCTATGAGCGCGTGTTACAGTGGGCGTGTACATCTGAGAGGCGTGTCATAAAGTGGACTTACATCCAAATGTAAACAAGCCCAAAAGCTGTTAGTAAGAGCTAATACTTTTCAGAAAATGCATGTAGCCATAGGGATCATTGTGCCTTATAACCAATGCAGGGAAATGATACTAATTATCCCATTTGATTGTATATACAGGCTGAGTCTCCCATATCCAAAATGCTTGGGACCAGGGGTATTTTGGATATCGGGATATTACATATTTTGGAATAATTGCACACCGTAATTAAATATTTTGGGAATGGGACCCAAATCTAAACAAAGACTGCATTTCCGATTTATATACACCCTATACGCATACTTGCCTACTTTTGAAAAAGCATTTCAGGGAGATTGTGAAAGCAGCACCTATGAGTGCATCGGTAAAGTGGGCGTGTATTGCTACATCTGAGAGGCGTGTCATAAACGTGACTTCTATCCACATGTAAACGAGCCCGAAAGCTGTTACTAAGATCAACTTATTGATGAAACCACACTGATGCATATCAGAAAATGCATGTAGCCATAGGGATCATTGTGCCTTATAACCAATGCAGGGAAATTATACTAATTATCCTATTTGACTGTATATATATCTCTGTATTTTTTTATATATGATCGCTTCATAAGGGGAGGTAAGGTGCAATCAGGGAGATTGTTAGACTCTTCAGGGAGATTGCTACTATTTCAGGGAGTCTCCCTGACAATCAGGGAGAGTTGGCAAGTGTGGCATATACACACAGCCTGCGGGTCATTTTATACAATAGTTTCAATAATTTTGTGGCTCAAACAAAGTTTGTGTACTGTACATATTCATTTATGTTTCATATGCACCTTATACACAAAGGCTAAAAGTAATTTTATACAATATTTTTAATAATTTTGTGCCATAAAAATAGTGTGTGTACATTGAACCATGAAAAAGCAAAGGTTTCACTATCTGAGTCATGTGAAAAAAAATTCCGTATTTTGGAATATTTGGAGACGGGAGACTCAACCTGTATGTCCTCCGTTTTTTTTATTTTTTTAATATAACTGCTTCATAATGGAGGTAAGGTGCAATCGGGGAGATTGCTAGACTCTTCAGGGAGACCGGGAGATTGCTGCTATTTCAGGGAGTCTCTCTGACAATGAAGGAGAGTTGGCAAGTGTGATTTTATTTTGTGAAATTAGTTACGTGACTGAATAACCCCACTGTCTTGCAAATAGTGTCCATGGAACTACAACAAAAAACGATAATGTCAAATTATTTAAGTGTGCATTTCTCAAACAAGACATATGCCCGTATTCAATTTGAGGCGAAAAGCTGGAATCCGCGGAAAAGTTTCACCGATGACGTCATTTTGCCAGGCGGAAAAGTATCGCCGTTTTCAATTTGAAAGACTTTCCGCCTAGGCGGAAAGTCAATGCAATGTAATAGGCGGAAAAGTTTCGCCTATGAATAGCAGGCGGAAAAAAGTGCAGAATTGGGGTTTTAGGGTGCAACGTTGCGGGAAACCCCGTGCAGCCTTCAGACAGTCCCCCAAAGGTAAACTGCGTCAAAAAAATATTAATAACACTTAACACCCCAAAAAATCACTTTGAATTTGGGGGCGAAAAAAAAAATGTTAGGCGACAAAGTTAAAAACTAGTGTACTAGACTCTGGGGGGAATGCCCCATGTGTTTTTTTTTTTTTTTTTTTTTTTTTTTTTTAACCATTGCAGGGGGTTGCGGAAGGTGGATTTTTCACGATTTTTTTTTTGGTGTTTTTAAACGGGCTCAGTAGCTGCTAAATAACGTTTTTGTATAAGTGGTGCAGAATAGTATTCAGGAGGTTTTATTTGCAGAAAATAACTTATCCCAGCAAATTTGGGGTACTTGAAAATGGAGGTCAGCATATTTTAAATTTGCTAAAGTTAAGTTAAAAAATCGTGAAAAATCCAAGCCCCTGCAATAAAAAAAAAAACATGGGGCATTCTTGGGGACCCCTCCCCCCCAGAGTCTAGTTCGCTAGTTTTTAACTTTGTCCCCCAACATTGCACCCCAAAACCCCAATTCTGCACTTTTTTCCGGCTGCTATTCATAGGCGAACCTTTTCCGCCTATTACATTGCATTGACTTTCCGCCTAGGCGGAAAGTCTTTCAAATTGAATACGGCGATATTTTTCCGCCTGGTGAAATGACTTCATCGGCTAAACTTTTCCGCTGATTCCGGCTTTTCACTTCAAATTCAATACGGACCTTATATTGAAAGTACTTTGTCATATGTTGTTGGATAAGACATGGTTAACGTTGAAGGGTTCAATAAATAAACCTTTAAAATATGCTTAAATATATATTTGTACAGCCATGGCCAAAAGTTTTGAGAATGACACAAGTATTGGTTTTTACAAAGTTTGCTGCTTTTATTGACAATTACATTAAGTTTATGCAAAGAGTCAATATTTGCAATGTTGACCCTTTTTTTTCAAGACCTCTGCGATGCGCCCTGGCATGCTGTCACTCACCTTCTGGGCCACATACTGACTGATGGCCGCCCATTCTTGCCTAATCAATGCTTGGAGTTTGTCAGAATTTGTAGGTTTGTATACCTGCCTCTTGAGGATTGACCACAAGTTCTCAATAGGATTAAGGTCTGGGGAGTTTCCTGGCCATGGACCCAAAATTTCTATGTTTTGTTCCCCGAGCCACTTAGTTATCACTTTTGCCTTATGGCAAGGTTGAGTGACAGCATGCCAGGGCGAATTGCAGAGGTCTTGAAAAAGAAGGGTCAGCACTGCAAACTTTGCATAAACATCATGTAATTATCAATAAAAGCCTTTGATACTTATGAAATGCTTGTAATTTTGCTTCAGTATACCGTAGTAACATCTGACATAATGGTCTAAAAACACTGAGGGGTCTATTTACTAAGCAGTGTTAGGAGACAGAGTGAAAAGTGATAAGGTGCCAGCCAATCAGCTCCCAACTGTCATTTTTCAAACACAGCCTGTGAGATGACAGTTGGGAGCTGATTGGCTGGCACCTTATCACTTTCTTATCACTTTTTACTCTATCTCCTAACACTGCTTAGTAAATAGACTCCTTAAGCAGCAAACTGTGAAAACCAATACTTGTTACTCTCAAAACTTTTGGCCATGGCTGTAGTTTTAAGAAGTTCACATCTTTGCTGATGCTTAACGTAGTGTTTTATATTTTTGTGTGTGTTTGGGGAAGGGCAGCGGGGTTGTTGGTATTTGCCTCACAATGCACAAAACGCAAATTTTGGGCTCAAACCAATTAAGTGCGAATTGCGAATAGCGGGTTTGTTTCTTGAAACTCGCAGACTTCGCACTAATGCGCGCTCCCGAGATCTCTCCAATCTAATTAAAAATGCCTATGCATGGTACTCTAAGTGGAGGAGTGCAAATTGTCTGTCAAATGAGATGTGAGAGAAATGCATAAAAAAGTGGAGAGACCACCCTGGACCCTCCAAAATTGATAATTTCATTTGGACAGAATAGAAGGTCGTTTGTGGGCATTAGGAAGGTACTGCAGGTTTTTATTTTTTTAAACAAATTTTTATTCAAGCATCAATTGTCACGTTTACAGATATCACAATGAACAATACTACAAATGTTCATCAAAAAAGGAAAGCAATGATCACAATAGCCAAAAAGGTACTGCAGCTTTTTAAATGGTGTCAAATGGCTGATTATAATTTTTTTTGCATTTTTAAAAAAAAGCACCAAACAAACTTTTCGTTTAATCTCAAACGAATGAAACGAAAAATGCAAAATAAAAGTAGGACATTTTTTTATTTTGGGGTACTTTGAGGGTACCTTGAAAAATTCTAAAAACAATTATTTTTCAATGAAACAAATATTGTAATTAAATTTGGGGTGCCTAAACTAATAAAGTAGATTTTGGGGTAATTTGAGGAATTTTTTTTAACCCCCAAAAATTACATGTTGATTCAATTAAACTAATTGGAAACTTCCAAATCCATGTTCTCCCCAGAAAATGTTTCCAGCGGGATGGCATGAAGAAGTAGCCAGGTGGGGGCCTTAATAATAGCAATAATTAAATGTTTTAAACTCTGACCTTATAATGATTTAAGCTTGAAATAACATTGTATTTATTAAATCTCCTCTTCTTAATAGAGGCCCTGTCATCTGATTATGAAAAAGCTGCAAAGTCTGTAGGATCTGGTCCTTTTTGTACAGCTCCCAAGTGTTGGGTGGTAGGCTGTTTGTTGCTGGGTGGTGCACCCACAAAAAACAGCCTGGGGAGAACACTGCAATTACCTAATTAGTCATTAGGGGGGTGTTCAAAGGGTTCAGCACAGTGTTCTGACATTTTAACCTTAAAATAATGATTTTCCTTTCCATCTCTCGCCCTCAGGGAGGTGCGAATGGAAAAATATGAATTCAGTCTGACTGGTACAGTGCAAGTTGCAATTCGCACCGAATTGGATTGACCCCTAAGTATATTGCTAAAGTTTTGATTCTAAAGGCTTTTTAATCAACCTTTTTTATTGTCTAACTTTGTGTTCAAATGTAACCTTTTTAGATGTATATAGTTTATAGATGATTTGTTTGTGAATTGTTACAAAGCTATCCTCACTATTTTATTGTTGGTTGCTACAGCTGTTCTTTACTATTTCTCTCACTGAACCTCCAGGACCTGCCCTTCTTCACTATACTGCTCACAGATACTTTAGAGGTGACTTTGATTTGTGTAACTTGAGCTAAGAGAGAATGACGGATGAGATTATTATAAATGAGATCTAGCTGCTGTAGAAGTGTTGTAGAAACAGAGTGGTTCAAAATGACTAAAACAGCAAAATCCCCTGAACGGCCTTTCAACATTCAGATTAATTTTTTCACTGGCAAACGCCCTGCTGCAGCATTTGAATTTATACTGGTTTTTTTTTTGTCACTTAACGTGCCGCGGTATCTCTTCCTGCTTCGCCTCTTTACCGAGGCGAAGCAGGAAATGCTAACGATGAGATGTATTAACAGTGCTGTCCCTACTGTGGGGATAGGGCATTATCAGGCTGTAGCTGTCGATTAGCGACAGCTGCAGCGGGCGGAACGGTCAGACGAACTCACCATTCATACATAGCCCTGCCTATCTGCACTGCTATTTTGTAGATAGCAGCGCTGATAGTGACAGGGGCGCATAGCCCCCCAATGATACATGGGGGAGAAACGGTATGTGCGCTGATGCCACTTCGGCGATTAATTCATCTCCCCCCAAAGTGCTGGAGCTCTCTGTTTTAAACACTCTGGTCTGCAAAAGACAAGTCTTGCAAGGAAAGGCCATCAAACTATGGTCTGACAATGCCACAGCTGTATCTTACATAAATTACCATGGGGGCATCTAGATTGCCCTAGCCATGAGAAAAATAAAAGCAAGCTTTTGTTGTGTGGAGGAAAACATTTAATCCATCACAGTGGTGGAGAGACTGACTGGGAGGCAGACTTTCTCAGCAGATAAATCTTTCATCCTGGGGAATGGTTTCTTCATCCAAAGGTCTTTCAACATGTGGTGTGGCATCCATACATCGACATATTATCAACTTGTTTGAATGCTTCTGCTCCCGGAACGAGGGTTCTTTTGCCAATTCTGATAGACTCCATGTCGGTTTCTTGGAACTACCCACTGATCCACCTGTTCCCTCTGATAGTGATGCTTGCACATGTCCTCTAAACAGATGAAAAGAGAGGTTGTTACACACTTTCTGGTACCACCGGACTGACACAGAATGTCTAGGCACGCAGATATTCTAAACATAGCAGAGGGCCCTTGTGTGTCGCTTGCCTCTAATACCCGATCTCTTAAGTCAAGGCAGCTTTCATCACCAGAATTTGTATTGGCTAGCTGTTACAGCATGGCTGTTGAGGTTATGATCCTTTGAGGGTTTTTTAGCAGTGTGGTTGAGACCATACTCCAGTCTTGAAAACCGGTTTAAGTGCAATAATTATGACAGGGTTTGGATGATCTACATTGCCTTGTGTGAAGCAAAGGGCTTACTACCTCTTTATCGATCTTAATTTCCTTTCTGCTTCTGCAGAATGGTCTGGAACTTGGTTTACATTTCAACTATTTCAGTTTTCTTGTTCAGACCTTATTACAGGAGTGATTCTTGTTCAGCCATCATGCACCCTCATATAGCTCCTTGGCATTGCAACCGGGTGCCGACAACTTTGCAGTATCCTCATTTTAAACCAGTCTCTTCAGTGGAATTGAAGTTTCTCACTGGGAATACTGCCTTTCATGTTAGCCATTTTCTCTTTTCTTGTAGGTCTCTCTTCCTCATCTTGCATGAACATAGGGCTGTACCTAAAAAACTCTCTTCCTTCTCTGGACTGTAAGATCATTGAGAATTTATGTCCATTGGACCCAGGACTTCCGTAGGATGTTTTGCCTGTTGGTTCTTTGATGCCCACAAGTGACGATGGCTAGCTTCCAAACAGACAATTGCCAGTTGGGTTACTTTGGTAATTAATCAGGTTTACCTTGGAGTAGTACTGTCTGCTACAGATCTGTGGGACACCTAGGCTGCGTGGCACATAACAACATCTGTTAGCAGTAGTGCCGTAAAGCCATCTGGTCTTACCTTTGCGTTTAAGTATTTGTGTATTGGAAGTAATGTGTTGCACACCAAATTTGCTTAGCATACATTCCCTTAGGGAGAGCTTTGGAATGCCCCCATGATAATCCAGTGCCCCCTCTCCCCCCTCTCAACCCCCCCAGTGATTTATTAGAGAAAATTAGCATTTTGCACTTATGTAAACTCCTTTTCTTACAGTTTATTGAATGACACTTACCGTCCTTCCCGTTTATGCTCTGTTTTAGTTTCAGTTCTTGTTCAGTGTTTTTCTTAGGGTTGTTGTACTCGTTAAAGAACATTGTTTTCTTATCTTTCTCTCATACTGTTCTCCTGGCCTGTCCTATGAAACTTTTGTTAGACTAAACTGATGTTCATAGGAAGCCAAGGGTCTTTACATGGAGAGGAGCTTGTGGGTTTTTTTTACAGTAAATTTAAAATACCAAAGCTCTTAAGTTAAATGTGACATTTTAGCAAGTTATCTTCAACCTTGCACTGAATTTGCTGATCTTTAACATAGTTATCTATAATGATAATAAAGCAGTCCATTTACCTATATTTCCAGACAGTGATTATTTCAAGTGTCAGGCCTTGAAGAACGCAGAAGAGGCCTTTAGGATTCACCAAGCACAGGTGATGTTTACCTAACGGGGAAGGGGGGGGGGGGGGGGTGTTGTCTGTCTAGTGGGCCAAATGTTTAATTTATTATATTAAACAAATTAAGATCACCTGTATAAAGATGCATGATGCGTTTCGCAGCAGATTACAACCTCAAACCATCATTTCAGTTGAACAGTAGGGGCAAAGTGTATAGAGAATCTCTTGGTCTAACTAGAACCGGGGCTCTCCCTCCTTTATGGGAATCCTGATTGCCAGGTAAAGACGAGTCATTGCGTCTCGTGAACCGTGTTCTACAGTATGTTGGTATTGTGAAGGAGCGAGCTAGCAACCAGTTGTGATTCCTGCCCGTTACACAGCCTGAAATTGCACTGGGTGTAAATCTACTGCATGCATGAAGGCAGCTGCAATAATCATGTGACACTAGCCTTGTTCATGTGTATATAATAAAATATTTATCTTTATTACTATCTTGCAAAGCTGGAAACCAACAAAACTGTTAAACCAAGTAGGTAGATAGTTTAGGGCCAATATTTTGTATATCACCCACTATAATGAGTGAAATGACATGCACACTGTGCACCAATTCCAAACAGGCCATGCTAAAGTTCTGGCTTCTATAGATGAACACAGACTGTAAAACTATACATAGATATTTCTGCAATTGTCCTAACCATACCAAGGTGTATCTCACAAAAGAATACGGCATGCCCAGGAGAATTTCATCTAAGGTTGTTTCCTGACCATGGAATTATCTTGACCTGTGTCTGTTTCACTTTAGACGAGGTCCTTTGATGAAGATTCCAAGGAAAGCAGGATAGCAGCTTTACGGGTGGCCAACAAATCTGAGTCAGGCTTTGGAGAGAGCTACAGTCTGGCTAATCCCTCTATACGAGCTGGAGAGGATATTCCGCAGCCCACCATGTTTAGCGGGAAACTCAAGGGTTACCAGCTGAAAGGCATGAACTGGCTGGCAAACTTATATGAACAGGTAACACACTGGAAATACTGTTTTTTTAAAGAAAGTTTAATTTTTAGGTATTCCTAGTAGATGAGTAAAAAAATAATATTGAATTCAGAGTGAAGGTTGTTTCCTTGTCCGTGCTGATTGCATGACTGAACTTTTAAGATACATAAATTAATCAGCATGCCATTAAAATAGTTTAATCTTTTCTTTTTCACTTTCAGGGTATTAATGGGATCCTGGCTGATGAGATGGGCTTGGGAAAAACTGTCCAGAGTATCGCTCTCTTAGCACATCTTGCAGAGGTAAGCGCAGTTTGTGTGCACCTGGAGGGTGAATGTGGATTTTGTGTGCAGACCATAACAATAACTTCTGTTCTGCCTTAGTCATTTTTATGACTATCATGGGTCTCTACGTTAACGTTTCAGCGGGCATCTCACTTTAATCAGCAGGATTAGGTCTAACAGGTTTTGATTTGGTGATATATGTTGCTATACAAATGGCTACATGAAAAAGGCATGACTGGTGAGCAGTGACTAGATCTACAGTAAAAAGATAGACAATGTCTAGATAAACACCAATAGGTAGAAAGGTTGAAATGGATGAAGATGTGTTAGGCTCAAGGAGGGGATGGTTAGGGTAAAGATTAAGGATAGAAAACAAAAGAATATGTTGACCATTTATTTGTTGGCCTTTTGACCCTGTCAACCTTTTGTACCTGTCTATCTTCATCTCTGTCTACCATTTGGAGGGGAATTCAATATGAAACGTAAACTTCGCTGTCGAAGTTTACGTTTCATATCGGAGCTTTTACCTGGGATAAAGTATCGGGCGCGCTCCCGCTTATCCCCGTATTCAATATGAAATTAACGAAAACGGGACCTGGCGAAGTGGGATTTGCGTAAAGTTACGAAATTTTCCTTAAAAAAATTGTAGGACCCCCCCTAAAGTTGTAAAAACATGGGGGATCACTATGGGTACCCCCGTCTTAGCCTGTAAATGAAATTCGGGGATTTAAATAGCCGCAGCAGGTGTTTTTTTCCCGACATTGAAGAAGTGTTGCAGAAGAGCACTTAGGTTATTTTTTTCGTTTTTTTAAGTGGTCCCATCAAATTTGGGGTACATGAAAATGGGTACTAGCATATTTTGATGTCCCTAAAGTAGTTTTTTTACAAATTCTGCATTTGTGCATCTGCCGCTATAAATTTATTCTAGAAAACACCTGCCGCATACTTGCAGAATAGCCCTGAACCTATTTCCCTATTGTTTAACAATTTTTTCCCATTTTTTTTTTTTCACCCCAATTTTTAAAATAATTTTTTGGGGTGTCCCTTTTTTTTTTTTAAACTTTTTTTGACAGTTATCTTTTAAATGTCATTCCCAAAAAAATAGCCTGCACCCCTAAACCCCAATTCTGCACTTTTTTTCGCCACCTATTCAGTGGTGAAAAGTTATCCCCGTTTTTTTTTTTCAAAGACTTTTCGAACCTGCGAAAAGTCTTTGAAATTGAATACAGTGTAAAAGCAAAACCTGCGATAATGACGTCATATGTGCGAAAACATCGCAAAAACGATGTTTTCGCTCCCATATTGAATACCCCTATTGGTGTCTAGATTCTAGATATTGTCTATCTTTTTACTGTAGTCGTTTTTTTTTTTTATTATTATTTATTTATTTTTTATATACTAAACCCACAGTGACTGTATATAGGTTTATAGTTCAAGAGGCATAAGCGAAATTGTGGACTGCTGGACCAGAGGTTCCCAAACGCAGTCCTCAAGGCAGTTCAGATTTTAGAGATATTGATGATTGAGCACAGGTGGTTAAAGCAAATTGACATAGGTAGTAATGAAGGTACCTGTGGTCAAGCATGGATATCCTTAAAACCTGGGCTGTTGGGGTGCCCTGAGGACTGAGGGTCTGATTCAGAGCCGGACGCTATTTGCGCTCGCTCGTTCAGAGAAAGGGGGTGGCTATTTAAATTAACCGTTCGCTCTTTGCGATCTGTTGACGCCTCCATGTCTGAACGAGCGAACAAAACATGCGGACGTTTTTCTGTTCAAAACGCCCCCTGGCCGCTCGCATCATACGTCATGTCCGCTATTTATTAGATTAATCGAGTACATCGAACAGCGTATGAACTGCTCGCTATTCTTGTGGTTGGTTTTTCCTACCACTATATTGCAAGCAGTTCTGGCTAAAATACAACCAAGTGACGTGGTCAATGATGCTGCTGTATTAATTATGCACACCCATAAAACGCCCGCTTTGACCTTTAAGCACGCCTGCGTTCTGATCTCCACTCCCCGTTTTCAAGCACCTTCCCCTGTTATCACCCACATACGCCTCATCCTGTCACTCAAAATAGCAGGCATTCGCTATATAGCGAACAAACGAATTCTGGCCGCACTGACTGGTTCGCGCATGCGTACTAAAACCCATACGCATGCGCAGTTGTGCGAACATCGCTCGGAACGAACGAGCGGCCGCTTACGAGCGGCTCTGAATGAGATCCTGAGTTTGAGCACCTCTGTGCTAAACTGAGCAAATCAGTGTATTGTAATATATGTAGATTAAAACTTCCAAATGCAATTCATTTTATGTCCGAAACCTATTGTCTGTTTATAGTGAACTTATTACCATTTCTCTGCACCTTCATCCCATTCCACTTGTTTCTCTGTGTCTTCTCTTTTCTGGATATTACATATTGTCATGTGCAGGACATAGGGTTTAATTATAGCAAGCTGCAGAGCTCACAGCATCCTAGCCAGTGCCCCAGGAGCTGCTTTGAGCTGCCATTTTCCCAGGACTTTTCTGTTACATCTACAGCCCCAACCAGGGACAACTGTAAGCCATCATCAAGCGGTCTAGCCTAGTGATTGTTCTGCCTGCTCACGTCCCCTTCCTCCCAAACGGCTGCACGTAGGAATCCTCAGGTCACAGCTAGAAAGGAGGCGATCTATAACCTTTTCCTAGAGATTTTTCTTTTCTTTTTTTTTTTATCCAGCGAGATAATATTTGGGGCCCCTTTCTAATTATTTCACCTGCTTCAACACTGAACAATTGGCATCAGGAGTTTTCAAGATTTGTACCAAGGTTCAAGGTAAGCAGGCACTCTGCAGACTTAATCTAAACTTTTGTATGTCCTCCTTGTAGTTAACTTTTTTATTTTCAGACATAACAGCCCAGGTACTGAATCTCCCTTATCATTCTAGGTCAGTGCTACATGGTGCTGACCCAAAAGTGCAACCCAAGATGACATTCTATATGCTTTTACAATGTATTCTCTTACTAAAGGTGCCTACACACTCAGTGATATTTTACACGATTTGCCCGATTCCGACGCATCGTGACGACAACTCGTGTAAAATATGCCCAAATCGTGAGTGTCCACTCACGATCACGTCCCCGCAGGTCGTACATCGCATCTTCAGATCTGCCGTGCTGTAGGACAGATCTGACAATCTCCGTCACGATGTACTGGAATTGTTAGGAGGCACGATAGATCGTTTGTCACATTGGACAGGGTAAATCGGACACAATGTCAGATCATGAGCACATCACCTTAAAATTTTATATTATTCATAGGAGTTATGCTGGGCATACACTCTGCAATTATTGGCCTGAAATATCGCCCTGATTGTAGCGGGTATATGGCCGACCAAGAGTTAAATATCAATCGGTCGGGTATGCCGGATCGTCCAGCATACCCATCTGATGCGATATCTGCAAGTTAAAATGTCGGCCGCATCGGGTGGTGTATGCCCAGCCGTGGCCGACAAAAAGACATTTCCCCTGTTCCTTCCCGTGGAAATGTCTCCTCCCCTGAGGGCAAAGCGCAGATATCGGGGACAATACACTGTGAGATATCTCAGTGTATGCCCGCAATATCTGCGGGCTGACAGGCTGCCAGATAAAATGTCTGTTGATCTGGCAGGCATTTTATCTGGCAATGTATGCCCAGCATTATGACCCAGATAGTTATGGAATGCAACTTGGTATCTTTTATCGTATCTTTCTGGTTAACAGTTAATGGTCAGTTCTTGAACCCAGCTTCAATATAACGAACATGTTTCACAGTATGTAGCATTACAATGTATTTACATGAATCCATCATCTCTAACTATGCCTATTTATTGCCTAGGTTCTGCCTTACTGGGGCAACCCCCACGAGAGAAAAGTAATAAGGAAATTCTGGGGTCAGGTGAGATTTATTGAACAAATGTGTTATTGTTTATATAGATACACTAATACAACGGAGTGAATATTTATTATAATGCCTCACTAACCTTTTATAGTGGGCTATGCTGCTGCTGCACACAAATCCTATAGTTGCTATCTCATGAGCTGTAGTTGTAAATGATCTAGGAGCAATGGGACATCTGCTTACCAAGGGACTAGCTATAGTCGTTTTTCTCACTTCTTACTACATGGTCATTAAAAGAGTTGAAAATGAATGTAAAAGGACATTGAGTGGGCTAGTGTGTGTTTGTATGATAATGTACCTCTTGCTGATTTATATCTAGGAAAGACTGCTTGGTAGTAAGTGTCTGGTGAACAGGTAGGGTACTTGGAATAAAATTATGGATTATTTTAATCTAAGCCCCCTCTATCTGTGGAAGTTTGTCTCAGATGGACTCGGTCTGATTTTTTATTTTTCCCATTGTTTTTTTTTTTTCTCAACAATGTAGAGATGCATTAGTGCCTGGCTGGACACATCTCAGGCACCAGTCAGCCTGTCCACCTAAACTATCACTGCTAGCACCTACGTTTTGGGATTCTAGTTTATTGCTGCACATACATATTGATGTTACTGATTTGATCACCCCTACATTACTGTGTTTTCGTGTCTCGGGCAGCACTGTTATTGGGCCACACTCTGAGACACAGGTTATGAGCCTTTTCTTCCCCCTTGGGGAAGAGATTATACTGGCCACAGATGAGTCAATAAGCTTTTTGACCTAATTGTTGAGTTACTCTATCGCTCTTTGTGGCTTCATACATGCTCTGATTGAGTGACCAGTTGTCTTTTGGCTTCATTGATGCCTTTTAATGTGGTTAGAAGATGACTCCATACACAGACTGCTAAAAGTAATTTTCAGACCGCACCACTATGATCATTATCCGTCATAGCGTTCACTTACGGGAGCTAATCCACTATTAATTGGACCAGTTGCTCTAGATCATATGTGTACAAGCAAGAGTGTAAAGTCTAAGTGCTAGGGCTAACACCAGACTGTGCTCCACATTCTGTTTCCTTATCCTTTCTCTGTTAGGGTTGGGCTACAAGAAGGGAGAGTTAGGGGGAGAAGGGGGGAGGGTAAGTATACTTTCCCAACCCCTGGCGCTGTCTGTATTTTGACAGAAGGCATCCTGACAGCATTACATACCGATTCTGTTTTGTTATCTTTGTGTGAATGCATTCTATCTGTGCACAAGAATAGAGTTGGTTGAGGAGTGCAAATAACTTGCTCTAATCTATTTGGCTAAATATGTCTGTGTCTCTGCCAAATTGGCTGGTGCTTTATTCCAAGCTCCCACCGCATTATCATCACTGCTATTCCTGACATGTCCCTGCTAATCAGAAACTTATCAGGGTCCTTACTAGTGACATGCTGTCCCATGAGAGGTGTACAGATCAGGTAATCCCAAACCAGTGTACACAGTCTAAGCCAAACAAATGCCACAGAGTCAGCAACTATGGTAAGTGGGAAACTGATGAGGATCCAGTTTAATATATGTTTGGCAGACCGGACCAACTTCTCTCAGGGACATGGGCCCATCTGGCAGATACTGAAGATTGCCAGCACAGGCCTGGCATCTCCTTGTACTCGTCTGCAGTTGTCTCTTACCAAAGGACAACTTCTTGGTGGTGGTCTACTTTTATATATGGAGTCGTGGATCTTTAACTTGTCTGTCTTTTTATGTATTAGTTGTCTCCTAACAAAAAGTAGTACTGCTTGGTAATACATTTCATTCCATGTGCAAAGGGTGCAGCCGCTATGGGGCCCAGAGCTGAGCGGGGCCCCATCTTCTTTGTCAGTTACATGTGTGTTATATGTTTTTCAACATCGGGTGGTACATAAGGGGCTCTTACAAAAACTTTTGCTATGGAGCCTTCAAATACCTAGTTACGCCCTTGGATGGCCTGTTACTATTATATCATGCACTGCCTACCCTTCTTGCGTAGGACCTTTTATCTCTCATCTATACAGTAGATGACTGTAGGGACTTAGGGTCTGATTCTGCGTGCACTGCTGATGGCAGATTCCCTATTATCGCAAGTGTGCAGAATGGGTCCTGTGTAGTTGCACACAAACCCTTCAATGCCTATGCCTGATTGACAGGCAGAGGCATTTAAGGGGTGGTACGGGCTTGGCCGCCGTTCCTGGAAACAGGGGCGTGTCCACCCTGTTTTCTGTGAGTGGCAAGCCCGTGGATCGACGCAGAGTCCTGTGATCACAAGCCAGACAGCCTGAGTAAGCTGATGCTTACTCTACTGGCCGGAGGCCCGGTACCATCCACCATCGCAACCATCGACCACCGATGGTCGCGATGGTGATCCCAGCCTGTGACCTCCTGCTGCATTTGCATTATTGCAAGGATCGCAATTGTAAAGCTGCCTGCGTGCGGCTTTGTAATTGCGATCCTTGCTGAATCCGGCCCTTGGTGTGTTGGTGTTGCCGTTGCATATGAGATCTGGCAAAGCCTTACAGGGTGTATACGACTTATTACTTACAAATGTCTTACTTGAACAGAAAGTTGTGTGTGTACATATATTGTGTGTGTCTTTCTTTCTCCTTTTCACAACATGATTATCAGGCTTGTGGAAAAGTCTAGATACTATGTACATGTGACCATTCAAAATACTCTAGAACCTGCCCTTGGGTCCGGCAGGTGCTATTGTTAGAGCTGCTCCGATGTAGGGTGTCCCACAGCACCCACACATAGATAAGAAGAAGAACAAGCACACCCACTGATGTTTAATGACTGGTGATTAGTGGCTCATAGCAGGTGTTGGTAGTGGAGTGTGTCAGCTCTGACCATGTGTGTTGCTATCTACTTAACTGGGGTACTGGCTGTTGGGATTGACCTTAGCAACAAAAGTATCTGGGACAACTATTAGCGTCACTTAATCCCAGTACATACGTGCACAATAGGATGTACACAACACAGTTGTTACATAAATAATATTATTGATGGCAATCAAATAAATGAAACTCTTATCGAGGTTTTAGTAATAGTGACAGCTTGTCTGTATATAACCAATACAGTCTCTATATCATTACGATGGGATGATGGGCACGGCTGTTATTCTTTACTGGAGTCCAGCATTAGTGGTTCTGGCACAGTGGCAAAACAATAAGTGAGGAATATTAGCTCATGTTTATAATCCTCATAAAGTAATACATCCCAGAGCAATCTCTATAACCGCACGATGGGCTGAGGAGTGGCTCATAGCCATTAATAAAGGGGGGGTGTTCTGCTCTATTTCCAGAAATATAGAGGGGTGAGGGGAGGTGAAAGAACTGTGAAAATGATAGGCTGCCACAGACCAAAGGTCATCCCTTTCCTGATCACAGACAATAGCAGAGTGGGTTGTGTGTTTGGTCTTACTGGGCGCACATGGGGTGTAATCTTGCTTTAGAGATCAAATAAAGTTATAAAAAGGTGAATGTTTAAATGTATATGTTTATTTGTTAAAATTGTGTGCAAGTCAAGACTTGGTTGACTATAATAGAAAGAACTGAATATAGGTATTTTTGTGCCAATCTAAAATTTACCTCAATAAAACAAGTCCAAGTATATTATCAAAACGCACAAATAGAATACCACATAGAAATAAATGTACATTTTAATATTACCATGAAAATGGTCTGAAAAATGGAGTTCATATATGGCAGGTCGGCTGAGTGTCCTTTACATAGTGAGCAGAGTAAAGTCCAATTCCATTTGTATGAGAAATTCTCCGTATGGACGGAGTGTGGGTAGCGGAGAATGAATATTTAAATATGTGGCCACATAAGTTAAGGTGCACGCACCTCCTACCTTCACCCTTTCCTGGGTACCTGCGGGCTTGTCCTTGGACTTGTAGGAGTTTTTCAGTCAGTGTTCCCTCTCCTGATGAGGTTAAGCCAGGGCTGTGTCCTCCGTAGGTTCTCAGCGCTCCTGGAGCTATTAAAATGGATGGCTCAGGCTTTCTCCTTCGGCGATGTTTCTGCAGCGTTGCGTCCTGAGTGCAAAGTCTTTTTATTCTCCTTTGCTGGGCTGCTGTCCCTGACTAAGCCCAAACCGGGAGAAACGCTTTGGACACGCCTATCAGACACCCGCACTCTAGCGGCAGCAAGACATCACGAGAGGCAGTACGAACGGCTCCGGGGGCACGAGCTCTGCAGGACGGAGCCACTCTCACTGCTTAACCTGCCCGTGACTCCAGCACACAGCCCCGCAAAGGAGAATTGAATCCTCTGTATGAGCGTAGTCACAAAATAATGTGACTTACACATGCACAATGGCAAACATTCGCTTGATCTGCATTAATAGCGGCATTGCGTAAATCTCTGAATCATTCTCTTTAGTCTATATTCAAGTGTAAACTGTATACAGTGTTAAATAGAACCAAAGCTTTCTTCCATATAACCTAAAAATATCACGTAATTTGATTAGAAAGGTAATATACCACCATCCATGCCTCCATATCATTTCTACTCAGCTAGCACTTTAGGAAACCATATGTAGAAGGCCATGTTTTAAAAGGGATTACTGGGTCTATGAAACATTTATACTGGGTTTTACTCCTGGGTCGCACCTCTGCTGAGACTCCTTTTAGACTGGCGGCCCAACCCAGCAATAATGCTGGGTCGATGACTCCATCGCTGCTGAGCTGGCGCTTGGAGATGAGATCTCCAAGCGCCTGCTCTCCCTATGCCGTGAACGGGACCCAGGTCTCCTCTACCCGGGTTACCCATTCACACTGCACTGCGAGCCAGGTTGAAATCGTGTTCAACCCTACTCTTTACCCAGTATTTCAACTGGGCCCTTTCACACTGCACAGTAACCCGGGTTGCTGCGCGTTCATGTGCAATAATCCGGGTTATTTGCTGGCACTGTGAAAGGGGTATTTCTCTTCATATCTCACTCTTCATTATTCTTCACACTTTCCCCATTGCCTTTAGTAGATTTTCAATATATGATATGATAGGAAAATCCTCCTGTCCTGCCCAGAAGGCGTTGGAAAGGGTGAAATCTACATCAGCTGTTAACACTTATGGTGCATACACGGTCAGATTTTTCTTCAGATCTGAACGATAACGATTTTAAAAAACGTTCAATCGTTAATATCTGAAGGAAAATCTGACATGTTTGTCAGATGAATGATGAAACGATGCGCGTTCCCGCTTGTCAGATAACGTGTGTTTGCACTAGGGGTGTGCACCGGCCACTTTTCCTGTTTTGGATCTGGATCTGTCTTCGTGTTTTTGGATCTGGATTGGTTTTCCAAAACCACCCTTCCGAGTTTTGTGTTTTGGATCTGTATTTTAAAAAAAAAATAATCACAGAATGTGTTGGTTTTTCTGCTCCTATGCTATTATTAACCTCAATAACCTTTAATTTCCACTAATTTCCAGTCTATTCTGAACACCTCACAAGTGTTTTTATGTCCAAAAGGTTGCACCGAGGTAGCTGGATGACTATGCTAAGCGACACGAGTGGGCGGCACAAACACGTGGCCCATCTAGGAGTGACACTGCAGTGGCAGACAGGATGGCAGTTTGAAAAACTAGGTCCCAAACAGTACATAATGCAAAGAAAAAAAAGAGGTGCAAGATGGAATTTGTCCTTGGGCCCTCCCACCCACCCTTATGTTGTATAAACAGGACATGCACACTTTAACAAAACAATCATTTCAGCGCCAGGGTCTGCCACACGACTGTGGCTGAAATGATTGGTTCGTTTGGGCCCCCACAAAACAAGCTGGCAATTAATCTGTCCCTGCACAAACTGGCTCTACGGAGGCAAGATGTCGTCCTCCTCATCCACCGATTCCTCACCCTCTTCAGTGTTGTGTACATCCTCATTCTCACAGAGTATTAATTCGTCCCCGCTGGAATCCACCACCACAGGTCCCTCTGTAGGTTCTGGAGGCTGGTCTCCCTGGAAGAGTTGATAATTCATTTTTATGAACATCTTCTCCACATTTTGTGGAAGCAACCTTCTACGCCTTTCGCTGACAAGGTTCCCGGCTGCACTAAACACACTTTCGGAGTACACACTGGAGGGGGGGCAACTCAGGTAAAATAGAGCCAGTTTGTACAGGGGCCTCCAAATTGCCTCTTTATCCTGCCAGTACATGTACGGACTGTCTGACATGCCTACTTGGATGCTGTCACCGATGTAATCCTCCACCATTCTGTCAGTGGTGACAGTATCATATGCATTGACAGTAGACATGTCAGAAATTGTTGGCACGTCCTTCCGTTCGGACCAGATGTCCAAACCGGCCCTTGACTTATGACACAGGCGCACGCTTGGCGCTGCTGCTGTGTTGATGCACGTGCGGCTACTGCGCATACATTTCACACACAAACACAGAAAAAAAAAGAATTGGTTATTTTTTGTGGAGTGCACTTTGGGGGTTACACCACCCTTTAACAGACTTATGGGACACAGGCGCACGCTTGGCGCTGCTCCTTTGTTGATGCACGTACAGTGCACACAATTCACAAACACAGAAGAAAATGTTTTATTTTTGTTGGAGCGTACTTTGGGGGTTACACCACCCTTTAAGAGATGAGCCAGCCGGCCCTTTACTTATGGGACACAGGTGCAAGCTTGGCGCTGCTCCTTTGTTGATGCACGTGCAGCCACAGTGCACACAATTCACAACACAGAAAATATTTTTTTATTTTGTTTGGAGTGCACTTTGGGGGTTACAGCACCCTTTAACGGGTAAGCCAGCCAGCCCTTTACTTATGACTTATGACACAGGCGCACGCTTGGCGTTACTTTGTTGTTTCAGAAATCCGAACCCGCTCATCCCTAGTTTGCACTCAGATTTAGACTATTCCATTATTTTAATGCAGTCAAAAATCGTTTGTAGTTCAAATCGTTGGTCAAATCGTTCAATAGTTCATCTGACAAATCTGACCGTGTGCGCACCTTTTATGGAGCATACACACGGTCAGATGTGTCAGATGAACGATTTAACTAACGATTTGAACGATTTTGCAAACGATTTGAACTACGAACAATTTTTGACTGCATTAAAATGACTGAAATCGTCCAAAATTGACTGCGAACACATCAGATGTCAGATATCGTTATCTGACCATCAGGAACGCGCATCGTTCAGACATGTCATATTTTCCTCCAGATATGAACGACTGAACAATTTTATAAATCGTTATCGTTCAGATCTGAAGAAAAATCTGACCGTGTGTATGCACCATTAGTTTCTTACATTGTGCAAATAGGACACACAGGGCCTGATTCAGCAGTGCACTGCTGAATGCAGATTCCAGATAGTCTGGAATCTGCGCAGGGGCCTGACCATACGAGTCCTGCGTGAACGCACACAGTGCAGCAGCAGACTGTCAGTGATTGACAGTCTGCTGCAGTTTGAGGGCGGCGTCTGCCAATGGAGATGTGTCGCCACCGTTGTGGGTGGGCGGGGGGAGCGAAGAGGCCAGGATCTCTGTCAGATGACTGAGATTTCCTGGCCTCTTTTCTCTCATCTGCGGGGGCCAGCTTGCGTGAGCCCATGGGTCACTTAGCCGGCTGATGTTCTCGCAGATTATCCGATGCTGCGTTGGACAATGCAGCTGGGAAAAGTAACTCATGCAGGAGGCGTGATGCATCCATAATTGCAAGGATGGAATTTCAGAGATACTTGTGTGCAACTTTTCAGTTCCGTCTGAAGCTGAATCTGGCCCACAGACTGTACACCCAAAAATACAGGAACTCCAGCTACTCTACTCTTTTTATTCTGTCGTCTTGCTAATGGTAAACTGTGGAGGAGCCGGGGTACAGGCGATTATAGTGCCCCTGCCCTCCTATGGTGAAATATAACCCATTGTCTTTGCACATACACTGCCCGATGCGGCAGCTCACAAATTGTCAGATCTTTTAGACATGCTAGACGATTTGACACATCCAACAAGTACATTGTACATTTATCTAGCCGATTGGCATGATATTGTATTAAGTATGCCCATCATAACAGTGCATGTTTTCAGAGTGTCCTCAGGATTAATTAGGACTACCTGTAGACCTATTGTGTTAGTCAATGAACACACCTGTACGCCAACTAGATGATCTGGAAAATATGCACTGCTAAGGCCCCTACACACAGAACGATATTGCTAACTATCTGACGCATCGGAATGACCAATTGTCATTATCGTTCCGTTTGAACATGCAGAAAGGTCAGGTGATGTGGCTGACGATCCCATGCAGTGCTATGCGCCAGGAGCCGGCATATCGGGTGGTCGGGCACTGGATCGCACCGTGTGTATGGGACCGCCTGATATGTTGGCCTGGGATCATGGGTCACATCGGCAGGTACACAATCGTACCGAGTGTACCTACCTTTAGGGTTCCATGAGGACCGGGTTATACTGTGACATTTGCTACTATTATCTATGAATATATTTTTAAATGATGAACTAATTGATAATTACATACAGTATGACCTTCAGTAATTCTGCTAGCAATGTGAACTAATCCAGCCCAAACAGGAGGCAGGAGCTCCTGTTTTGGTCTGTTAGAGGCCAGGCTGGACAGGACCTGGCACCACAGGTAAGTAATAATTTCTCGTTTAACATATCTTGACCTAATATCATCCCAAAAGTAAAAAAAATTTCAATATTTCTTTTTTTATTTAGTTTTTTGGGGGGAGGTTTTAGTCCAAAGGTCATGTTGCTCACTGCACTTTCTATAGATGCCAGCCAATGTATTCTCTTCCTCCAGATCTCATTTTCTGGATGAGTAACTGAGCTGTGTATTGTGTACTGTTTTGTTGTAGAGGAGACACCGTCATATTTTGGATATAGACTAACGCGTCTCCCTTTCTCCCTCCCCCTCCTTCTGGAATTTCAGAAGACGCTGTATACACAAGAAGCTCCTTTCCACGTGGTGATCACCAGTTACCAGTTGGTGGTGCAAGATGTAAAATACTTCCAGCGGGTGAAGTGGCAGTACATGGTGCTAGATGAGGCCCAAGCCCTGAAGAGCAGTTCTAGGTAGCTCGGACAAAAGATCTTTATCATTTCTCTGCCTAGTGTATAGTAAACCGTGGATGAAAGGGGTGGTAGATAACTGTATGGTCTCATCTTAAGCTGGGTACACACTGATAAATATATATCACCAATTCTATGAAACAGGCAATATATCTATAGTGCATCGCCGTGTGTGTTGACAGACCTATCTGATCTGCTGCACAGCAGATGGCTGATGTATCTGAAAGATATCTGTCATCTGCTGGTGTGTACAGGCGACCCACCGTTCGTCAGTATACATGCTGCAGGGACCCAGAAGGAGATCCCTGCAACCTGCCCAGTTGAGCTGTCAAGCTCTGCACATCGGGCAGACGATTGGCAAGTGTGTCTACACTTACCAATTGTCAGATAGGTCGGTGGACCTAGTGTGTATCCAGCTTTATTGATGCTATTTGTAAATACTTGGTCAATATTTTGAAATACTGCAGGTCTTGATAAATTAAACCTGTCCTCTCTTTTACATTTAGTGTTCGTTGGAAGATCCTGCTGCAGTTTCAGTGTCGCAATAGACTGCTGTTAACTGGCACTCCTATTCAGAATACAATGGCTGAGGTGTGTATTGAGTGCGATAAGTAGAAGAAAATGTGGGAAAATTGACCACCTGTAAATTTAACTGCTCAACAACATTGTATTAGCTGGTGGTGGTTATGTAACATACAGTACTATTTGTTGCCCCATTATTCTCCCATCGCTGATTACTGAACATTGGTGGAATAAATAATATGCTTGGTAATTATTTGCTGTCTTAGTTAAAGCTCCTTTCATCATGAAAAACATAGATCACATTCTCTGGTGTTTTCAGGGCTGAACAGTGAATACCTGGGTATCTTTCCTGGTATTTCTGCATACTGAAGTGTCACTAATTGCATCTCCAAATTTTTTAAACATAATCCATTATGCTTCCACCAGGTGGCAGTGTGGTATAACAAGAGAATTTTATCCTAACATCTTGCAATTCATGCCAGAGGTAGCTTGTTTACGCACACATCCTTTTGTCCTTGGCTTGACCTAGAAGCCCCATGTGAAACGTGCCAACCTGGTTCGCATTTAGCAACACTGTGAACATTTTATTCTCCAATTATTATGCTTTACTAGCAAAAACATCTTGTTATGTTTATTGTGCTGGTCACACACAACACTGGTATAGAAAAAAATTTGCGTTTCAGAAACTGTAAGGTCTAGGGGGTTACACTTCTTGAAACGGCAGATTTTGACCTCCAAAATTTAAAGCGGCATTAAGTGCAAAACAAGGCCGGCATGTTTTGCACTTAATTTTAGTACTGCTTTACATTTTGAGGCCAAACCTGCTGACAAGCAGCCACTCTGTATATTATGTCTCTCGTAGTAAACATGTATTATTTTCCTGTAGCTGTGGGCCCTGCTGCATTTCATTATGCCCACTCTCTTCGACTCGCATGAGGAGTTCAACGAATGGTTTTCAAAGGATATAGAAAGCCACGCTGAGAACAAGTCTGCCATTGATGAGAGTAAGTAAACGTGCGCCTCTCTGCGTACATCCTTCCTGCCTTCTCCTCTTTTAAATAGCCACAAATAATAAATATACAGCCTGTCATTAGACCTACGCCAGGAGCCCGACGCCCAGCATACCGAACGAAGTTAAGCCGGGGGCGGAGAGCCCCGTGCGGGGGGGGAGGGTTAGGTTTTAGGGCTCCCGGGGGGGGACTTGGGGTTAGGCACCCTCCCGGGAGGGTTAGGTTTCGGCTACATGGGACGGGATGGTTAGGTTTAGGCACTTAGAGGGAGGTTAGGGTTAGGCACTAGGGGGAGAGGTTAGGTTTAGGCACCCCTGAAGGAGGGATAATAGGGTTATTTATACTTACCTTTTTAGCTGTCTGGATCTCCACCCCTACCGGGCTTCCGCTGTCGGGATTTGAACCACTGATTCCAAATCATGTCCTCATACCTACAAATGTCTACTTGCCAGCTCCAAAGGTTGGAGCACTGTCCTACTTGCATACAGAAGGAAAAACATCTGTGTTTGTGCACCAACAACGTGGAAGTGAGGCCAGTACGGCATCCGATTCAGCTTTCTCATTATATTTTACAACATTCGCACGGTAAAAGCTTTCATCAATTGCCAAAGTGGCACAAGAACCAAAACTTCCATAATAACATCATGGGCATAAAATAATATAATACGCCCCTCCTGCAATGCATGCAGCAGGCAAAGAAGATAGCAGGTTACCTCCGTCATATCAAGGTCATTCATGGGAATGGGCCTTCCTCAAAGTTGTTTCTACTTCAGGGTCCATAGGGGGTCCACAGGGTTGACCTTGGGGGTATAGGTTGGGAACCAAATCCGGGCACCACGCAGTTAAAGCTTTTAGCTCCCAGGATGCACTGGGTCCACTCTCCCTATAACCCCACCCCCAAGCCAGAGGCACCTCAGTTTAAGTTGGTGCCCGGCCGGAGTCGGGTCACCGTTAGCGCAGGGGGAGCTGATTAGCAGCCCCTAAGCTTATTTTATTTTTTTAGGGACAAAGTTTTTTCATGGACTTTGGACTCTTCAGAGCGGCAGCGTCGGACTGTCCATAGGACGTCTAAGCTGCCGCTCCGTCACCCCGCTGGCGCTGAGACGCCAGTACAGATCTGGGGATCTCAGCGGGACCCTAGAGTCTGTACTAGCCGGACTCTGCGGGCGCCCAGGACTGCTGCCGGATCCACGGGGAGCAGGTAAGGTCGCGGATCACCGCTTGCGGTGATCCGCGCATTTCAAATGCAGTCCTGTGCCTCCGGTCTCAGGGGACAGACCGGAGGTGCCGGCAGTGGCGGCGGGCCCCCCATACTCCGTGTGTCCACTAGACCACCAGGGACTTAACGATCGGTGCAGGGAGCCGGCGTCCCGGGGGTTAATAGCCGGCCAGGGGAGGCAGCCTTCCCTGTTACAGCGGCTCCTCCCCTCAGCTCAGCGCGCCTTTCAGTATCCATAGTCTGGCGTCGCTGAGCTGCTTCCTCCGCGGGCCACGCTTCCTCTGAGGTCTCCAGCGGCCATTTTATCTCTGTGGTGCAGCAGAAATCTCTCAGGATGTCAGCGAGTCCAGTCCCCCTGCGTACCTCACCATCAGGTCAGTGTACACAGCGCTGTAGCCTTCCCAGACACTGAATCTGGGCAGTTGAATGCAGTGTAATAGTGCAGTATATTATATGACATGTTTATGTATATATGTATATATCTGCATTGTATGTGACTTATGCTAGTGCTGACTGTACTTTATTCTCTCACCTGTCAGTGTATATCTATCCCTTTTCTTTATCTGCCCTAATACAGCTGTACTTAGGGTGGTTCTGAGACCTCACATTTATATACTTGTTAATATTTGTGTGGTTTGTCACATACTGTTGCGTGCTGCACGTTGCCATATTTTAGATGGAACTGTGTGTTGCATACGCTGAAAATGGGTCCCTGCAGCTAATTTTTGGCATCAGTCAGGACCAGTATAGTGCTGCTTAATATTTCCGCCAAGATTGGTCAGATATGTCTGACCAGGAGATAGAGCGTTATACTGCACCCATTTTTACTATCCTGCAAGTCATGTGCTGCAGGTGTTAGTGCGGAGGATTTGACTCATAAAGGGTTCTGTATGTGGCGTCATCTGGTGCCGGCCTCTTTCACGACCCCCTTGGGCGGTTTGTTTTCTCGGGATCCTCTCAATTGCGGATCGCCGGGCGGGCCCCATTGTTGTACCTCACTTGGGGTTACTTCACCATACTGCCCTTTTCATCTCAGGGTATCTCGCAGCTTCTTGCACTCTTCCCCTGTGACACAGACTACCGCTCCCTGCAGGGGTTTTTCGCAGTATATGAATTCCCCCTGGTGCCACAATAGTCTGTCATTCCCCTTGCAGGGATTACCACAACAGCCACCCTGGGTGGATGTTGTTTTCTACGAAACGCTAATTGGCGTGGTTGACGCCCTGTGGTTACTTCCCAGTTGGCTCTGCCGTGAACTGGGTACTGTTCGGGGCTCTTTCCCTCTTACACGGGGGGAAGCCTATTTCAGGTATTATTATCCCTGCTTTAGGGCTGGTAGCAGGTCCATTCTGGTTAGAGTGAATGTTGACCTGCACCTGTATCATACACCCTCAGTATTGCGTGCCTTCGGGTTACCTGTTGCTGACTAGCGGGTGGATCGCATAGCGGGACTCTGGCTGTTGCCAGATAGGAGGTGTTACAACAGTGTTTGGCCTCCTGTCCCAAATTCCCTGAGGGTCATCACGAGCCCCTCCTGGGGGGGATGGGCGTGTTACTCGTCTGATTACAGACGTTACTACGCCTCCCATTCCTGCGTGGTCGGATTCTTCGGATCCGTAGGTGGTAACTCTGCCTGAAATCAGTATACTTGCTTTCAGGAGTTGTTACCCATCCTACCATGGCTATAGCATGGTTGGTTAATACTAGTGCATATTGGGTTGATGCATTTGTAACGTTTTTTCCCCTCCAACACGTCGGGGGTTCAAATGTATTTGGTCGCTCACGTAATATATGCTGTTGTCATAGGTGGAAATGCCTATATTGGATACCAGTCTCCTAACTTTCAGAGTTCCGGCTGCGACTGTATCCTCCGTAATACCCTATGGCTGCGCTCTGGGAATGCAGAGGTGCAGATACCATCTTTAGGGTTGATATTGTTTGGTCCTGACCTTGACAAGATTGTAGTAACATTGGCAGTATTACTAACGACAAGTTTACCGCTTTCAGCTATGCCCACTACAAGGCCTCAGACTAAGTCTGTTAAGTCTTTTTTGTCCTCTGGGTCAGCCTAAAGGTCTGTTTCTTCGTAGACTGTCGGCATCTACAAGGGCCGACATATCCAGTACCGAGCAGGCCTGGACTGCCAGCCGATCCTGCTTCTGAACCTACGGATATCTCTTCAGTCTGACGGGACAGGCCTACAACTGGGAGATACCGATTTTCTCAGTTCGCCCGGTATTAGTGTCAAGTTGCCGCGGCTACGTGGGTAGGAGGGTACGCCCTCTTTACAAGGGCCTTCAGAAAGCTATGCAGTTGTTGCGGTAAGCGGAGCTAATTAGGCCATCCCCACTATCTCAGTGAGGGGCTGGTTGTTCTGTTTTCTTTCTGGTGCGGTGGCTGAATGGTCCTCTTTGGCCTATTCTCTGTCTCAATTCCCTGAACCAGTTCCTAAAGCTACCTGGGCTCAGGAGGAAATCCCTATGCTCCATCATACGATGTTTGGAACCTGGGGACTTTAGGGTATCACTGGATATACAGGACGCGTGCCTACGGGTACTTACAGAGACCTTTCCTCAGCATGGGCTGAGGTTTGCTGTATCACAGCAACACTTACAATTTTTCGGGCTCTGCCTGTTGGGACTGTCCTCAGCCCCACAGGGGTTTACCAGCGTTTTGGATTTTCTGACAGTTCTTCTGTTCAGTATATCCCAATGCTCCTGTACCTGGACGGCCTCCTGCTCTTAGCGGGATCACCGGGGTACTTTACGGCCAGGTCAGGATGACTGTGACTTCTTCAGGGTGCAGACGTTTAATCAACGGGGAAAAAGTCCTCCCTGCATCCCTCTCTGGGTATTCTTCATCTAGGATCCCTGCTGGATTCTCAGAATCTGAGAATTCTTCTGGCGTAAGACGGAATCTCCTCTCTTCCATTAGGAGTACATGGTTGTCTGCGCAGTCGACAGATGTCTTTACACTCTGGGATGCATGGTGGAATGGGCTCAGTTCCATTCCAGGCCTTTCCATAATTGGCTCATCTCCAGATGGAATGAGTTTTTTCTGTCGGATAACTGTTCAAACGATGATGCTCTCTCCGGAGGCAAGTCTGTCCCTGTCCGGGTGGCTATGGCCATCTCGTCCAGGGTTTTCTTTGCTAGGGACAGTGTCTGGATCGAATCCTTTTCAGTGCAGTTGGACGTCTGTCGATTCCACCCTGTCAATTAACTTACTCTGGCATAACTCTTGTTTCCCGGTGAACCTGAAAAGGTTCAGTCCGACAGGGTCAGGACAGTGGCTTCCTTTTTAGCAACACTGTTCGTTGGGTGGCAATGACAGGTATGTCACATATTCGGACATAGTCCGAGGGTCTCCTCCCGACCATCTCGGCAGCGTTCATTTCAGGAGCTCGCCATTGGGAAGCGGGAGTCCTCAGCCGTCACGACGTGCATCCCGGGGACTAGTCTCTTCCCCAAGAGAGGTTTCATCTCCTGGTGAGCAGGGGGGGCCCCCCTGAGGTGTTCCTCATGGCCTTCTGACTTTATCACACTATGGTGTTACAGTTCAGCTCTGGGGATTCTGAAGCAAACTTCAGCGACTCTTTGTCGGTGAAGTGGTCCTTCCACTTTGTGTACCTGTGTTCTCCGGTCTCCCTTCTTCCTCGAGGTCTTTGGAAGTGTTTTCAATCGAGACGGAGATGCTTTCCTGCTGGTGGCTCCTGATTGCCCCAGATGTCAGGGGTACTTGGATCTTCGGAGTCTCTACATCGATACTCCATCCCTGATGCTTCACTGCCCGGACCTGTTGTCTCAGGGTCCTTGGTTTTGCCTTGGACCTGGGTCGTTTGTCTTTGACTGTGTCCTTACAGTGGTCTTACGGCTTCCCTGGCTTTGTCATCGTTGGAATGATTAGAGCACATGGATCAGCTTTTGCTGGGACCTACCACAAACTGTGGCAGCCATAAATCTTATGGTATTGTACCTGTCGATACAATCCTCCGGTGTCCAGGATTTCCAGATATTCTGGCATTCCTTCCGGCTGGCTTGGGTTTCACACTTGGCCTGGTCTTCCTGACAGTGCGGATCTCTACACTGTCAGTATGGTTAAGATATGGAATTGCTTCACTCTGGTATCCAGTTCATCCTTTGGAGTGTTTTCTTGATTATGCCTCCATTTGTCCTCCCTAGGGACTCCTTGGGAGTAAGTAGTGGTTCTTCGTTACCTCCGGGGACAGTCAATGGAACCGCTGGTTGTGATAGCCATTACATGGTCTATTGCTTAGGCTCTCTCTTTCTCTCAGGGTGTTTATATCAACCAGGAGAGTGTCTGAATTGGGAGCGTTCTCATGTGGCTCCCTCTTCTGGAGGGCATCATGTCAGGGTGGGAGTTGCTCTCGCCCTGTGTTTCTTCTTAGTGGTTTTCAGGTTCCATATTATTCTGGAACTTATGGTACGGCCATTCTGTCCCCAGTCCTCTCGGCTGGTGTGGCCTCATTGACTGTGGTCTGGCCTCTTTGGATTTATGTGATCCGTTCAGGTTCCTTACGGAAATCGGACTCCTTATTGGTGGTCTGAGATTTCTGGTTTTCACAGGAAATGATGGCCGGCCTATAACCAAATGTTGGCTTGGATGGCCTCGTAGGTCTTCCTCAGGGGCCTACCCATGGGTTGCCTTCCTGTTGTTGATGCTTGTTTTTTCTCGGGCCATGTGACCCTCGTGTGCGGCTCGCTGTGGCGCCTCGGCTGTTTTGCCTTACTAGGTGGCCACGTGGTCTTCTGTCCACACCTTTTTAAGGTTCTAGGCATTGGTTTCCTTTGCCTCTCAGGATGCTTCCTTTTTGGCGACGGATTCTCCTCTCAGCACAGGAGCGTCCCCACCCTTGGTTGAACTGCTTTGGGACATCCCCAAGGTCAACCCTGTGGACCCCCTATGGACCCTGAAGTAGAAAACAAGAGATATGGTAAGAACTTACCTTTGTTATCTCTGTTTCTACGAAGTCCATAGGGTCCACAGGGCGCCCGCCCTGACGCACCTGGCTTCATATGGGCTGTGTGGCTGGTCACCGGTTTTCCGTCTCCCATTTCGGTGAGTATGGTTATTGAGTGTTCCAGTTTTCTCTCTCTTTTTCTCTCCTCCTCCGG
This sequence comes from Taudactylus pleione, assembly GCA_031769625.1. Lineage (NCBI taxonomy): Eukaryota > Metazoa > Chordata > Amphibia > Anura > Myobatrachidae > Taudactylus > Taudactylus pleione. The sequence goes on from JAUIMM010000447.1 coordinate 890,581, forward strand.
CCTTTGGCTACTTACAAACTGAGGTGCCTCTGGCTTGGGGGTGGGGTTATAGGGAGAGTGGACCCAGTGCATCCTGGGAGCTAAAAGCTTTAACTGCGTGGTGCCCGGATTTGGTTCCCAACCTATACCCCCAAGGTCAACCCTGTGGACCCTATGGACTTCGTAGAAACAGAGATAACAAAGGTAAGTTCTTACCATATCTCTTGTTTTCTCAACTCTTACTACAGAAGTTTGCACTTAAATAGATTTGATGACTACATCCTCAACCACCAAGAGAACTCTGTTTTATTCCCGTCATAGGGACACCAAAACAAATGGAATAGGTGCTCTATCAATTTCATGGAGCTTTCAACTAAGGTATCTATATTCCCTCTTTCCTTCCCAGAAGATCTAGAAAGAAGTCATTTTGGACGGGTGTGCTCTAACAGATGGACAGTAATTAGATAGACAATGTCTAGATAGACACCAGATGTTTGACAGGGACAAAAGGTTGACACAAAAATGGTCGACAATTTTTTCTATTTTATTTTTTAGCCCTAATCTTCACCCTAACCCTCCCCTTGGTGCCTAACCTTAACTGTCTAGGTAAGTCCCTAAACCTAACAAACAAAAAAAAAAAAAGTGTCGACCATTTTCATGTTGAACTTTTTACATGTCAAACTTTAGTGTGTCTGACTTTTGTCCCTGTCGAAATATTGAATGTTTAACATCTGGTGCCTATCTAATTACGGTCTATCTATAGTCCGGAACCCATTTTGGACAGTCCACCCGTGGTTAGTGTGGCGAGGGACATGCTTCTGTAATAGCCTTGTCCTCTGGTATTTAAGTGAATTTCCTGCATCAGGGAATGATTTTACATTTCAATCCAAACACCCAGTCTGTGAGGGTGTAGACATTGAGCTGTCTTTGCTAAGCCGCAAATAAAGGAGCCTGTCCACTAGGCGACCTGAAAGACTTAACGTCTACCGTGCAGACCTTCAGGTCGCCGAGTTGCGGTGGCGGCACTGAACAGCGTTCACTGAACGTCATTCAGTGAGGAGCCCGACCTCCTATCTCTGAATATGCCGAACCTGACGAGCGTCGTCAGGTTGACGGGCATGTTCAGTAGATAGTTGGGGTCGGCAAGGACCCAGCATGCACGTGCATCGCTGGTCCTTGCCATCTATCCATACCACAACTTTGTGAACAATGCGACCAAAACGTCGGATTGTTCACAAAGTCGTGTAATGGATAGGCCCCTTAAGTCTTTTGTCAAAGCATTCGTTGTCTGATGCAAAGCACAACTATTTGATCCTGATTCTGCTGCTATTCCATAGATTGTGATTTTGTTCTGGGTGGATTAGACAAAGTCAGGTGTTTTTTCCATGGATAGCAGATATCTGGCAGTCCCTCCTATAAGATGTCGGCAAGGACACGCTTTGCACAGACTTACAGGGTGTAACAGGGACATGAGTTGCTGGGGTCATAAGGGCTCATTCTACAAGGGTGCTGTCATTGCTCTGGCCTCAGCAGACAGCCCATGTAAAGCAGCAGTGTGGTCATCTCCTCACACCTTTCCCAGACATCTGATGCTCAGAAAATCCTTCAAGCTATCATTCAATAAAGAATCTCTTTGCTGTACTTTCTTGTCATAAATTATGCTCATCCCACCCTCTTTGCTTCATATATTGCTTAGTAAGTCCCATTCATTACGGCTGCCATGGAGATTGAATAGGAAATTGGAAAATTATTACCCTTAATTACATTTTGCTGAAATTCTCCATGGTAGCCAAATATTTCCCCCACTGGTGTCTGTACGTGTCTTACTGACAGACACCAAGGAGGAGTCCCACTATGGGCCTCATTCATTATGGATCACTATTGCGATCGCAGCTGCGACTACGCACTCAGACCCACTGCAAAATGCTAGTGTTTGCAATCACAATGCCGTCACAGCACAACATAAGGACGCCCACTTCCCCTTACTCACATCCGTAATACTTTTGCAAGTCTGCGAAACCATTGGTAACATTGAGTACAATCGTAGCCTCACGCATAATTACAAACAGGTCTGACCTCACTCAGGAATTGCTAACTTCATTGCACGCAGTGACAGCCCATGCTGTGTATGGCATCGCAATAGCTAATTTATGCACGCCCCTGTAACGGCGTTAAAATGCACTGACACGCCTGCTTTTCCCCAACCACACCCCCGTCACCACCCACAAACGGTCACTTACTGTCAATCACTCTGCGATGGGTCTGCGCAGCAGTGTGATTGCAGTGGAGCCTTCGCGCACTGCGATGCATGCTTAGTTTGCAAAAATCGGTCGTCTGCGTGCGTAATCGCAATGAGATCGGTAAGGAATCAGGCCCTATGTACCTTCTGGAGGGGTCTCATTTTTGGTGACTCCCTTGTCCCTAGTTTGCAAAGAAAATTTAATTATTCTCTCTTGATTTTTCAGACCAGTTATCTCGGTTACACATGATCCTCAAACCCTTTATGCTCAGGAGAATCAAGAAGGATGTGGAGAATGAGCTCTCTGACAAGGTGAGGCTATGGTGAGATATGAATGCAAGAGCATCTGAACATTAGGCCCTCCTTATTCAGAGATTTACGTAAATGTTTGCAGATCTGCGCATACGCAGGAGCCGCACTGCACATGTGCAGATATGTTCCTGCGATGTCTGTCGCAGTGCCCCAGTGTCTGCAGCATGATTGATGTGCTGCTGGCATTTGGGGGCAGTAGCAGGAAGCCTTCCGGAAAGTGGGAGCATGTCTGTCCCTTGTTCTGGGCATGGCGGTGCCACTGGACGCAGTTTCACTGAACCCTGACAGTGTGATTTTGCCGGACATCCGGAGTTACTCAGATGTTGCTGTTCTGATGCTGCTTTGGACACAGCAGCGGATCAGAGTCGCCGGCAGTTGGCGTCTGTTCTCTTAAGATACCTTTTGCTGCTTTTGCATATTTTAGCACACGCAGCGGCTGAGCTTATAGCGAGCCTCCATCTCTGAATCAGGCCATAGGCTGCAAGACGATCAACAACACTTGTTTGGTATTCTAGATTGAAATCCTGATGTACTGCAATCTGACCAGTCGCCAGAAGCTGCTCTATCAGGCACTTAAGAATAAAATATCTATTGATGACCTTCTCCAGTCCTCCATGGGTACCACTCAGCAAGCACAGAACACCACCAGCAGCCTCATGAACTTGGTCATGCAGTTCCGAAAGGTGAGATAAATAGTAATAGATCCATTTTTATTATTCTAACTTATTCAAATGAAAAACATTTTAATACTGCACTTATTGCTGTGGGATGTGGTATATTTTGTCAGTATTCATAATGTCATGATAATGTTGATATGCTTGACACCTACACATTCATCATGTCAACTGTGTTGAAATGTCGACATGATTAGAATATCGACAAAAGGTTCCTGGTGGGCTAGTGGTGACTTACCTGGTGCGAAGTGTCCGGTGGCTCAGCGGTGTCTAACCTTTAACACCTAGCCGCCCCCCCCTAGTGCCTAACCTTAAGCCTCCCCCTCCCATAGCTTAACCCTATCCTCCCCCTCCATAGCCTAACACTATCCCTCCCCCAAGGCACAGCACTACGATCACTCCCTCTAGGGCTGGGGTTCCCAACCACGGTCCACAAGGCACACTAACAGTCCAGGTTTTAGGGATAGCCATACTTGAGCACAAGTGACTTAATTAGTGCCACAGTTATTTTGATTTAACCATCTGTGCACAATCATGGATATCACTAAAACCAGGACTTTGTGTGCCTTGAGGATCGAGGTTAAGAATCTATGCCCTAGGGTCTAGCACTGCTGTCCCTCCCCCTAGGGTCTTGCACTGCTGTCCCTCCCCCTAGGGTCTTGCACTGCTGTCCCTCCCCCTAGGGTCTTGCACTGCTGTCCCTCCCCCTAGGGTCTTGCACTGCTGTCCCTCCCCCTAGGGTCTTGCACTGCTGTCCCTCCCCCTAGGGTCTTGCACTGCTGTCCCTCCCCCTAGGGTCTTGCACTGCTGTCCCTCCCCCTAGGGTCTTGCACTGCTGTCCCTCCCCCTAGGGTCTTGCACTGCTGTCCCTCCCCCTAGGGTCTTGCACTGCTGTCCCTCCCCCTAGGGTCTTGCACTGCTGTCCCTCCCCCTAGGGTCTTGCACTGCTGTCCCTCTCCCTAGGGTCTTGCACTGCTGTCCCTCTCCCTAGGGTCTTGCACTGCTGTCCCTCTCCCTAGGGTCTTGCACTGCTGTCCCTCTCCCTAGGGTCTTGCACTGCTGTCCCTCCCCCTAGGGTCTTGCACTGCTGTCCCTCCCCCCTAGTGCCTAACTCAAACCTCCCCGCAGTCTAACCCTAACTCCCGCTGCCAGTCCTTGCAGAATGTTAACATTTCAGACGTCGACATTGTGAACTTGTTGACATTCTGCAGGTGTCGACATTATTGCTACATCCTTTGCTGTGGTAGTAAAATCCAAAAGTTGGTTGCAAGCCATGGCTCTTGGATGGAAAGTGTAACTACTCGGATAGATCTGTAGCCCAGTCAGATGGGCTAGCGAGGTAATGTGACATTCCAGCGTAAATGTCCCCAGTGTGATCCCCGCCAATAACTAAATGTCTCTCTCCCATACCAGGTGTGCAATCACTCTGAACTGTTTGAACGCCAAGAAACCTGGTCTCCCTTTTACCTAGCGATAAGGCCATACCGGATTTCTAAGTTCCTGTACCGACAAGGAAACTTAGAATGTGTAAACTACTCACGAAACAGGTGAGCATAGATATGGTGATATGGACTGAGTGATATTACTATTTATTTTTCTGTTGAAAACTACATTTTAACAACAAAATGTTTTTCTGTTTAGTTCATTAAAGGAACACACACACACACACCTCTCTTTTAGATAGGCAGAAACTATATTGACACTGTTGATGCCACATTTTAACACAAGCATTGCACATACTGGGCAAAACATACTTATCACAGTTAAAGAAGACAAACAAAAGAAAAGTTCCTTGTATTCATTTTTACTTGATGTATATGAAGTTTTGGCACCTACGGTATGTATGCTGTATAGGAAATTGTCAAGTTTACAGAGCTCTCTATCATACCCTGACTTTCTCATTGTATTTAGGTGGTTACGCATCCTGCTTTCTCCATTTGCACCTGATCACGTTCAGCAATCGCTCTTCCATAGAAACAGTAAGTGCTGCTAGTGTGATATTGACACATTACAACATTTTATATTTTTCTTTGTGTCCTTTCCTTTGTCACTTTTAGCTTTCAGCATGTCCTACCTGCTGATTGTAAAGTTGGTTAGTATTCTATTTATTAAACAAATGTTAGCTACTGTATTATTTATAATCACTATGTTTATAGAACAATTTGAGTGATAAATTTCAACCCTGTACTTCCGTCTGACCCCATTGCTGACTTAAAACTGAATGAAGTAAAAAGCTATTGTGGCAGGGGTGAGGCAGGCATAGACGGTGAAAAGCATATGCATGCTCCCCTGTACAATTGATTGTTGGATACTCTGCTATAGTGTGCATACTTACTTGCAAAATAGACCTTTTGGGACTAATAGCCTATTTTCACATTTATATGTCCCAGAGAGTTCAGAGGATAATTTATCTTGTAATGGTCACATAACGCAATACAGTTAGCTAAGGTATGATGTTATGGCTTCAGTCACATAACGCAATACAGATAGCTAATATATGATGTAATTACTTCATTCACATAACGCATGACAGATAGCTAATATATGATGTAATGGCTTCATTCACATAACGCATGACAGATAGCTAATATATGATGTAATGGCTTCATTCACATAACGCATGACAGATAGCTAATATATGATGTAATGGCTTCATTCACATAACGCAATACAGATAGCTAATATATGATGTAATGGCTTCATTCACATAACGCAATACAGATAGCTAATATATGATGTAATGGCTTCATTCACATAACGCAATACAGATAGCTAATATATGATGTAATGGCTTCATTCACGTAACGCAATACAGATAGCTAATATATGATGTAATGGCTTCAGTCATGTAACGCAATACAGATAGCTAATATATGATGTAATGGCTTCAGTCATGTAACGCAATACAGTTAGTTAAAATATGTAAACATTTTCTTTTTGCAATTGTCTATCTGGGAATTTATTCTACCAATAATGCCATTTTGTTAACTGATTATCCTTCCTAGCGAATTTACAATTGCCTTAAGGCTGAAAAACAGATATAAGAAAGCCAGTGGACTTTATAGTATGAGCTTTAGCTGCAACTCAGAACTAGATCACCATCTTGGTGCTGACATGCCCTCACATTGTAACCCACAGGGTCAGACCAAGAAAGTTGCTTTTCTTTTCTTCGTTTCATTAATATTTCTCCGGCAGAGATGGCAATCCTGATGCTCCAGGGACATCTAGCCAGGTAAGATGCAAACATAGAAGTGTAAATATATATCCTCCACTTCCCCTCGTTCCATTAGACTTTCATTCAGCCCCCCGGCCTCCACGTGTACCCTTAAAACTAATGTTTTTCATTCTAGATTACCACCCCTCCTAATTCTGCACTCTTTGCCTTCTTCTCCCCATTGTGTCCACCCATATCCCCTATAGATTGTGAGCTTATATGAGCAGTGTTTTCCCTACTAGCCATGCTGCTCAGGAAAGCTAAAGGAAGAGTTATGGTGGGTACACACTGGGCGATATTACCGAGCGACTGCACTATTACGACATCGTAATCGTGCAGTCGCTCAGTAATCGTGCACAAATCGTGCACTATAATGTCGGAAACGACCAGCAATGCGTGCTCCCGCTGGTCATTTCCGACATTGTCCATCGCCTGAACATGCAGCACAACCTGACGATAACGACAGATTGGCATGTTCAGGAATGATGGACAGTGTCTGTACTGAACGACTGATCGTTCAGTGCAGACACTACAGTGGATCAGGAACGACGGTACGATTATGATGTTGTAATCGTACTGTCTTTCCTGATCGCCTAGTGTGTACGCACCTTTAGAATGCATAACCACTAACAACAATGACAGACCAAGCACAAACAATATAGGCAGGGCTGGAGGGGATTTCTAAGGAGAGAAGTAAAGTCCACAAACGTATATTTATACACTCCCTAGAAAATATTAACCCTGTAATAACCAAGCTAGTCTCCGAACTAGGCGCTTATGTTGTGTTATGCTTCTGGTGCCATCTGCCACTTTAGTATATATACAGGGAAATTCTGATCATTAGCAATGGTTGAATTGCTGTTTTACAAGCTGCATAGGGTCCCTGCTGCCTGGCAAAATAGGCCAGTTCTGCTTTAGCTCAGATATGGTAGTGCTCTCCTGGCTCGTGCCAGAGCTTTCTTTTCTCATACATTCAGAGGAGCAGTGGGCGTATATGCAGGGCAATATGGACCCACCAAATAGCATAAACACTGCACCGGGGACTGGATAGCTGAATTAAAGCAGTTGCAGCAAAAATGATCTCTTCTCACTAACTAAGGTTATTTAGTAATACTGCCTTGTCACTGGTGTAGTGCATATTGTGAGCAAGTGGGTGGTGATTTCATTACATGTACAGTATAAATAGATTATAAACACTCTTACTTCCTTGTGTTTTAAGCAGCCCTTCTAGTCGCGCCATGCCGTGCCTCTGTAGCGCCAAACATTTTTTCATGTCAGCGGCTGTGACACTGTAACGTAGCATAGGGCATGCAGATACAGACACACACAGGCTATAGGCATGCCACATGTCATTTTAATCAGCAGAAGCTGCTTGTGCATCCTATTTGCATCATATGAAAGGATGTTTGGCACTACTGATGTAAGATGTATGTGGACACATCTGTACTGTAGTACACATGGACAAGCACATTTTCATCAAACACACCTTAAAGCCCCCTCAAAAATATCCAACAATGATGAATTAATGACTAAATCCATGTTCTATTAGGGTGTAACTAACAGCTCCTCTTACCTATAGGAAACCATTTCAACAATATGGATACACAAAAAAGCCCCAACAGTTTTACTCTCCCCATAGCATAGGGTTAGGCGATAAGCGGCCCTCCAGCATCACTTTGCGAATAAGACGCATTTGAATTTAAAAAGTTGCACGAAAAGACTCTCAATGCTACCGAGTTGCACAGCACTCACACGTTCTGTGTAACGCGACTTGTAGCGCACGGAGGTAAGATGTATGCGGACAAATCTGTTAGCGTAACGTTAATCTTTCCTATGCCCTGCATTTAGCACTGACTGCTCTCCCGTGGCTACTCTTTATTATTCCATTACATAATAAATGCCATTTCCTCACGTAAAAACACACACACACACACACACTCCCTGGTGTACAGTATAATCAATAAAACACCCACAATAAGCTGCGTACACACTGGGCAATATATTGGCCTTTCAATTGAACGGCCGATATATCATGAGTGCGTCGGCTGGTCTGTACCCCTAATATGTCTTTGAACTAGGGATGTGCAGGCTCGTATAGGTTCGAGTTTGCACGTTGAGTTCGGATTTTTCCCTCCAAAAAAAACGGAACTCAGAAAGAGGCTAAACGTCATCTTACATGGACGAACATCATCATTCCTGGACAAGTCCAGGAATGATGATGTTCGTCCATGTAAGATGACGTTTAGCCTCTTTCTGAGTTCCGTTTTTTTGGAGGGAAAAATCCGAACTCAATGTGCAAACTCGAACCTATACGAGCCTGCACATCCCTACTTTGAACGATGTCATTCACAGACCTATCGCATGTGCTCTGTAGATGTATCTGGCTGTGTGAATGGGCGGTCAGCCGACCACCCGTACACTTGCTGCAGGAACCGCCTGTGACTGGCAAATTGAAATGCCCTCCCTGTAGTGATGTCAGGGAACACGCATCGAGCAGCTGATCGGTAAGTCTGTATAGCTTACCTGATTGGCCACTGTGTCGGTGGATCCGCCTGTTGGCGGAGCTGTTGGCACAGTATGTACCCAGCTTTAGTTAAAGAATTACTGCATAGCTCAAATTTCCAAAAAAAGAGATTAATTAACCAAATCTGATATCAAAAGCAGTAAGTTGGAAACTCAATTGTTCCCTATGATAAAGATTCACTGTATATTAGGTAAAGAAAGGAGCGCAAATATAATAAATAAACAAAAATAAATGACGTTAATTTAAATTCAATTAACAGGTAAAAAGTAAGAAATTATATATAACAAAACCGCCAGTCATGAATTTAAACCTTGTTTACAGTCTTATAGGGGACGATTCAATTGTTTTGGGTGCCATATAATTAATGGGTGTCCATGTAGCAATTCAACTATTTTGTGCTCCCATTTATTATAGCGCTTGCCGCACTCAAGAAGACATGGTTTGGACATGTATGGCGGCTAACCCTGTCTAAAGTCCTGGTCACACGTTACCTTTCTAGTTCTGTGCTTTTAGCATAGAGTCTTGTGTAAATAGATGTCTCCTGCCAGCTTTTGTGAATCACTGCTGCGTCCAAGGCCGCAGCGTCGGATCACTCTGCGTAACCTTCAGGTTACTCATAGGAGCCGGTGTTTCCATGCAGCCGGAGCCAGTTAACTTATGGCCATGCCGCCCCCAAATGGCTGTCAATCAGGCTGCGGCATCTGTATACTGTGAGTAGAAGGAGATCTGCACACGCGCAGATCTTCATACATCAGAGTTGTACGCAAACAGTCGGGTAGCTTACAACTCTGAATTAACCCCATAGGCAGTATTGCTGGTTTAGATGCAGAGTTTTCATTTTCAGTAGTACCAAAACCCAATGCACTGCCTCAGGCCAGTTCCTGCATTACCAGATGAGGTGATCTTTGGAAACTCTACGCTGAGACTGTCAATGTGTTAGGTAATAGCTGTGCCTTAAGGTGGGTACACACTGTACAGATATATCTGCAGGTGATGGTGGTTTGTGCACACTGAGCAACCATCTGTGCCTGCCCGCAGGTCCCGGTGACCAGGGGGCGTGTAGGGGCGTGGCCTAATCGTGGAATGCGTGGCCACACCCCCTTCAAGGGGTAAAACCCCATTTGCGGCACTGGGGAGGGGGGCGCTGTGTGCCCCTCAGCCCGGTGCACAGCAAATGGGGAGCGCGATCAGCGCGCTCACTCACCCTTTGACATAGGAGACTGCTCGGGCTGCTGCTTTAGCAGCCTCGGACAGTCTCACCGTGCAGCCCAGCACACAGCAGCGTGTGCTGGGCTGCTGTGGATGGGGAGCTGTGCCGGAGCCGGGTAAGTAGTACCCACTCGCTGCTCCCCCCCCTCTCTCTGCACCCCTGGGTATGGGCGATCGGCTGATCGCCTGTACTCACTTGCCGATGGACAGATATGTCTGCAGACATATCTGTTCATTGGCTGTGCAGCACAGCCAATGCGATATGACATATCGTCTGTACACACTAGCCGACAGGGGCATGATATATTGGCTGATCAATTGATCAACCAATATATCGGCCAGTGTGTACCCAGCTTAAGACGATGTGGTTGCACAATCATAGTCTCCCTCTTTTTGTGTGGCTTAAGTGTGACCATCTGACCTTAGTGACCATGGTCATATCTTATCACCTTTTCACTTCGCTAGAAAGGTATTGCACCATTATTTTGTGAAACTTATTTTAGAATAAAAGTTTGTTTTAAATGTTTCTAGTTGACCAAGAATAAATCCCTCCTAATGAAATGTGACTTACTGCTACTTTAAGATGAGGTTGAATTCCCTTTCTCACACCAATTACCATGTATCACCTAACAATACACACTGTGGTGTTATATCACACGTCCCTACCAGGAGATTGTTTGGGAATTTTTTTGGAATCATTATCAGCAACATTTATTCAAGCGAAACAATTACATATAGGTGGGCAGTTGTAAAGAAGTACCATTAGGCACCGATAACCTGTTGCAATCACAGTGTGCAGTCACCCTTGTGGCTATTGTCTGTGGGTTCTCGGTTCACTTTGCTTTGTCCAAATTATTTAACCTCTTCTAACTGGGTCATTTTGAAACCTAGTTTGGAGAAAGAAGGGAGTTATGACCATAGCCGATGTAAGTCCATAGGTGATGTTTTAGGTTTACCCTTGGATCAGGTATGTTACAATCTCATTGCACAGGACATTAAAAACCTGTTTCAAGTAATTTTAATGACAAATACATGCTATGATCTATTGCAGATGGTTAGCTTTTTTCCTGTCTCTGAAAGCCGCCTACAGGCTCCACCATTCTCGTTTCTGGAAGGAAAACAGTGAGTCTGATTCGCCACTTTCCCACCTTTCAAACAAAGGCCTTATACTCTGGGTGTATTTCCCCCTCTCCTTTCCCAACATCCACAGCTCTCCTACCCTGCAGGTAAGATAAAGAGGAGTCACAGTGCCTGAGATGCATGTTCATATGCTACTGAATGAAAGTCGCTCATACAGCTGAGATTTTTCTGGTCATTTAGGTAATTTTGAAAGGGATGTAGTTAATAGACCAGCGGACACGATGCCGCCGGTCTCAATTCCAACTCATCCTGCCCGACAAGGGATTTAAGATAGGCGGCAAAATGCCGACGCCTATGTTAATCCCGATGCCGGAAGACCAACCCCTGCCATCCTGATCGTCCGATACGGGTAAGTATAACACTTAGCCTGGGGATGGGGGTTAGGTTTAGGGACCCCCGGGGGGGACCGGTGGAAGGTTATTTCAGCCAGAAACTGCGATACCATATGTAGTAAAAATAACTCCGGCATCTGTGCGACCATAGGGTTACTCAGAAGTCCGATGATCGATTGATCTGCAACCGATGCCACATCTTTGTACGCAGTCGCCGGTGGGCGTCTAAATACAGATCTTGGCGGCCGTGATATTTGCATATTTTGGCACAGCCGCCGCGGCATTGGCATCCAGTGCTGTGATATCGAAGACCCAATTGGACCATACCTGTGACTGTAGAAGAATGCTCTAATTTTAGCGAACAGCTGGATTGTCCTGTCAGCGGGCACCAAGTCGATGCTTATAAGGGTTTATTCTATGAAAGATCAGTTGGGCAAACCTTTTTCTTACTTTTGGATCTTATAAATATTTAATGAGTGTAAATGAGTATAATTGTCAAACACTGTGTAATTGTATTTATTTTATGATATATATATAGAACAGTTACTTTATTTACTTTTTCTATTTGTAACATTTCATTTTAATTCCTTAATTGCCAGAAGTGTTATATTTTTATTAATATAATATATACTTATATATTACATATATTTTGGAAACGACTGGTTTTTGTAATAGTCATATAATGTTAAAATTTTAGTAAATGTTAAAACTTTTGAGTGCACTAATGGTGACCTGTTCAACCCAGACAATCAGACAATGGTTGCCTACTCAGGGCCTGATTCAGTGATGGACAGAATTGCAGAGCAGCACACAGGTCGCTGTGCAATTCCATCCATCTAAAATGCAAATGCAGGAGGAGGGGTCTGTAGGAAACAGACACCTCCTTGCTGCATCTGCGATCCCAGGTTGCAGCCTGGGATCACCATCGGTCTCAATGGTTTCCACTTTGACCAGCCTGTGGTAGCTGAAGCTTACCGCAGCCTGACCGGGTCCTGGCAGCCTGCGGGGCCAGGAAATCTGCCCCCATTTCCGGGAACGCTGCCTAGGAACGCTACCTCCCACCTGACAAAGAGCCTGCGGCTGGGAGACACTGCGAGTGGACTTGCAGAAGGAGAGCTACACATGCACAGTACACCTCCTGTACATGCACAATCTTCTAAAGCTGGCCACACACTAGACCAACTTACATCCAACCAGCCAACTTGTTGATTGGTTGGAATGAAAATCTGGTAAGGAATTGGAGTAAATGATGATCAGCAATTTGTTCCTAAATGCCAGAAAACAGATGAAAATGGTCGGTCAGACAAGTTTGTTAAATGTTTGATCCAAATAATTTGTTCAAACAACAGTTTTGGTCCATTTCCCAGCGTTTGGGAGCAAATTGCTGATTGTCATTTGCTTTCATCCTTTACCAGATTTTCATTCCAACCAATCAACTAGCTGGCTGGTTGGACAGATCTTTAGATGTGTGGCCAGCTTAACAGTCGGAGATGTGTGCTAACGGTCGGGTTAGCATACATCTCTGAATCAGGCCCTCAGTCAGATGTGACCATTGTCCGACTGTCAATGGATCTGGGCGGACAGTAAATTACAGATTCCCATCATTCTTTATCTAATGTTTAGCTCCTATGTCTGCAATTTGCAGCCAGTTTATGTCAAATTGGCCCAGTTGCCATCAGAATCACTGTGTGTTTGGGCACCATCACTTTATTTAATATACTGTACATGTACAATCATCCATGTAGCTTATACACACAGAGAATCGTATGGCTGGAATTGCAGGTGAAGCTTTTTCAGGGTATAATATATCTTAAAGACATAAAATGAACTGCATGATTAGGTATATGAGAGACGTCTCAATTCCTTCCCTTACCTATACTTTTTCCATATACTTTTGTGAATATTCTATCTCATTTCCTATTGAATAAAGATGAATTTTAGTTAGTGGAAATTCAGAATACTAGGTAGAAACTTAGGGCCTTATTCAATTAGTTTTGTGTCCGCAAAAAAGTTTCACCTGCCTGACTTTCCGCCTTCATTGCGTGTTTTGGACACGGAAACTTATTGTGCATGCCCCCACTATTCACTGTATTCAGTTCCAAACCACGTGAAAACGGCAAGCCGCGAAGTCGGAACAGGCAGAAAGTGCTGTCAGAATTGGGGAAATCAGTCTGAACCCCCAAAAAGATGCACTAACATTGGGGATCAATGTAATGTCCCTGAATAGCCCTAATAAAAGTATTTGGGGTACTTAAGTTGTTTCAATAGCGTCTTATTAGCGTCTTGCACAAGTGGTGAAGAATGGCATTAAGCAGTATTTTATGGAGAAAATAAGTAGTCCTGTCAAATTTGGGGTACATGAAAATGGGTGCTAGCATCTTTTATGTCTCTAAAGTGTAGTTTTAATATAAGTGAAATTCCTCCCTCATAAAAGCACCTGCAATCCCCAGAACACTTGACCCCTTCATAGAGGACCCCCAGAACCTTATTTTGATAGTTTTTTTAAGTTGTCCCCCAACTTTGTGCTTTCTCATCCCCAAAATGAAAGTACTTTTTGTGGTGGTAAGTTTTTCCTGGGATTATGTGACACCGTTGTCCTTTGGGGGGGGGGTGTTCATGGGATCTGAGAGTTTTCCCCACCTTTGCACCCCAAAATAAAAATGTTGCACTTCTTCTCTCCTGCTACTCATTGCATTGACTTTCCGCGTAGGCGAAACCCGGCTGGAATTGAATACGGAGATAAGTTTCCGCCACGTGAAAGGCCCCGATCCGCCATACTTTTCCATTGGAATGTTATTTTGTACCTCAGAGCTGAAACCTTGTATATGCCATCTGGTTATGCGGAGCTTACCAAGAATGAGTGCTGTTTAATAACCTTCCGTCTACTTGTTTGCTGGCTGCCTTCACATTGGATCTCCGTTACAGCCTTTGTTTGGCTGTGGTTGTAATACTAGGAGAAGGAACCGAGTTAGAGATATAAGATATTGCTATAAAGTGCGTTCCTCCAAGCTTGTTGCATAATTCCTCCCCAGCAGCTGCTTTCTTCCTCCGCTTCTCTTGGGCTGACCTCTGTCATTCGTTGTGGTTATCTGATCCTTTCACTTTTGGTAAACTGATCCTTCCATAGCTGGGGAGGGGAGAGCGTCCGTGATGCGCCTTCCAGCAATGAATAATTCATGTTTCCAGTTTCCACTTAAATATATATTTGAGATACTCATTGAAGCGTTTCCAGGTGAAGACTGTCTGAAGACAGTCTAAAAAATACATATTTATTGTTGTTGTCTTTTTATATACTTGATATGCTCTATATATACTTGATATGTATGATTTTAAACACTAACCTATTTGTTTTTTTCAGGAAAACATGTTTGCTTTTATTGTTTAAGTCAAAGTTTCAAATGGCATTCAGTTATCTGTGTGACCTGTTGGGGCAAAAATATTCTCACTCTGAGTTTTTGGAACAACCCCAAATGAATATAACACCTATTAATAAGATGGCACTTCCTCACCTCAGAGAGTGCTACATGGATACATTACTCCTGGGGTGCTGTGGTTTTATCTCTTCATTGTTGGGATACCAGGGCCAATTAGAAGCTACATTCCATAAGATTGCAGTTGCTGATTGGTCCTCACATCTCCCCTTCACTGATTTACACCTTTTTGAAGTGGCAAACTTAAGGTGCCCACACACTAGGTGTTCAGGTCACGATCCGATATAGTGTCCGTTTTCTCACCCTGCAGTCGTGGGCACGATTTGGTGTTAAAAACTATCTAAATTGACCCACGATCTATAGTGCATGTTATACTATCCCAGTGCATCGTGACTGAGATTTTCAGATCTTGCCTGCGGCAGGCAAGATCTGAATATGCGATGTACGACCAGCTGGTACACGCATCGCAATCGTGAGTAGAGACTCACGATTAGGACATATTTTACACGATCTGTCGTCCTGATGCGTCGGAATCGTGCTGATCGTGTATAATATTGCCTAGTGTGTGGGCACCTTTTTACATGTTCAAAGTTTCCATGTTCTTTTCTCAGAAGCTACCAGAAATGGAGTAATCATCCAAATGCATAGAGTGTCTGTCACCACTAGTTAAAGTTAAACGCCACCTTTAAATAAACCGTATACACCTAACACATTATTTTCCTTGAATTTGCACACCTGTGAACTTTTCGTTCAATATTTACTTTTCATCAGAGCATCTGGCAGCTTCTTTATTGTGAACAATGGTGGCCCCATCACAGACTCACTTGCCTGGGTTCCGAAGCACCAGTGGTTTATTAGATAGTGTTTAATTTTAATAAAATGGGGACAAACAGAGAAAAATAGAGAATGTGGTCACTAAAAAAATTCTATATTTAGTTATAAATAACTAAAATGAAACGGGTGTAGCTGGTCATGTACAAGTCCTGCAGAACACTGTACCAGTTGATTGCGACCTTTTAGGTGCAGTTTTATTTATTAAACATACCTGCCAGCATATTCTATTGCTCTTTATGGTTGGGAATTAAACAGGAATTGGACAGAACTGGGTAATAACAGACAGACGGAGATCAGGGGCCGTGCTCGCAAACTTACAACCTATAGAATTATTATTTTATTTTTGGCAGTACAATTCTAGAAAAAAATTTGATTTAAAATAAATGTTAAATGGAAAAAAAGTGTCAAATTTTGGAAGATTTCTTCATTTATTATTTTTAATCCTATTGTTTTTTTTTTGTATTTTCTTTTCTTCAGAACTTGGTTTTCGCATGTCACTGTAAGCCTGTCTCTGGCTTTACAGACCACGTGTTACATCGCAGAGAAGCTGGTACACCGCATGTCCTGTGTAGCCAAATGACAGAGCTCCCTTCCTTCTTGTGCACCTCCCCCCCATTGGTAAGCATGTTTCAATCACTGTCCTTATCACTCATTTATAAATGCATTTAGGACGATCCGGCAACTTGCTGGTTAGATTTATGGACCTATTGTCCAAGATAACACATTTAATGTGAGTGCTTTCTAATAGCTTGTTTCATGATGTCATATACTGTCCTGTGACATCCCGTGCCACTATATTTCATTTACTGTAACTCTGCTGATGACTTTCTTTGTGTTCTCTGTCAGTGGTTCCCAAACTTTCTTGAATCATGGTGCCCTAGCGTATCAGCATTTTATTCACCGCACCTCCTGGCCAAGGAATCCAGGAATAATGATTAAACTGTGCTGACCTGTCATCCTTAGGCTCAGTTATGTGGTGGGGGACAGGGTTGCACTTCTGTTTGTCCACACATTCTGTGAGTGGCAGCCGCCAGCGCTGGCTTTGCTTATCCCATTGACCCTAAATAATTAGAATTGATCCTGGGTCACAAACCCGTGACACCCCTCCCAGTGTCCCACAGCACCCAGTATAGGCCCCACTGCTCAACATTGTAAAGGAATATTATAGTGTCCCATATTTGTACCACTTGTGGAATAATACTTACCTAGTCTAGTGGACTCCTCATGCTGGCCGCTACAGGAGGGAAGCAGGGCTGTCATGATGCTTGATGACTTTATTAGCATTGGCTCATGTTACCATGCCCAGTGATGTACAAATACGATTCACAGCATTGTAAGACAGGGGGACAGGGTCCCAATGACTGGACTGCAGCCACACTCCCTCCCACCTGGCTGTCCCAGTGTGGGGGTGCGTATGTTTGAGATATGCAGACATATAAAGAGGGTGACAATTTAATGATTCCCATGCACTTATATTCAGAGACTACAGTATGAAGATGGGCGCACTGTATATGAAACACTACAGACTCTAGAGACCAGAAATGACTGCATTATTAACCCCTCACAGTAAACTTTAATAAATAAACTTAAATAGACAGAACCCCCAGCACTCTTGCCAGCAGCAAAGACAAATTAAAACTGTTTTTAAAGTATATATACAATGCAGTCTTGGTTACACATATACAGCATCTATGTTCATCACTACCAATAAATTAATTTAGTATGGTGGCTTTTGTACACTAAAGTTACTCTAATAATATATCTTAATAAACCTGCAAACACCTGTATGTGCCCAACTGTATTGATGTATAAACGTGCACATTGCAGCTGATATAATCTGTTTCATGATTCATGGTGTCTCCTTATCTCTGGCATGTGGCAGGCACACACCTTGTGTTGACTTTTCTTTATAGTCCAATAAAAGGTAGTCTTTAGCCTGATAACCAGCTGTCATTGCCGGCATACAGATAACAGCTGCCTGCAGCTGTTATCAAACCAAATACAGAACAGAGCCTGTCACCTGCTTAGGAGATATGAGATGCCCCACTGCTGGCCCTGTGATCCCAGCTTGTAGCTGAACTTCAGCAGCTTTTGTTTTTTTCACTAATGGAATAACGCACAGTATGCTATATGTGACATATTATAATGTTTAAGAATCTGTATTTATAGCCTTTAGGATGAACCGTACAAA
This sequence comes from Taudactylus pleione, assembly GCA_031769625.1. Lineage (NCBI taxonomy): Eukaryota > Metazoa > Chordata > Amphibia > Anura > Myobatrachidae > Taudactylus > Taudactylus pleione. The sequence goes on from JAUIMM010000447.1 coordinate 908,660, forward strand.
CTAAATAGTTTAACATATAAAAGTATTTATTATTTAGAATGTTAAACTATAAACACCACAATTACAATTTTCAGATCCTATGCATGAAAATAAAGTTGCCAATGAAAACCATTTTGGTAAATGCAGTTTATGCAGTGGAGTCTTCTTCTATTCTATACTTTTTTAAAGTTCCCTTTAACTGCTGTATAAAGCTGCAGATATTCGCGGCTACCGATCATTTGCTAATACAATTCCTGCATAAGAGCTCATTTCCACTAACTGAAGATGTCATGCGTTCAGTTTTGTTTTCCTGGATGACTGTCACGGCTGATAATTTCTCGCCACTGTGTGTTTGTGAGTGGTTGGTGTGATTTAAGCACATCATCTGGACGGCCTTTTCTACAAGATGCACACTAATAGCATTTGTCCTTGACCGAATTGGCTGTTGCTTTGTGGCCGTTGCTTTGTGGCTGGCCTCTGATGGTCTTCCTGGGATGGCACATGTGTTTGGGAGCCTGGCATAGGAAGATAACCGGTCACAAAGGTCCAATGCAACTGCCAGGAATCAGAGGGGTTGGGGGAGCAAGAGGTGGCAGTGTCCAACTATGTAGATCATATGGAACCTACAATCATGTACATGAAGACATGGAATGGGACAAACTGTTAGCCAGTACAGCTTGAGTGGATCCAAATTGTTTTAACAACCAGGTTGATCTCAGAGTGGACTTGTCATCATTAATTAATATTAGTTGAGCGATTATGTTCTGAAAACCCCTACGATGCATGTGTTACGCAGTGTACACACCCAGATCCTGTTACCATGGGGATAGAAGGTATAAGAAATGGGGCAGCAAAGTGTTGAGTGTTCCTGCGATGCGACTGGGAGGTAGCCAGAGGTAAACCAAAAAAGTCTGTCTCATGGGCGTGTTATGGGAGTGATGTGGGCATGTCAGTGACAACGGCTGTGCTCTCAGACGTAGCGCCGTGGCCACAGTGGCCATGTTCACACAGGGAAACTGCACCTACTATAGTGCTGGTGCAAGTATCGATGGTGGTGTCTAAAGAATCACCAGTGATGTTACAGTACACACACACTAAAAGTGGGCGCCTCAGTGCTTGCACATTCAGGCCCACGTTTGTACACCAGTGGCGGGCCGATACTAGCATTTGCATAATATCGCTGCCATGACTGCGGCAGCAGATGCCAAAGCGGATGCAGCAGCCTCCACCTCTAAATCCGGCCCTTGATGCTTTTAGTTGTTATACGCAGTGATATGGGGTTATGTAATAATATAGCCCTCACATTGCTGGAAATATAGCCTAATCCACATACTGTACAGCCATGGCCAAACGTTTTGAGAATGACACAAGTATTGGTTTTCACACAGTTTTCTGCTTCAGTGTTTTTAGACCTTTTTGTCAGATGTTACTATGTTATGAAATGCTAGTAATTTTACTTCAGTATAAGTGTCAAAGGTTTTTATTGACAATTACATTACGTTTATGCAAAGAGTCAATATTTGCAATTGTTGACCCTTCCTTTTCAAGACCTCTGTGATGCGCCCTGGCATACTGTCACTCAACTTCTGGGCCACATACTGACTGATGCCCGCCCATTCTTACCTAATCAATGCTTGGAGTTTGTCAGAATTTGTAGGTTTGTCTACCTGCCTCTTGAGGATTGACCACACGTTCTCAATGGGATTAAGGTCTGGGGAATTTCCTGGCCATGGACCAAAAATTTTGATGTTTTGTTCCCCGAGCCACGTAGTTATCACTTTGCCTTATGGCTAGGTGCTCCATCATGCTGGAAAAGGCATTGTTCGTCGTCAAACTGTTCTTGGATGGTTGGGAGAAGTTGCTCTTGGAAGATGTTATGGTACCATTCTTTATTCATGGCTGTGTTCTTAGGCAAAATTGTGAGTGAGCCCACTCCCTTGGCTGAGAAGCAACACCACACATGAATGGTCTCAGGATGCTTTACAGTTGGCATAACACAGGACTAATGGTAGTGCTCACCTTTCCTTCTCCGGATAAACTTTTTTCCAAATGCCCCAAACAATCTGAAAGTGGATTCATCAGTGAAAATAACTACCCCAGTCCTCAGCAGTCCAATCTCTGTACCTTTTGTAGAATATCAGTCTGTCCCTGATGTTTTTCCTGGAGATAAGTGGCTTCTTTGCTGCCCTTCATGACACCAGGCCATTCTCCAAAAGTCTCTGCCTCACTGTGCGTGAAGATGCACTCGCACCTGCCTGCTGCCATTCCTGAGCAAGCTCTGCACTGGTTGTGTTCTGATCCCGCAGCTGAATCAACTTTAGGAGATGTTCCTGGCATTTGCTAGATGTTCTTGGGCACCCTGAAGCCGCCTTCACAACTATCGAACCCCTCTCCTTGAAGTTCTTGATAATCCGATAAATGGTTGATTTAGCTGCAATCTTAATAGCAGAAATATCTTTGCCTGTGAAGCCCTTTTTGTGCAAAGCAATGATGACTGCATGTGTTTCTTTGCAGGTAACCATGGTTAACAGAGGAAGAACAATGATTTCAAGCTCCACCCTCCTTTTTAAAGCTTCCAGTCTGTCTTCCAGTCTCAATCAGCATGACAGAGTGATCTCCAGCCTTGTCCTCGACAACACTGTCACCTGTGTTAACGAGAGAATCACTGACATGTCAGCTGGTCCTTTTGTGGCAGGGCGTAAATGCAGTGGAAATGTTGTTTTTGGGATTAAGGCCCTGATTCAGAGCCGGACGCTCTGACAGAGCGCCCGCTCTGAATCAGGGCCGGCCTTCTTGTTTTTTAGAGTGGCCTACTGGCCGCTCGCATAGCTGTGGGTGACCACCCACAGCTATAGCGAGCGGCCAGGAAGATGGTCGCGATGGTTAAGACCATCGCGACCATCGGGCTTGCGACTGGTCTCGTTGCCGCAAGCCCCAGAGAGATTTCGGCTCTCACAGAGCCGAAATCTCTCCCACTGACATCACTCGTGATGTCAGTGAGGCCGCCCCCAAACGGAGGTGTTCACATGGGAACGCCTCCGTTTGGGCAGCCACCCCCCTGGCCCGCCCACCAAAGGGGGCGTGCTGTCACTCAACATCGACATCACGCCCCCTTTGGTACGATACCTGGAGTGACGGTTTGCCCAGTCGCTATCCGGGTCTCGCGCATGCGCACGACGGAGCCGGCTCCGTCGTGCGCATGCGCACTGGGCCACCATCGACCCGCTTGCGAGCGGGTCTGAATCAGGCCCGAAGTTCATTGTCATGGCAAAAAGGGAGTTTGCAATTAATTGCAATTCATCTGATCACTCTTCATGAGATTCTGAAGTATATGCAAATTGCCATCATAAAAACTGAAGCAGCAGACTTTGTGAGAACCAATACTTGTCATTCTCAAAACTTTTGGCCATGGCTGTAGTTCTCAATGCCTCATGTTCAGTTTTCATTAATAGTAATGGAGGAGTTTACTTTTTGTAATGCAAACAGATCTTGTACTTATGCTTGCATTTTGTTTCCAATGTATTATATTAGATTGATTTTGTTTTTGTGTATTACTATTAATTCCAAACCGATATGCTCAGCTATATCCCTCCGGCTGGCTTGGAAAATCGCACCACGCATAGCGCGAGACGCCCGCGTAGTGATACCCGCACTGCATACGCGTTCGCGCCTCCATAGGAATGCATGGTGCGATCGCAGTGCGTACCATAGCATATGCAGGCACTGGGAATCGCATGGCACGATGCGTGCGCACATCTGTGGCGCAATCAGCTACAATGTAACTGGGCGCATCTGTATTAGAAAGCAAAGCCACTGAAGCCTCATTCTTTTTTGTGTCATACATGTAATATCTACATGTATTATGAGTTTAATAACAATGCGTTAAATGAACAGTTGCAGATTATTTTTGCTATTTCTGGCCCCTCAGGTCACTGCGGCACCAATAGAGACTTACTGCACTGATCGATGTGCTGAGTACCAGCGGCAGCTACTGAGAGACGGAGGGAGCCCAGAGGTCCAGAAGTGTCTTATATTTGGAGCTCCCGAACTTCATGCTGATTGGTCCATGAGGCATTTACACTTTTTCCCTGAGAGGCCAAGCGGTCTGTTGGCCATCAGGCCATTGCATGGGTGGTCTTTTATCCGGATACCAGGTAGGTGAACAAAGTTTGCACCAAAAATTGGGAGTTTATTCTTTAAAGCGTGCATTAAAGTGTTTATTATTTGTATTGTGAGACGTACCAATATTCATGGAGTACTCATTTCCCCATAGTTTTGCTGGTGATGAGTTATTTTAATAGTGGCTGCATTTCTGTGCTAAAGGCTCAGAGGAGCCAAAATGTCTGTGTTGTCTGAGCCATGGTTGGTGCAGTGATAAAAGGATTTTGAATTCAGCAAAGTGTCTAAGGCCACAGGCAAGGACTTAATACGTAGTATAGCTGCCACATGTCTCACTCTGGGTCTTGCTTTATGGTCAGCAGGGAGCTTAATAAACTCTTGTTGTGTGGCTGCCAACATGTCAGGGGGATAATTATGCATTGGGGTCTGGTGTTCTGCTGCCTCTGCACAGTGACAGAGGGGGGAGGCAGTGGTGTGTAACCTTGTTCCACTGCCGCAACAGCCCGGGTTATTTTCGGGTTTACCTGGGTCGCTACTCTGTGTAAAAGAGTTATTGAAAAATAACCCGGGTCGAGTCACTACCAGGGTTGAACCCGGGAGGGGCCCGTGTATAAATGGTCCAGTATAAACTGCGCAACCTGAGTTATCCGACCCGTGTCCTGCCTAAATTGAGCTGATTGGCAGCTGTGGAGCAGTCACCACCCACTTTTTATGTCCTCACAAGTTTAGCAGGGCAGATCCAGGTACAGTGTGAACGGGACAGACCTGCGAAAAACCCGGGTCCAAGGTTCTGTGTAAACGGGATCTGACCTGGCTCTGCCAATGGTTGGAACTGTGGTTGAAAACATGGGTCGGACCTGGGTTTTGTTGGAAAAGTGGGGGGGGACCAGCTCTGGAAACATTGGGGACTACCTTTAAAAATAAATAAATTTGTAATGCCGCACTACTGAAACAAAGTAGCAGCTCACTTAGTAAAAATAACAATCTAGCAACTATGTAAAGGAGCGCTTGGTAATATAAATTGAGTCTAATCATGTGAAATACAATGTCTCTCTCCCTCTCCCTCATAATGTATTGCAGGGAACATGCTCTGACTGGTTTGTACACTGGTGGATTTTTGTTTTGCCCTCTAGAGATAAACACACTTAGATGTATGAAAAGACTTACCCTATGTAACTTAGGTGTAGTGTGTAGGATACTTGCTTTGTTGCATTGTATGTGTTATGTATTGTTGTGCATTTTCTGCTAACACTTTTCAGAGGTGTTTATGAGCAAGTAAAGCCAGTATTTGTCATTATTGTACTGTGTATCAGTGACGGGCAGGAGGTGGCCCACCGAGCCTTCTCTGGCAGCCCCAAGTCCTTACCGCTTTATGGGTCAACAGCCCATTTTTCAGCTTTATGCCCTATTGGCCAAGCTCTTATGTTTTATGCTATGGACAAGCTTATACCACGGTCCCTGCTGTTAATGAAAGATGGGGCAGCAGATAAAGCTTCGCAGGTTATAAACTGAGAATAAAATTGATCTTTATTGTATTATTTGCTTGGAGCAGCTAACCTCCGAATCACATCACCCACACCTCCATCCTCGGCCCAGAGCAGGGTTATCCTGCAGCTCCAGCAACGTATCTTAGATAAGGTGGAGATGGACATGCGGTCTCTGCTCCACATGGAAAACCGCTTACAATATTCCTACAGTGTGGGCCCCGTTATGTACCAGTGTATTGCAAAGGTGTTTCTGTCTGTGTTATACATGTGAACAGGCATTTTCTAAAATTGGGCCAATTAAAAACAACAAGCACAAGAGGTTGACAGATGCAGATGTGTCTGTTCCAGACTTATCCAACTGTCACCGCTGTTGGGAAATCTGGTCACCCAGAAGTCACAATGAACCATCGGATTTGTTTACTATATCTGGCGAGACCTGTTTATCTTGTATTAAATGCCTGCTGATTGCAAAACTGTGTATATTACTAAGCCAGACTTGCCTACTTTCTGGCTGCCCTCTTCGGGAGTGGGCAGCCAGGTCTGCGTCCACATCACAGCAGGGGGCGTGGTATAGCATTAAGTGGGCAGTGCGGGGGGTGGTGCCTCAATTGGTCCCACCCCCGCTGTACAGAGCCGATGTTACAGGCACTGTACAACATGGGATGGGGCTACGATGATGCGATTTCAGTGGGAACGGTGTGTGGAGGTTATAAAGTTGTATATTTAGGGGGGAATTCACTTGTTTTTGAGTGCCCGTCAGTAATGGCCGATATACAGTTGTTTTGCTTATGGGCGTGAGTGCTGCTGGCGCCCATTACTTATCAAGCATGTCGCGGCCAAAAGTACTGGGACTAGCCGCATTAAGAGCCAAAGCTTGTGCAACCTTCAGGACAAATTGAACTTGGCCGGCCAAAAGCCTGATTGGGCAGATTGGTGGGGGGATTCAAGCAGAAATAATGGGCCACCGGCGGTGATCGTGCCCAGCAGCACAAACCGGTAGCTCCAGTCACTTCAGACTATAGCTGCAAATACTTTCAAATAATTGAATTCCCCCCTTGGAAGGGGCTACACTAGAAAGGCAGGAGAAATATATATATATATATATATATATATATCTATCCATCCATCCATCCATGAATCACACCTGATTATTTACATAACACATTTTATACTTAACTAGATGTCAGTCTAAGTATGTGCTGGCAAATAAATGAAATATGATGTAGTTTGTGAATAATCTTCAGGTGTTCCCCATTGATAGGTATTACAGTTAGGCACTATCAGCATAGTTCACTAGGACACTGACATCATATTGTAAGACAGGAATAAGTGTACTTTCCCAATGCTGCGCTGCCTGCTAGATGTAATTTATGGATGTGTCAGCTACTTCTCATGCTGCCTTGGGTAATAGACTGTGCTCCTCTCTGTTGGAGAGTTGTAGTTCTCATCGTGACTGTGGGAATCTCCGATCCCTTCCTGTTCTATTGAGAAAAAAATGGCTCAGGTTTAAATGGGAGGAAGTGGCAGAGTTGTTAGAACGAACCTTCACGACCGCTGATTGTGAGAGCTAGACGAGGCCCTTCATATGACCCTATTGTTTCTCCTAGTCTAAGAGGGGATGATGGGATACCCTCTAGAGACCGAGGTTATCTGTCTTACAGCACACATCTCAGGCGTTCTTGGCTTTCTTCTTATTTCCAGGTCATGACTTCATTTTTTATCTTTGTCAGCTCCATAATGTAAATTAGCCCTTTACTATATACACCTTAGCTAGAACTCTGTGTACTGGAGTAGGGGCTGGCAACCTTCAGTGTTTCATCTGCTGTAAAATTCCAATACTCTTCAACTTATGGGGGCTGTAGGTAATCCTCAGCTGGAAGCACAGGCTGCCTGTTACACGTGCACTGGTCTGTGATGTAGCCTGTAGTATTTCTCCTTTTTACTAAAAGTATAACAAAATTTTAATTAAAGAAACAAAAAGGACAGTCTAAAGGCATAGCTGGGGCCATAGTATCCTTTTGCTAGTACACCTCCTCACATCACCTCACACGGGATGGCTACCAGATGCCGGCACTCGGGATCTGACTGTCAGGATAACTACTTTCTGCGTACTAGATCCACAAGTCATGCAATTTGTAGCTAGCACCTGTTCTTTTAATCTGCACTAATGTAGATGTCCCCATAAAAAATATTGCAACCAGTCTGTTTAGCACAGTACCGAATTCATTACTTGCTGTTTGTCTTCTCACATTAGCAGTAACCAGGCTGAGAGCTGGAAATATATTTACTAATGGTCAGTTTTAATAGATTAATTGATCAACATTAATGTTGTGTTACTGGGGCTAAATCACACATTTCCTAACAGACAATTTTTGTTTTGGTTTAAGTGTTAGTAAGTGTGTGATTTAGTCCCAGAAACACAACATCGATGTTAATCAATCTGAAATCTATTAAAATCGACCTTTATTAAATATACCCCCTGGTGTTGGTTTCAATTTTGGGTTGGGAGTTTGTTCTTTTTATTTTCTTTTTTAATTCTTTGTTTTCATAATTGGCACGTATCTTTACACCCAGGGATCAAGTAGCCACAAAATATGCAAATCATAACGGGAGTATCCTGGCAGGTGGCCTAAACAGAGTAGGGTTGCTCGTCCTTGCCCCACCGATCTGTGTGTCCAAACGTAGGGGTCCGTAAGTGCAGCTTACTGTGAAATTCCACATAGTGTACATGTTCAGTAAGCCCGCAGAATTTTTATGCACGAGTATTTTTTCAGTCACAGATATGAGGCTGAGATGATACAAACATTACTATTTATTTAGATGTGATTGAAAGAAGGGTAGGTTTATGTGTTGCCTTCCTCTGCAGTGGATTACAGATGGAGGGAAAAATGAGCAGAAAATAACAAGGGTATCTACTTAATCAAATAAGTTAAGCCTTTAGCAATAGGTTTTTTTTAGGTATGGGTTTGCATGTATAATATATCCATTGATTTTATTTATTTTTATTTTATTTGTTCACCTAATTCTTTTTTTCCATTTTACAATTCCTTTTTACCTAATTTATTTTTGTAATCTTTTTTTTTTTTTTTTTTACGACCCAATACGTTGCAAACAAGCCAACTTTCAACAACATATAAAATGACTACAAGTACACATTTTATGGATGATGTCTCCTCCTCCCCCCAGAATGCACAAAACACTAACGTAGGGCATATCAGCAGAATGTGGCTGTAGTCATGAGTAACAGGGGCCTGTATTAGACTGAAGACCCAAATATTCTGTGATTTTGTTTTTGTTTTCTCATTATTTAAAATGAAATGTGCAGAGGCTGAAAAAATGTAGTTTGTATTTTAAATTGACAGCAGGTCATGCTCCTAAAGTAACTGTTTAGTGTTTTTCAATTATGTGTTATTATTATTTTTTTTTGGGGGGGGGGGGGGGTTTGCAATTGAGTCATTACAACCTGCACGTATCGGATTCAACCTTCACGACCGCTTTTCTGAGAGTGTGCTGTAAGGGGGGCTGAGCTTAAATCTTCTCTGAAATTTGTTCAGGGAAAAACAAATCCTCAAGTAGGAAGAGGCAGAGGAAAGGTTTCCGGCAACATGTTTTTAAACAAGCTGGTCTGATTTCCTGTTGTGAGAATGTGCGTCGTATATTCCCACCATAAAATCCTCATGTTGATATTTTGCACTGTATACCCAATGAAGCCACTAGGTGGTGGTATTCTACACGAAATGGCCCATTTAGTATTTCATCTGTTATTTGAAAGTGGAATGTAAATGTTATAATCTTTTAAGATTTGTTTTTTCTTACATTTTTGTTTTGCTTTCATAATGGTACTGTATGTCTGTGCTGCGTCGTAGCTCACTGTGTGGAAGTAGTAGAGCAATAAATATTGATCTTAACATCAACATTAAAGCGACTCAACTATATATTCTTTTATCATGTTTCCTTTGTATTTGTCTAATGTTCATATTAAATACGTTGTATTGGAGCATACACAGCCACACACAGCATTTTAAAGCTCATTATAATATGTGAGATTAGAAGTGCCCCATTGTGCCATCAATAATTAAAAAAACAGAGGACTAAGCCCTTGCAGCACTATTCGCATGATATCCACCCTCTGATGGCCACCCCTTACCTAGTCTTATTAATTTGGCCACGCGCTGCAATATCGCTGGCGATAATATGCTGATTGCTGTCATTGTGCAGACCGATTGGCCTTAGGACAAGTGCAATGCCCAATAATTATTGAATTAAAATGTAATAGATCATTGTCAGACATATTGGAGTATGCAATCATACGCTGTTGCTATCGTCCATCTTCAAGATATAGTATTGGGCTCCCATGTGGTGTAAAGGTGATATAGCCAGCCGTGTGTCAGAAATGATTTACAGTCTGTGTGTCTCAGTGTTTGGGTCCCCCCCATGTGTTGCCATCTTAGATCTGCTTGGATGCAATAATTGCACCATTTAGTTTATTCCACAATCTCTCCCTCTTTTTCCAGAGCCCTGTCAGTTGTATGGGTGTGTGGCCTTGTGGGTATATAGTCTTGGAGAGCAGGGGCGTAACTATAGTATATCATTTTTGGAGTGGAGGTAGGGTTGCTGTGATGTATTTGTACCCGTCCCTGCACTGCTCTCTCCTGAGTGCAGCCTCCATTTTCCATGTGCCAGCGATTGTACATCGCCCAGCCCTAGTCTTAGCAGCTTTTCCTAATGTGTTCACTATTTGTGAGACGCAGCATGAAATCACCCTCCTGAAATAGAAAGTAATAAAATGAATTTGTTGTATATACGTAGCTTATGTTTTTCTTGATAGCTGTTTGGCATGCAAATATTATTTGCCTTACTGGGCCATCCTATCAGCAAATGTCGTGTACGTAATTCAGTATCCATGTGTCTTCTGATACGGCCCCTTTTCATGCCGGGCATTGTGTGTGTAGCAATGACGTACTACTGACTATAAACAAGACTTCCCCAGCACAGCTTTGTATGGCGTCAGTGTGATCATTGTCATCTTTCCATGTATCAGAGGTGTTAGGTTTGGAACTCATTTTACAACTATCCCTTATGTAACTTTTTTTTTTCTATGAACGTTAGAATGAACAACATTTATAATAACATGTTCATGTGGACACCTGATTTTAGGGTAATAATTCTAAATAGAATGTAACCTTTATAATGGATGAAGGATGACCAGTGTGCTGTACAGATTCTGGGTAAGGGTTAATCACATGGCAGAATAAGCATAAGTATTGTTTAAACTTTTGTTTATGACAAAGGCTGCAAACAGGATGCCCCTTCTTCCTGAAAAGAAACCTACAAAGCTGTTCTCAGCACCCATCTAATGTCTGATCCGGCCTTTGGGGATTTAGAAGGGGCCTCAGATAGGTGCCCCCCATCCCATAGTACAGGAGATATACCTCTCTAGCTTACTTTTATATTGTGCACTGTGGTTTTGGTGATCAGTATTATATTAGAGGTCAGCTGTGCTGGCCGCTCGCTGTGTACCGTCTTCCACCTAGAAAGTCACTCACCTGAGGATATTAGATTGCTTTTATCAACGCAAACATAACATGTAAATAGGGTTATGGTATAAAGGATAGACAGTAAAAAGGACAACAATGTCTAGATAGACACCAGATGTTAGACAGTCAATAGGTCGACATGGAAGGTTGACAGGTGCATAGGGTCAACAATGTCAAAAGGTCGACGCAAAAATGGTAGTCACGAAAATGGTTAACGCTTTATTTTTCTATCCCTAATCTACACCCCTCCCTCCTGGTGCCTATCCCTAACTGTCTAGGTAAGTGCCTTACCCTAAAAAAACAAACTCAAAATGTGTTGACCATTTTTGTGTCGACCCTTTTGTACCTACCAACAGTCTTTCATGTCAACCTTTTTTGTGTCAACCTATTGACTGTCTAACATCTGGAGTCTATCTAGACACTGTCGACTTTTTTACTGTCTACCTAAAATCCAGATACCGTAAACAGTATTATAAATTATCTCCATTATTACTACTATTCCCAAGAAAACAGAATTATCTGTGTCTCCATGCCGAACAGCAGGAACCAGTGTGACATTAAATGCTGGCAAGTGTAAAGTTGAATTTGGAGCAGCTGAAGAATTGGGCTGATTGGAATGAATAAGACCATATTCGAAAGTGTGAATTAAAAAAAAAAAAAAAAGCATCTACCTGTTATAATAATGCTAAATGAGTTTAGAATTAAAAAAAAACAGCATATCAAGCACCTAACCATCTTGTTGTCGGAAGCCTTAAAGTGCCCACAGAGCACCCTCCTGAGATAGGCGAGTACATCCAGTAGAGCAAGTGGCGATGTTCTGCATGTTTAGAGCCTCGCATCCGGCAGCGTTACCCCAGTCCTGCTAGTTAGTGGCAGGAGGGCACTGAATTGCACATCACTGGTATTTCTGTCTTTAGTTGAGCTGCCGGTATGTTACCAAGTGTTTGCATAGTAGTATTTTCCGTATTACCTTGTTTTTAATCAACCTGCTTAATAACTCCTGTAAAGTTTGTTATTGTAGTTCTTTTCGTGGATATACAAACTTAATTTATTTATCAATATGTGACAGACAAAATGTATAAAGGCCAGTGACAATGTGTTTATTGTCATAATGTGCAATTCTCTGACTTGTCACAAGAGGAGGCTAACACAATACTGTGTTAGAGTATGTGGCACACAGAGATCTCTATATTGCTGTGCCCATGTATTCAGAAAGGGATGGTGTGTCCAGGCGGAATGCTTAGTCTCTCATTGTGAACAGATTTCCATGATCACTGCAGGCGTGAGCTACTGTTGGATTTACAACGTGACCTTGTGAATGTGGAGCAGGTTCAGCTATGACACTAAAGGACTAATGCTGAATGCCCGGCTGCCAGTGTATTTCTGTGTATGAGATGGCATACCTTATATAAGGGAACAGGTTATAGTTATGTAGATCTCACCTTTTAGTAGCAGGTAGTCATATTAGGAGGGAGGTGCTTCTTTATCTTGCATCTCTGAGTGACCGGTTCCCCCCTCCCCACGCTGTTAGAACTGCTCTATGTGGATATTTGGTGATGTCATTACACGCTAATTAATATGCTTTGCTTTAAAAGTGTAAACATTTTGCCTTGTTCCCATTTTACTTACATTACAAGCGTCATATACTATACAAATGTTTCTTAAACAAAAAATTATTGGAAGAAGACACGGGCGCAATCTAATATGGAGCAGCCACCAGACGTGACCCACTGTCCCCACCAAGAACAGCTAATAAAAAGAACAGCACAATACAAATTTTTGGTCACATGTATCAGGCGCTGATTAGTTGTTTCATATCATCGAATATAGCACTATATGTGCTATATTCGATGATATGAAACAACTAATCAGCGCCTGATACATGTGACCAAAATTTTGTATTGTGCTATACAAACGTTTGTTTTGGGTTTACTTGCCTCTAAATGTTGTTGCCTTCTGAATACTGAAAAAGTTTTAAAGGTGTTTTGGCTTAAAATATCAGGCATTGTTTTTGCAAGCCACTGATCTTCATGTATGCAAGTCTGTAGATAATATTTTTTTTACCAGTGCTTTCAATATTAATAATGTAAAATTATATTGCATATTTCTACTTCAGGGTCCATAGAAGGTCCACAGGAAACCTTGGGGTATAGGTGATGGCGAAGACATCTGGGCACCACACAGTTAAATTTTTCTCCCAGGATGCAACGGGGCCTCCCTCTATACCCCGCCTTCGGGACGGAGGCTCCCCTCAGTTTTGTTTGGTGCCCGGCTGGAGTCGGGTCACTGTATCGCAGTGGGACTGTTTCTACAGCCCCTGAAAATGTGAGTTTTTTTTCTAAGTGCGGTCAGCGCGAACAGTCCTGTGGTGGGCCTCTGGAGTCTTGGCTGACTGCGGCCGGATGCTATGGGGTGCAGGTAAGTGACACGCACCGCGGTGGTGCGTGCAGAGTCGCATTCTTTTTCCTACAGTGTTGGGGGACACCCTGGGGATGACAGCAAGTGTGGCCAGACACTGAGTCCTGCGTCCACACTAAGCCGCCTGGGACTCGGGACTGGAGTTCTGCTGAACTCTCCAGCGTCCCACGGGTTAAACGCTGGCCAGGGGAGGCAGCCTTCCCTATTTTAATAGCCGGCTCCTCCACGCTGCTCAGCACGCCTTTCCACTGCAGTCTGGCTTGGCTGTGACAGCTTCCTTCTTCCGGCTCCACCTCCTCATGAGTTCTTCCACGGTCATTCTCCTGGCTGTGTGTCGCTGATCTCCACAGGCAGTGCGGAGTACGGGTCCCCCTACATACTTCTCCTCTGGTTGGTGGTCAGTGTATGTAGCACTTTTGTCCTACTAGACGCTAAGTCTCTGCAGTTGACTTAAGGAAGTGCCATTGAGTGCAGGTATTATTGTTTCTGCATTTGGTTGTGACTGTATGCTAGCGCTGTCTCTGTTTTCTTTTTTAAAAACGGTCATTCATTATTTTGCTATCCCTGTACATATTCTGCTATTCTGAGCATAGCACTGGTGTTGTGCGGGTATGGCTTAAATCGCAAGCTGAGACGCTGTCTCAGTTATTAAGTGATATCCTCTTCACTAAGTCTGGCAGTGAGAGTGATATGACTAATTTAGCCCGTATTAAGCTGCTCTGTAAATAATGTACAGCGGTGTTAGGGGCAGGGGCCATAGCCTCTGTAGAGTTATGTATGAGGTGTTACACTCCCCCCGAGTCCCTCTGCGACTTCTGCCGCTCAGCAGGAGCCGCCATGGGAGTGCTTTGCAAAAGCACTAAGAACCATTGCAGGGCGTTTGGCAGGCCCTCCTGTGTTACCACTGTTCAGTGTTCAACAGCAGCATTTTTTGCCAGCACAAAATCTGCTACAACCACCTGCACCTACACAGGTGTTGCCCCCCCCATTGGTTAATACAGTTCCTGCTATATTGCAGGGGGCGACTGAGGTACAGCAGACTGTCGCACCCGTCAGCTGACCAGCTAGAAGAGTGTTGCTGTCGTCACAATCTACTGTATGGGATGAAGATGATGTTTCATCTGATGATGGACTGCTTCTGGATGAGTCTGACTGAGTCACCACCTCTGGAGGCAGGGGTCAAGTCAAAAATATATATTCTAGGTCTGATACAGGCTGTAAAGGCAGCCCTGATCATTGAGGAGGATGAGCCTCCTGCGCCTAAATCTAGGCATGCATATTTCATGGAAGAAAAGGTGACTGAGGCTACATTCCCATTGTCTTACCAACTGGTGAATCACTTGGAGGTAGCTTGGAAAACGCCTGGAAAGCGGTATCAACTGCAGAAGCGTCTAGTCTCTGTTTATCCATTTGCGGAGACTTATTTTTCCAAGTGGGAGACTCCACCAGCGGTGGATACCCATGTCACGCGCTTGGTAAGAAGCTCAACGCTTCCTATGCCTTCCAGGTCGTCCCTGAAGGATGTTAAAGATGGGAAGGTAGAGGTCTGCCTTAAATCTGTTTATTCCCTTTCGGGGGCTGCGTGCAGACCAGCTATGGCCATTTGCTGGAATGTTGGCCTAATAGCCTTGAAACATCCTTAGCCCCAAATGCTACCAGAGAACAGCTGAATCTTGTGGGAAACCTCAGAGATTCTGCTACCTATATAAATGAGGCAGCATTAGATATTGGCTTACTAAATGCCAGGATTTCATCGGCGGCCATAGCGGCTCAACGCTCTCTGTGGCTCCGTTCTTGGATGGCTGATGCGGAATCCAAGAAGGGGTTGGAATGTTTGCCTTTATGACGGTAAAGTCTTGTTTGGCCCTGATTTGGACAAGATAGTGAATACCTTAGCAGCAGCTGAGTCAGCTTGTCTGCCTTCAGCTCCAGTTCTTCAGGGGCTCGCACTCCGTCCTTTCGGACTTATCGGGCCCCAGGTAAGGCTAGCACTCAGTCCTTTCCCAGGCCATCCACAGCCAAGAAATCTGCCAGGCCTAAAAAGCAGCCTTGGAGTACCAGACGTCTGGCTGCCAAACCTGATGACAAGCCCTCCTGGGGGACCATAGGGTGGGAGGCTGACTTCTTCAGTTCGCCCAGTACTGGTGTCAGACTACCACGGATTTCTGGGTGAGGGAAGTGGTCTCTCTGGGGTATCCCTTCTCCTTCCACAGAAGGACTCCCCATCAATTCTTTTGCACAGGACTTCCAAAAAATGCGGACAAGGCTTTCAGGTTGTACAATCCATGCTGCAGGCAGGAGTCATTGTACCGGTCCCGATGTCCCAAATGGGAACGAGGTAGTATTCCAGCCTTTCTCTAGTTCAGAAACCAAACGGTTCTTACCGTCCTATTCTCAATCTCAGGTCCTTGAACAAGTTTCTCAGAGTACCTAGGTTCAGGATGGAAATCCTACTCTGTCATACTGGCTATGGACCTGGGGATTTTATGGTGTCTCTGGATATCCAGGATGCATACCTACATATTCCAATTGTTTCAACTCACCAATGTTTTCTCAGATTTGCTGTGTCACGACAACATTTCCAGTTTCAGGCTCTACCATTTGGCCTTGAAACTGCACCTCTGGTGTTTACAAAGGTCATGGCGGTAATGGCAGCCCATCTGCTGCTGCAGGGGATCCGCCTGTTACCATACCTGGATGACCTCTTACTGCTAGCAGGGTCTCCAGAGATCCTTCACCACCACCACCTGCAGCTAACGATATTTGTGCTCCAGGTACACGGGTGGTTGGTCAACTGAAAGAAGTCCTCACTGATTCAGTCTCAAAGGATGTTCCATCTGGGAGCTCTGTTGGATTCACCACAGCAAAGGACTTTTCTGACAGCAGAAAAGATCTCCACTTTGCAGATGCGGGTACCCCATCATATACGGACTCAAATGATGGTACTCTCTCCGGAGGTGTGCCTGTCTCTGACTTGGTGGCTACAGATGACCCACCTCACCAAGGGGCGTCCCTTTTGGATCTAGGACTGGGTCCTTCTGATGATGGATGCCAGTCTTCGGGGTTGGGACGCAGTGCTGGGTCCACACTCCTTTCAGGAATATGCGCTTCCAATCAATATATTGCAACTGCGGGCCCGGCCCTGCAGCAAGCCAGGCTACTGCTTCATGGAAGGCCCATGCAAGTACAGTCAGACAACGCCACGACTGTGGCTTACCTAAAACCGTCAAGGAGGAACTGTAAGCCAGGCGGCAATGACAGAGGTGTCACGCATTCTGACATGGGCGGTTGGCCATTTACCAGCCATATCGGCGGTGTTCATTCCAGGAGTGCTGAATTAGGAAGCGGACGTCCTCCGCCGTCACAACGTGCATCCCGGGGAATAGTCTCTTCACCAAGAAGTGTTTCAGCTCCTAGTTAACAGGTGGGGCCTTCCAGACGTAGACCTCATGGCCTCTCGACTAAATCACAGGCTGCCACAGTACAAGAGACGCCAGAGCTTTCCTGGTGGACGCTCTGTCAGTCAAGTGAACCTACCAGTGTGTGTACCTGTTTCCTCCAATCTCCCTCCTTTGTCATGTTTTTCGAAAGTTCAAACAAGAGGGAGGCACGATCCCCGATGTCCATAGTACTCAGAACTTCAGAGTCTCTCCATCAACACACAGTTGCTGTTGCCTCAACATCCGGACCTGTTATATCAGGTACCTTGCCTCCACCCGGATCTAGGTCGTCTATCTTGGATGGCGTGGCTCTTGAAACATCCCTCCTAAGGTCAAAGGGGTTTTCCAGCTCTGTGGTTAATACCATGCTCAGATCAAGAAAACCTGCCTCTGCCAGGATTTACCACAGGGTATGGCATACCTACTTTGAATGGTGTCATCCTAGAAGTTATGACCCCCAGGTGTTTAGGATAGCCAGAGTGTTGGCTTTCCTGCAAGCGGGTTTGGATCTTTGTCTCCGCCTTGCTACACTGAAGGTCCCTATTTCGGCCCTTTCAGTGTGGTTCCAGTGAAGGATTGCTCCTCTTCCTAATATCCGCACTTTTCTGCAGGGGGTCCTTCGTATCCAGCCTCCCTTTGTCCCTCCTGTAGCGCCTTAGGATTTGGCTGTTGTCCTTAGGGCCCTCCAGGGCCCACCCTTTAAACCACTGGGCTCAGTGGATCTCAAATGGCTTACTGCCAAGACTGTTTTCCTTCTGGCCATTGCTTCCGCCAGAAGAGTTTCTGATTTAGGGGCTCTCTTGTCATTCCCCATTTCTAGTTTCCACATTAATGAGGAAATTATTGTGCCGGCCTATAACTCCCCAAACCTTTTGGCAGGTGAGGCCTCATTGGATGTGGTACGTGCCCTCAGGATTTATGTGGATCGTACCAGTTCCCTTCGGATATCAGACTTTGTTTGTACTTTATGGTTTCCACAAGAGAGGATGGCCAGCCAATAAACAAACTTTGGCTAGATGGCTTTGCGTGACTCTCTGATGCTTACACTCAGGAAGGCCTTCCTGTGCCGCCCTCGGTTACTGCTCATTCTTCCTCGGTCTGTGGGTCCTTCGTGGGCAGCTCGCCGTGGTGCCTCCCCTGTGCAGCTTTGTAAGGCGGCCACATGATCTTCTGTCCAGACCTTTTTGAGGTATTATGCCTTTGCCACTCAGGATGCTTCCTTCTGGCGGCGGATTCTCCTTTCTGCACAGGAGCGTCCCTGCCCTCGAGGGTACTGCTTTGGGAATCCCCAAGGATTTCCTGTGGACCTTCTATGGACCTTGAAGTAGAAAACTAGAGCTATGGTAAGAACTTACCTTTTTGTTATCTTTTTCTACGAGGTCCACAGGGCGCCCACCCTGACACACCTGTGCTTCAGATGGGCTTCGCACTGGTCACCGGTTTTCTGTCTCCTGTGTGTGAATGTGATTCTAGAGTGTTCCAGACGTTCTTCTCTCTTTTATCCTCCTTTGGCTTGATAACGTAACTGAGGAGCCTCCGGCCCGGGGGCGGGGTATAGAGGGAGGCCCTGTTGCATCCAGGGAGAGAAATGTTACTGCGTGGTGCCCGGAAGTCTTCACCATCACCTATACCCCAAGGTTTCCTGTGGACCTTATGGACCTTGTAGAAAAAAAGATAACAAAGGTAAGTTCTTACCATATCTCTAGTTTTTAATGTTTCACATTCTTAGAATAGCATTAATACTCTCATCACTGCTTTGTTTTACATTATGGTATTGTTTCTGGATAAAACAAAAAATGCTGCTAAATATTGTGTGCATGCCGAAAAGCAATCGTGTCTTGTGTTACAGACAAGGAAAGCCTGATCACTGACAGCGGGAAGCTGTACGCATTGGACCTGCTGCTGACCCGGCTCAAATCACAGGGACACAGAGTCCTCATTTACTCTCAGATGACCCGGATGATAGACTTGCTGGAGGTACAGTTTCTAGATTAGGGACCAGGCCACTTAATCGGTGGGTGGTTCTAGATCTGGGGCCTCCCTGCTGCTCCTCAAGATGAGAGGACAAAAAATAGCTTTTACCACATTGGGCGTAATCTATGATTTGCGGTGGTTTTGTGTTTTCATATATTTTTATGATCATTATGACTGAAACATAGTTACATCCAGGTCTCCCACAGCAGCCAGCGGGGTTTACTATGTAGTTGTTCTGCTTTACATACAAGAGCCGCAATGCTGTGTAAACAACATCTGGTTTAGCAATATGTTGTGCACGTTGCAGAGTGTTAAGTATTAAATGTTATCAAATTGCTTCATTATGTTCTGTTTCTTCATCTCTGTTGTATGTTAAGTGGAAACATAATTTTTTAAAGTGCTTATTCCAGTAATTACATAATTTCCTTCCTGTACTAACATATTCCATCTGCTTTATTGAAAGAAATTCCTACTATTGTCACTGAATCTGACGTGGTTCACACTGTTGCATGACTTTTCTACCATAGTAATCATAAAACATAGAACATGGCTGAAGAGGGCAGTAATACTATGTGTGTGTAATAGGCTGCCCTTGCATTGCTGAGTAATGGTGCATACACACGATCAGATTTTTTCTTCAGATATGGACGATAACGATTTAAAAATCGTTCAGTCGTTCATATCTGAAGGAAAATCGTTCATATCTGACATGCCTGAACGATGGACGATCAACGATGCGCGTTCCCGTTTGTCAGATAACGATATCTGACATCTGATGGGTTTGCAGTCAGACTTGGACGATTCCATTCATTTTAATGCAGTCAAAAATCGTTCAATCGGTCAAATCGTTCAAAACTTTGGTCAAATCGTCCAAATCGTTCAAATCGTTTAATCGTTCAGTCGTTCATCTGACAAATCTGACAAGTCTGACCGTGTGTACGCTCCATTAGTGTGGAATTGATCAACTCTCTACTCCCTGCATAGGAATATATGGTATACAGGAAGCACACATACATGCGACTAGATGGTTCCTCCAAGATTTCGGAGAGGAGAGACATGGTGGCTGATTTCCAGAGCAGGTAAACGGGAAGAAAATTATATATACACCATGCATTGAAAAACAGTTCAGCCCCCCAGCACATTTTATTCATTTGTCTTGCTGCAGATCTAAATCTGATGCCCTATTAGATTAAATAGTCCAATCCCTTCACTGAATGTACTAAAAAAAAAAAGAAGAGCAGATTTAAACAAAAACCAAACACACGCTTGTTCATGTTTTCACGGGGGCAGTACATTGTGTTCATTGATTCTACATGTGTAAAACAATGACTGAACCACTGTTGGTAGTACTTCAATATAAATACCCCTCTCTCTGTCAGCCTGTGCAGCATGGTAGAAAATCCTGGTCTACCCATTATATACTACCAATTACTATTATTTTTGTCTTGCTTTAGAACGGACATCTTTGTCTTCCTGCTCAGTACGAGAGCTGGTGGCCTAGGCATTAACTTGACTGCTGCTGATACGGTAAGTATTTACATGTTCACATTAATCTGTGTTTTCTAACTTCTGTATGTGAATGGGGTGAGACGCATACGGCCATATTCAATTTGGACCGAAAAGCCGTTCTCGGCGAAACTTTTTTGCCGATGACGTCATTTTCGCTGATTTGACTTATCCCCGTATTCAATTTGTCCGACTTTTCGCCGGTGCAAAAAATCAATGCATTGGGACCAGCGAAAAAGTATCACCTATGAATAGGTGGCAAGAACAAGTGCAGAATTGGAGTTTTGGGGTGCAGACTTCCAAAAACCACCCTGCATCCATTGGACAGTCCCCCAAAGTTATTCTGTGTCCAAATTTTTTTTTTAAAAAAGGTACTTTCATTTTGGGGGCAAAAAAAAAAGTTGGGGACAAACGCTTAAACTAGCGAAATATACTCAGGGGGGTCCCCAAGTATGCCCCAGGTGTTTTTTTGATTGCAGGTGCTTGCAGCAGGTGGGTTTTTCATGATTTTTACAAGTTCACTTTAGCCACTTTAAAATATGTTTGGACCCATTTTCAGGTAACCCAAATTTGATGGGACAACTTATTTCCCCCCCAAAAAGTAGCTAAATGCTATTCTTCACCACTATCCCAAAGACTCTACATAGCACGTATTGAGACCATTCAAAGACCCCAAATACCTTTTGCAGGGCTATTCGGGGGTACCCATAGTGAACCCCAATGTCAGAGCATCTTTTGGGGGGGTGTCAGGCTGATTTCCCCAAAAATTACAGCACTTTCACTGATTACCTTTTCACCGGGTCCCGTTTTCGCCGATTTGAAATTAAATGCTGGGAGGAGCGCGTTACTTTATTGCAGTAAAAGCCTCTGATGGCGGCGAAAAGTCTGGCAACGGACTTTTCGCGTCCTATTGAATATGCCCTATAGTTTGTTATATGCACTTTTTTTAATCAGAATTTTACACATTTACTTATATGCGTAACTTTACCAAAAAAAAAACAAAACTTGAACTGCACAAAATTGTCTGACTAATTTAACAATACAAATATATGCTGATTATGCTGGGCTATCAGAGGTCCATAGGGTATCCACAGGATACCTTGGGGTATAGGTGAATGGCGGAGACATCGGCCACCACAGAGTTAGTTTTCAGCCTTCCAGGATGCACTGGGGTCCTTTCCTATACCCCGCCCCCGAGCCAAGACAAACCAGTTTTGTAGGTACTCTGCTAGGAGTCGGAGCACCATTTACAGAGGGGGGCTGTAATGGCCCCTGAAGTTCTTCAAGGCAGCTGTGGCTGCACAAGATGAGCTGCACAGACAGTACTGACTTCTATGCTGTCGCTCCTCCACCCCGCCGGAGCAGAACGCTGGTACTGATCCGGGGATGTTGGTAGGTGTCTGGGGTCACAGCTAGCGGTGACCCCGGATTACTCGGACTGTGGTCTGATTCAAGGGGGCAGGTAAGCGGCGGGCTCCCGCCGACACACAGTCCTAAGTCCCCAGGCAGGGGGCTCCCTGGTGACTGGCTGCACGTAGAGCCAGGTATCAACCTGCGCTTCCACTAGACCACCAGGGACAGTGGGCTGAGCAGAGCAGATTATGGTCCAGCGTCCCAGGGGTTAATTGCATGCCAGGGGAGCGCGCCTTCCCTGTCTCACAGTCTGCGCCTCCCCCGCTGCACAGTGCCTCTCCATATCGGTCTGGCGGGCTGTGCCAGCGCTCCTCTCCCGGGCCCGCCTTCTCTCTGCTCCTCGGCGGCCATTTTCTTGGAATTGTGCAAACGCTGCTGGACACCGAATACAGGAGGCATTGTCGTCCGGGTCCCCACGCATACTTCTCCTTCGATTAAGGTTAGAGTATGCAGCACTGTTTCCTACCAGGCTCTGTCTGTGTAGTTGATCATAGTGCTGGTAGTGCAGAGATTTATTTCTGCATTGTATGTGACTTACTGCTAGCGCTGCTGCCTGTACTTTCACTTCTGACTGTCAGCCATTTTCCTATGCCTGTTCTTCCTCTGCTAAAGCCCTTGCGGTGCGGTGTTGCAGGGTGTTCATTGCCTCACTGTAAGAGCATTTATCTGTGAGGGGAGTCGCATACAATCCGTTACACTCATCATGTCTGAGTGTGAACTTGATTTTCCTCTTCAGCTAAAGTGTACCACATGTAATGTACCATTAGCGGAGGGTGATGGAAACGCTGAGGGTTTATGTAGAACATGTTATCTTATATCACACCCGATTTCTGTCAATGTGCCTGTGCAGGAACCGTCCTGGGCTTGTTTTACTAAGGCACTTACAACTCTTGTGGGCCAGCTAGCGACGCCCCCTGCGTTCCCCAGGTCCCCCCGGCAGTTGATGGTACCCCAGTGTCTCCTGCTTTTGCCTCCCCAGGTCTCGCAGGAGCCTGCGTGTGTGAGTTCATTGTCCAATACGGTGCAACACCTGTCGGATGTTTTACAAGGGGAGTCGTCATTGCGGCCTTTAGTGTCTCAGACGGCTCGGTATGATGAGGGAGGGATTTGTCATCTGATGGCGGTGAGATTGTTGACTTTTCAGACCAGGAGCCCCTCCATACTAAGGAGGCGGAGTCTAAGTCTAACTTCTATATACCATTATACGGGCAGTCCGTGCGGCCTTGGTTATTGAGGATGACGATCCCCCCGTGGCCAATTCCAAATACGCCGCCTTTAAGGATATTAAAGGCGATGCCACTGTATTTCCTCTATCTGGTCAGTTAGTGGATCATTTAGAGGAGGTGTGGAAAAATCGGTAAGCGGTTCCAGCCTCAAAAATGCTTGGCCTTTGCATACCCATTTGCGGATAATTACTTTTCTAAGTGGGAAACCCCTCCTCAAGTGGATTCTCATGTTGCATGCCTAGTGTGGAGTGCTACATTGCCCATGCCCTCCATGTCCTCCTTAAAGGATGCTACGGATCGCAAGGTGGAAATATGCCTAAAATCCATTTATTCCCTTGCTGGAGGGGCGTCCAGACTGGCTATGGGTGTGTGCTGGGTGGCCAGAGCCATGGAGCGCTGGGCTGATGGCTTGGAGGCGTCTCAGGACACTGACTCTTCTGCTGAGCAGGCGGAGTTAGTGGGCAATCTCAGAGACTCAGTCACGTACATTAATGAGGCAGCCTTGGATATACGTCTTCTCACTTCCAGAAACTTCTCGGCAGCAGTGGCCGCTCACCGCACCCTATGGTTGCGCTCTTGGAAAGCGGACGCAGATTCCAAAAAGGGATTGGAATGCTTGCCTTTTAATGGACAGGTCCTGTTTGGCCCTGATGTGGACAAAATTGTGGCCACTCTGACAGCAGCTAAGTATGCCTGTCTGCCATCGGCTACAGTCCCATCAGGGTCTGGTACTTCGTCCTTTCAGCCCTACAGGGCCCAGTGTAAGTTCAAAGTGCAGTCCTTTCCGAGACAGTCCGGAGCCAAGAAGTCTGCCAAGCCAAAGAAAAAGGCTTGGAGTACAAGACGCCCCGCCCCCAAGTCGGACGATAAGCCTTCTGCCTGACGGGACGGACTTCCCTTTTGGACTACCTAGGATACTTCGGTACACGAGGTGGTCTCCCGGGGGTATATGCCCTCTCCTTCCGGCGCAGGCCCCCCCAGCAGGTTTTTCACCACAGGCATTCCGTCAGATCAGAACAAAGCCCTGGAACTCCAGAAAGTGTTGCACTCTATGCTCCAGGCTGGAGTTATAGTGCCTGTTCCATTCTCCCAGAGAGGCATGGGTTTCTATTCCAATCTTTTTCTGGTGCAGAAACCCAGTGGGTCTTACCGACCCATCCTCAACCTCAAATTCCTCGAGGAATCCCCTGTTGAGGATGGAGACCCTGCATTCCATTATACTGGCGATGGAGCCTGGGGATTTCATGGTGTCGTTGGACATTCAGGACGCCTACCTGCATGTCCCCATTATCTTAACACACCAGCAATTCCTCAGGTTTGCAGTGCTCGACCAACATTTTCAGTCCCAGGCACTGCCCTTTGGTCTGGCAACAGCGCCTCGAGTCTTTACCAAAGTCATGGCGGTAATGGCAGCCCACCTGCGGATGCAGGGGGTCCGCTTGTTGCCTTATCTGGACGACCTTCTGTTGTTAGCAGGGTCTCCAGACCCATCTGCAACTGACAATCTCTGTGTTGCAGAATCACGGCTGGTTAATAAACGAAGAAATCCACCCTGGTTCCCTCGCAGAGGATGCTCCATCTCGAGGCCCTGTTGGACTCTCAACAACAGAGGATCTTTGTGACGGAGGAAAAGATCTCTGCATTACAGGCAAGGGAACGCAGTTGCCTTCAGAGCCTCCGAGTGTCTATTCACTCAGCAATGAGGTTACTGGGCTCCATGGTGTCACTGTTCGACATGGTGGAATATGCCCAGTTTCACTCCAGACCTCTGCACCAGTTGATCCTCTCCAGATGGAATGGGTTGCCCCAGCGGATAAAGACACAGACCATGGTGCTTTCTCCGGAGGTACATCTGTCTCTGGCCTGGTGGTTGCGGACGACTCACCTGAACAGGGGACGTCCCTTTTGGGTGGCAAACTGGGTCCTTCTGACGACGGACGCCAGTCTCTGAGGCTGGGGAGCAGTGACGGGTCCACACTTGTTCCAGGGTAGGTGAAACCCGGCAGAATCTGTGCTTCCAATAAACATCTTGGAACTTTGCGCGGTATTTAATGCTTTCCAGCAAGGAAAACATGTTCTCCACGGAAAACCCGTGCAGGTACAATCGGACAACGCCACCGTGGTGGCTTACATAAACCGCCAAGGAGGAACCCGAAGTCGGGAAGGGCTGACAGAAGTGTCCCGCATCCTGACTTGGGCGGAGGACAATCTCCTTGCCATCTCAGCGGTGTTCATCCTGGGAGTTCTCAACTGGGAAGCAGACTTTCTCAGCCGTCAAGGCGTGCATCCAGGAGAATGGTCTCTTCACCAGGAGCTGTTTCAACTCCTGGTGGACAAGTGGGGTCTTCCAGAGATAGACCTCATGGCCTCCCAACACAACAACAAGCTGCCTGTGTATGGGTCAAGGACAAGAGACACGGAGGCTCTTCTGGTGGACGCTCTGTCGGTCTGGTGGACCTTCCGATTTCGTACCTCTTCCCTCCGTTCTCCCTTCTTCCTCGAGTGGTTTGAAAATTCAAGCAAGAAGGCGGCACACTCCTGTTGATAGCTCCGGCGTGGCACAGACGTCACTGGTACTCAGATCTTCGGAGTCTCTCCATAGACACTCCGAGGCTGTTGCCTCTACGTCCGGACCTGTTGTCACAGGGTCCTTGCCATTACCCGGACCTGAGTCGTCTGTCTTTGACGGCGTGGCTGTTGAGACAGCCCTCTTAAGGTCCAGGGGTTTTTCCAGCTCTGTAGTTAACACCATGCTCAGAGCTCAGAAGCCTGCATCTGCAAGAATTTACCATAGAGTATGACATACTTACTTTGAGTGGTGTCACCCTAGAGCAGTGTTGGCTAACCTTGACACTCCAGCTGTTGTGGAACTATATATCCCAGCATGCCCTAATAGCAAAACTGTAGCAGTGCATGCTGGGTTATGTAGTTCCATAACAGCTGGAGTGTCAAGGTTAGCCAACACTGCCCTAGAGGCTATGATCCTCAGGTGTTCTGGATATCCAGGGTGTTGGTTTTCCTACAGGCAGGCTTAGATCTCGGTCTTCGCCTTGCTTCTCTGAAGGTGCAGGTTTCTGCCCTATCAGTGTGGTTTCAGTGTAGGATTGCTACTCTTCCTGATGTCTGCACCTTTCTGCAAGGTGTACTTAGTATTCGGCCTCCCTTTGTTCCACCAGTGGCTCCTTGGGATCTGGCTGTGGTCCTGAGGGCTCTCCAAGGACCGCCATTTGAACCACTGGGCTCAGTGGATTTGAAATGGCTTACAGCTAAGACTGTATTTCTTCTGGCCATTGCTTCGGCCAGAAGGGTTTCCGAATTGGGGGCTCTCTCATGTCTGCCTCCCTTTCTCATTTTTCATAGGGACAGGGCGGTGCTTCCTCCCGAAGGTGGTATCTAGTTTCCACATTAACGAGGAAATCTTAGTGCCGGCCTTTAATTCTCCAGACCTTTCGGGTGGTGAGGCCACCTTAGATGTGGTACGGGCTCTAAGGATTTATATTGACCGTACCAATTCTTTTAGGTAGTCGGACTCCTTGTTTGTCCTCTATGGCTTCCGGAAGAAGGGTTGGCCTGCCACTAAGCAAACTTTGGCAGGATGGATTCACATGGCTATTTCTGAGGCTTATATTCATGAATGCCTTCCTGTTCCATCCTCTGTTAGGGCTCATTCCACTAGGTCTGTGGGTCCTTCGTGGGCATCTCGACGTGGTGCATCTGCTGTTCAGCTTTGCAAGGCTGCCACATGGTCTTCTGTCCATACTTTTGTGAGTTATTATGCATTTGACACCTTTGCCTCTCAGGATGCTTCCTTAGGGCGGCGGATTCTCCTTTCAGCACAGGAGCGCCCCCACCCTTAAAGGATACTGCTTTGGGACATCCCCAAGGTATCCTGTGGATACCCTATGGACCCTGAAGTAGAAAATATGAGATATGGTAAGAACTTACCCTTGTTATCTCTATTTCTACGAAGTCCATAGGGTTCCACAGGACTCCCGTCCTGTCGCACCTGTACTGCAGGTGGGCTTTGCTCTGGTCACCAATTTTTCCGTCTCCTTGTGAGAATGTGATTCTTGTGTGTTCCAGATCTTTCTTCTTCTCTCTTTCTTCTCCTACTCCAGCCTATGGCTTGTTACGTAACTGGTTTGCCTTGGCTCGGGGGCGGGGTATAGGAGAGGGACCCCAGTGCATCCTGGGAGGCTGAAAACTTTAACTCTGTGGTCACCGATGTCTCCGCCATCGCCTATACCCCAAGGTATTCTGTGGAACCATATGGACTTCGTAGAAATAGAGATAACAAGGGTAAGTTCTTACCATATCTCATATTTTACCTGCCCGGAGGGGAGATGGAGGTGGCGACCGTTAGGGAGCGGTGCCAGAAAATCACACAATTTAGCCAGCCCGTTTCACTAGGAGGTGGGGGGGTGCCCAACTATTCTGTAGGACCGTGGAATTCCCAAACATATAGGAGTCTTCTGGACTTTCCAGGAGAGTTGGCAAGTGTGCGGTGTGTATGCATCGTCTGAGCCATATTTTGGGCGAGTCTGCCAGTGTGTGATGCCACTTGAATGATTCAGCTCTTGTGCGATGTCACGCAGCATTTACATAGAAATAGGCTCATATACCCCTAATATAAATTATACATGAGTGGCATTAATTTTTAAATAATTCACTACTCATCAGAGATAACTTCTTTCACTATGACAAACATTTCTAGGCCTGTCTCATTAATACGGGACAGTAACAAAGATCATATCCATCACATTTTGTTCCTACACTATATAGCACAGTAGGGGGAGCATTACAGAAAAATACAACAAAACATTATGGCAAATATAGAAAATGTGCCTGAAAATCTTATAACCGATTTTAGTCCTGTGATTTCACTTATTTATGCTGTTTAATATTTTTTGTTAATAATGATCAGTGCTGTTTGGGTAAAGGTCTGACAGTGGTCTGGGAAAGCAGCTTGCATTAATCTGGACAATATAGATGGTGTCTCAGCCTGACGCAGAGCATTTAATGAGAGCGCCTCCGTCAGGAATTACCGCTATAGGCATCTTAATCTACATTTGTCCCCAGCAATTTTCTTATAGTTTATTCAGATTGATGTGCAGTATGTCAGGAATGCTTATTCCCCCATTTACAATTGTACTTATGTATAGCCATCAGTGACTGCTTTCTATTGTAATTATAAAGTAGTGTATAATTCAAATTAGCATTTGTCATACATACTGGATTATGCTGTGTATAATTTAATGCGGCTCACAAGCATAAATAGGTATGAAAGATTTATCCACTGGTAACATTGTAGTTAATAATAATATGCCTGTATATACCTTATATCAAGGACATAAGGTGCTATTTGCCGCACCCTTACACTCAATTTTATTAGTGAGGTTTAGATCTATTGCGGGGGCATGCAAATACCTTTTGGCTGTACGAAGGCCATGACGACTGTATTGTTTCCCACAAATTAATATGTTCAGGTTCTTAGAAACCTGCTGTGTTGGATCAACAATGAATCATTTTGATTTTCCTGTAAACATGTTGTGAGGAAAGAGTTAGCATACAAGATTAATTTATCACTGGTAAGGAATGCAGTCACTTTGTTTCCAAGTGGTTATGTTGTGGCTCAGATTATTTTAAGGTCTTCTGAGCCAAAGTTTGTTGTTTAGTGTGTTGTTTAATCTATTTCTTGTATTTTGTTTGTTTGTTTCTCTTTATTTCTATTCTTGGTTAGGTAATTTTCTACGATAGCGACTGGAATCCAACCGTGGACCAACAGGCCATGGACCGAGCTCACCGTCTGGGCCAAACCAAGCAGGTCACTGTTTACAGACTAATTTGCAAGGGCACCATAGAAGAACGTATACTTCAGAGAGCGAAAGAGAAGAGTGAGGTGAGGAACATAAGCAGAATAACAGCGGATACGTTTCTGTGCAGTTATTTTATAGTTGTTGGGTTCTGATGTCATAATGTTTGCATTCCATATCCGATATTGTGAATAACCCCATTAATATTTATTTTATTCCTGGAAAGCGACACACATTTTACTGCAGTGTTGCCAGCTCTTAACATTTGGTACCGGTGTCTTATTTTTTGAGAAATTGGTCCTGGTCTGTGATAAGAATATTAGAAGTCATCTTGTGACTCCTATACTTTTTAATGGTAGAGTAGATCTTCGGAATCTACTGTACAGTCAGGGTACTCTACCACATATTTAAAATGATTCGTTTTTTATGATAAAGTAATAGAGTGCTACTCTTTTCATCTTAAACTTTTTTTGTTGTATACGCTCATTCCCCTGATTAAAAATGTATAGTATTAATCCCAGAAGTTATTTTTTCTTCGGGTTTCATAGGGTCCACAGGGATACCATGGGGTATGTAGTTGGAGTAATCCATTGCACCAAACAGCTACAGCTTGTCAAGCTCCCAGCATGCACAGGACCTCCTCCCTATATACCCCGCCCCCAGCCGTTCAGTTCTTTGTTTGGTGCGGCGAGTATCCAGACGCACCTGCTGTTATAACAGCAGTCCTTGGCTTTTTATTTTTTGATTTACCTTAGTTTTGTATATACTACTGGGTTACGTTAGTACTAAGCGTCCAAAGGGACGCATGTACTACGACTCCTACTACCTCCGCTGATGCCGAAACACCAGTTCCTGAACGTGCTTTGGGGAATTTCGGCGGGTCTCGGTGAAGCTTGGCTAGCAGCGATGCTGGGGCCCAGACTGCAATCAGATGCAAGGACATGATAAGGTAAGGCGATTCCTCGTTTTCGGGGAATCGTGCGCTGCAGTTCTTGCTTCCGGTGTAGGAGTCGCATCGGAGGCTGATGATAGTGAGGGCCCGCGAGCCACGTCCTCGCTTAGACCGCCGGGGCCGTATCGTCTGACACCGGGGATGGGCAGTAGACGCACTAGTAAGCGTCTACTACTGTGAGGCCAGCGTACTCGTGCCGTTAAGCAGCTTAGGGGAGATAGGCGCTCCTCCCCCAACCCAGATGCAACTTCCTGTGTGGGTTGTCGCGTCTGGTTTGTTTATGACGACCTCATGTATTGAGATGTTCACAGTTCTCCTATTGTGCGCTGCTGAAAGCTGTGGGTCAGTTTCCCTGTAGGCCTCTCCCTTGGGTCAGGTATACAGTGCTCTATATCCTACCAAGCCCCCGGGGGTTTGGTCAGTTGACTCAGAGCCCATGTGTATTTCCATTTGCATTTTAAATTTATATATGCATTGTATGTGACTTTAATGCTAGCTTCTGTATTTTACTGCCTTTTATTTCTAAACTGTCAGATATATATATCACTGTGTTTCTCCTCATCCCTCTGTAGATGTGTGGGGGGCTTTTCATTGTCTTTTCACATTTGCTTGTGAAGACTGTCGCATTGCATTTATACCTTATATGTCTAAGGTTAAGTTAATTAGGAGGCTAAGCCACGTGTGCTGGTATCATGTACATCTTGTTCAACAGGCCTGTCAGCTCAGGATTTCATGCAGGATGGTTTGGTGCAATCTGTTATAGGAGACAGCTACCTCATCAATCCAGTACACCAGCTCCTGCACAATAGGGTCCCTGCAGCAGTTACATCCTGCTATGTATATGCCCCCCAAGCGCAGAGTATGGTTAACCAACTACAACTGAGTATCCCATCAGGCGCAGACTGGGGATTCTACTGTTTA
Organism: Taudactylus pleione; assembly: GCA_031769625.1. Taxonomy (NCBI): domain Eukaryota; kingdom Metazoa; phylum Chordata; class Amphibia; order Anura; family Myobatrachidae; genus Taudactylus; species Taudactylus pleione. Next base: position 939,445 of record JAUIMM010000447.1, read on the forward strand.
ACTATCAATGCTATTGCTCCATTTTTTTACACTCAACTACTAGGTGTAGGGGTTAAATTGTACTTCACATTTACTTTGTGAGTGCTGAGCTGCCCATCCCCCTCTCTCCTAATTAATGGGAGAAGCTTTGTTGCAATGGAGTGTTTACTGAGGGGACGTTTGATCTCTCTGTGTATACCTTTTTTCTTCTCAGATCAAGGTATATAGCACTAGAATCTTACCAATTGTTTGGTTTGTATAAGCTGATTCAGTGCCGCTTTGTAAGTATATTTGTGTGCATTACACTTATATCCTACCAATGTGATAGTGCCCTCTTGCAAATGTATTTATATGCTAGTAGATCCTACCAAACTTAGGTGTTTAGGTAGTGGATTTTAAATGCCCTTTTGCAAATATATTATATGCATGTTATGTGACTTATGCTAACTCTGCTGTGGAGAACAAAATAATTACATTTTGTTTTCTTTTTGGTTTTTGCCTAACCCCCAACTACCTGGTGTATAGGGGTTAGAGAGTACTTAACATTTATTTTTATCTGTGAAGGGGGTCGCATTGCATTGTTAACTCTACACTTGTAGGTTACTTGCAAGGGTAAACCGGAGACTGTTGTCATATAAATCCTGGGCAGTAGGCCTCTCAGGATTTCATACAGGAGGAACTGTGTGTTGATTGGTATCCATTACAACAGTCCACCTCGCCAGCACCTGTTCAGGGGTCACTTTGTATGTCCTCCTGGTCTCAGATCATGACGCAGTTAGTGGATCGCTTATCAGCCCCCACACTGCCTCCCATTTGGGATTTCCACAATGATTACAGCCTGTTTCCTCTTCCCATACATCCTTCCTAGATCGAGAATTATGTCCTCAGTCCACCCTGTTTTCAGGTTCTGATATCTCATTTGAAGGGGTAGAGGATACACAGGTTTTCTCCCTCGGGACGTATCTCAGAGAGGAGGAGGGTAATTAATCAGTGGATGTTCCTCTCTAGCAGGGACAGTTAATTCAGCCCTCATTAGAGAAGATGAAGTACCGGTTCCTAAAGACTAATAAACCTGGTGTTCAGACACCAGAAGGTGATTTAGGTGGATTACCTCAATTGAATTTCTCACTGAGCTTATGGGGACCTACAGCCACACCACACTGGACATGCCCAATCTTGTCTGATCTTGGAAGCTATGCAGTATTGGGCCTGGTTAGTACTTGGATGGGAGACCACCTGGGAATACCAGGTGCTGTAGATAAGAAGCATGGAACACCCCAGATAAACTGTTCCAGATTCCAAGGAGGATTAATGTATTTTTTCCCTCTCCCGCAGGGATAGTGCATTAGGGGTGCAATCCCCAGAAGGTGGTTGGTACAATTCCTTTATCGGGTTCTATCTATGGCCTTAGGGACCATGCAGTCAATCAGGCTGGCAATAGAATCTGGGGTTTTCAGGTTCCCTGGACAATCAGGTTGCATACTGCATGTACCTATTGCACTACTCCACCAGGGGTTTTTGAGTTTTGCTGTTAGTCAGCAACTTTAACATTGCCCTTTTGGTCTGTCCACAGCCCCTTGGGTGTTTACCAAGATAGTGGCAGTCATGACTGGTCATCTGAGATGACAAGGAGTCCGGATACTGCCATACTTGCACGACCTTCTGATATTGGCGCAGTCACCGAAGATGTTACAGCGCCATCTCCAGCTGACCATGGCCTGTCTACAGGACCATGGCTGGATAGTCAATTGGAAAAAGTTTTCTGTTTCTCCAACTCAACAGGTAGTACATCTGGGGGCGTTACTGAATTCTCTACCGCAGAGGGTCTTTCTACCAGGAGACAAGATTTCTGCTCTACAATTGCTCCACAATCAAAGCATATCAGTTCACTCAGCAATGCAGGTACTGGAGTCCATGGTATCCACCTTTGACAAGGTAGCATATGCCCAGTTCCATTCCAGGTCCCTGCAAAAATGGATTGTCTCATTGAGATGGTCAGTATCATCAGTCTCAAACGATCCATATCTCGTCAGAGGTTCAGCTCTCCTTTGCGTGGTGGCTGCAGATGACTCATTTGAACAAGGTCGCCCATTATGGATCCTAGATTGGGTACTCCTCACCACGAATGCAAGTCTGCGAGGATGGGGTGCGGTGACAGGTCATCACACCTTTCAGGGAAGTGGACAGCTCAAGAGTCACCTGCCCATAAGTATTTTGGAGCTTTGTGCAGTGCATAGGGCGCTCATTCTAGCGCAGGACCTCCTTCACGACAGGTCTGTCCAGATTCAGTCCGACAATGCAAGCACAGTGGCCTACATCAACCATCACGGAGGCACACGAAGTCCAGTAGCCATAAGGGAAGTGGCGAACATTCTGGTTTGGACAGAATGCCATCTTCCAGCAATTTCTGCAATATTCATCATAGGAATCCTCAACTGGGAGGCGGACTTTCTAAGTCGTCAGGACATACAGACCGGAGAAGGGGCTCTTCATCCGGACTTCTTTCAACTCCTGGTGGTCAAGTGGGGGACTACTAGACGTAGATCTCATGGCATTGCATCACAACCACAAAGTCCCCAGGTACGGGTCCAGAACAAGGGACCCCTCAGCCGCCTTCGTGGACGCTCTGGCTGTGAGGTGGGACTTCAGGTCGGTATACCTGTTTCCTCCAATCTCCTTCCTCCCAAGGGTCATCAGAAAATTCAAGCAAGAAGGCGGCAGGATGATAGTAATAGCTCCTGCCTGACCCAGGAGACATTGGTTCACCGATCTGAAATGTCAATCCATAGACCATCCACTTCCTCTACGGTCGGATTTGCTAGTGCATGGTCCCTGCCTATATCTGGATCTACCTCTGCTGACATTGACAGCATGGCTCTTGAGTCTTCCGCCATAAAGGCCAAAGGTTTTTCTACTTCTGTGATCCGGACGATGTTTAGGGCAAGGAAGCCTGCTTCGGCCCGCGTCTATCACAGGATTTGGCATAAATTTTTTCTTTGGTGTTCCCATAGAAAATATGACCCTAAGGTTTTCAGAGTCTCCCGAGTTCTTGCTTTTCTTCAGGCTGGACTAGACTTTGTTCTTCGTCTGGATACCTTGAGGCTTCAGGTTTCTGCATTGTCAGTTTGGTTCCAGCGCAGAATTGCCAGATGTTAGAAAACAGCTTCAGAGTGTTTTTAGTCTGCAACCTCCGTTTGTCCCTCCGGTGGCACCGTGGGATTTATCCTTGGTTCTCTGGGCGCTGCAGGCTCCCCCCTTTGAACCTTTAGATAAAGTGGACCTCAAATGGTTGACAGCGAAGACGCTTCATCTCCTGGCTAGTTATCTCCTCAGCTCGCAGAGTTTCTGATTTGGCAGCACTTTCATGTCGCTCTTCATATTTGATTTTTCATCAGAATAGAGCTGTCCTCCGTACACGGGTGGGGTAACTTCCAAAGGTGGTATCCTGTTTTCATATGAATTAAGAAATTGTAGTCCCAGCCTTTCAGTCTTCTGGCCTTTCTGTAGGTGAAGCTTCACTGGATGTGGTTCGAGCTTTTCGTAATCTACGTGGATCGTACCAACTCCATCAGAAAATCGGATGCATTTTTTGTGTTATATGGCTTTCATAAGCGAGGCTGGCCAGCTAACAAGCAGACTCTGGCGCGGTGGCAGGGTATGACTATTTTCCCATGTGTATATTCAGGCTGATCTCCCTGTTCCGAACACGGTGACAGCACATTCTACTCTGTCTGTGGGACCATCATGGGCATTTAGTCATAGCGCGTCTGCAGAACAGTTGTGCAACGCGGTGACTTTGTCCTCGGTCCACACTTTCATCATATTCTATGCTTTTGATACTTTTGCCTCCCAGGATGCTTGCCTTGGGCGGTGGATTCTCCTCTGATCATTAGCGTCCCCACCCTGAAGGGAACTGCTTTAGGACATCCCCATGGTGTCCCTGTGGACCCTATGAAACCCGGAGACAAAAATAAGTGTTATGTTATAACATACCTTTTTTGTTAACTTTTTTCTTCAACGTTCATAAGGTGCACAGGGCGCCCACCCTGATGCACCTGGCCTCAGTTGGGATCTGTTCCTTTCTTTTTATAGCACTGATTCCTGCTTGTTTACAAAATGAATGCCTGTGGGTGGGGGCGGGGTATATAGGGAGGAGGTCCTGTGCATGCTGGGAGCTTGACAAACTGTAGCTGCAATGGATTACTCCCAACTATATACCCCATGGTATCCCTGTGGAACCTATGAACCTCGAAGAAAAATAGTTAACAAAGGTATGTTATATCAGAACTCTTATTTTTTTTTCTCAGTAATATGCTTTAGTTGTATGTTAGAAAATGTTACCCAAAACTACATTTTTTTTAGTTAGGGTTTCATTTTTCTTTGAGATTACTTACTTGTCATCTAAGGTTAAGCTAAGGGTACTCTGTTTCATTTAATTGTATACACAACTGGAAATTCTGTGATTGGTGGATTATTTTATTGCAAACCAGAACCCACCCAGGAAGTCCTGTGAAGCTCTTAGCGAAGCTCATTTCTTTGAATTTAGGGTACATATATCGATATGGTGCTTTTATAAAACCTTAACTAAACTGCAAAGCAGATGTTTTTAATTAATAGTTGCCATCAGAATGGAGATTCTTGGGAGATGCACTAAGCCTTGGAGAGTGATAAAGTACCAACCAATCCGCTCCTAACGGTCATATTACAAGCTGTTTGAAAAATGATAGTGAGGAGCCGATTGTTTGGTACTTTATCACTCTCCAAGGCTTAATGAATCTCCCCCTTAGAGATGAGAATCCTCAATTGTGCCAGTTTTTAATAGTTTTCCAAATTTTTATATCAAATTCCATAATTTAGGATGAAAATGTAATGCTACAATACAAGCATTTTCATCAGTCTAACAGCTGAATCCTATGTCTTCACTTTACAGATCCAGCGAGTAGTGATCTCTGGGGGAAACTTTAAACCGGACACCCTGAAACCAAAGGAGGTGGTCAGTTTGCTTCTGGACGATGAGGAATTAGAAAAGAAATGTAAGTGACAGCACACTTGGTAAAGCCGTCTAATGGGGTGATTGTGATATAATGCTGAAAAAGAGATTCCATTTGTAGCTGAATTCAGTAGAACAGTGACCAAAACTTGTTCTAGAGCTGCTGCATTGGATATTCAGGATTTTGTGATGTGTTTTGTAGTGCGTCAGAGGCAGGAAGAGAAGCGACAGCAGGAAGAGACGAACAAGGTGAAAGAGCGCAAACGGAAAAGAGAAAAATATGCAGAAAAGGTGAGAGTGGCCAGTAGAAAATCAAACAGTTCCTGTAACCCAGAGGTTCGAAACTGTCCTCAAAGCACTCTTAAGAGTCCAGGTTTTAAGGATATCCATGCTTGGCCACAGGTGACTCAACAAATACCTCAGTCAACTTGATTTAACCACCTGTGCTCAACCATGGATCTCTAAATCCTGAACTGTTGGGGTGCATTGAGGACCCCGGGAACCTCTGCTGTAACTACATAATTCTACCCCACATCCGCTTCTCAGGTGCTATTGTAGCAATACAGTATTGGAGTAACAGTCTTCTATTTGTTACAAAGTCAATCACACAGTGGTATAGTTTCCATCCATGTTAATAAATAAAGCTGTACATGGATTCTGGCGCTTTGTGCAGGCAAGGCCTCTGCAGTTACCTTGATTAAAACTTTCTCTAAAACGCTGTGCAATGTGAGATTATATACAGTAAAGTATAATAATAATTCCATACTCCACACTCTGGCTCTGTTGTGTTTCTATAACACAGCTGTCTGTCTATTGCAGAAGAAGAAAGAAGATGAGACTGATGGGAAGAGGAAGAAGGATGGCCTGAACTTGGTTATCCCTTTCATGCCTTCTGCTGATAACTCAAACCTGTCTGCGGATGGAGATGACTCCATTATCAGTGTGGACTCGGCAATGCCCAGCCCCTTCAGTGAGGTGAGTCTGCCATGCACCGTGTCGCTCACACCTTGTGTTATGCTAATGGCAGGTTTTGTTATTGCCAGCCATATGAAGAGGAACGGGTAGAGTGCTGGCATATTAGAAAAAGTCACTGCTCAATGTATGTTAGCATTCAAATCCTAAGTGTAGAATCTGGATCTGTGCTGTTTTGTACAAGTGGATTAATGCCAAGGCAAGAACCACAAAGTATTTCTCGGTGGTGGTTAGAGAAACAAAATGCAGACATTTGCTCTAGGTCACTTTTTTCCGATCTCAGTAATGATGGCCCTTCTCTTTGCTATTTTGGGTAGATTGGTTTTGCTGTGAAATATACAATTGAATGTTATTCTCCAAAAAATCAGTCTCTGTGGGTGGTTGGATAACTAGGAGTGTGGCCATTCAATCACTTTATTCTTCCTTTTTGATGGACTTGTTTTCAATCATATTGGCTGAGAGAAGGCCTGACACCCTTTTCTTATCCACAATAGATCCATTTGCATAAATCATGTATTAACTATAAAAAGTATTTTTTTTTTAGTTATGTTTGTATGGCTAATCACAGACATACTATATATAGACCACATTTTAGGCCAGTGCAGCACGTCACCCATGCTTATGTTAAAGCCCCTCAAAAATTGGTGTTGTCCTTTTGTTGACCAGATATCCATCAGCAGTGAGCTCCACACAGGTTCTATCGCCTTGGATGAGAGCAGTAACGATATGTTGGTCATCGTGGACGACCCTTCCTCCTCCGCTCAGCAGTCCAGAGGAACAAACTCCCCAGCATCTGTCACTGGCTCTGTCTCCGACACTCTTAATGGTTAGTTTATGCAGTTACTGTTCTTTTATGCTATAAAACGTTTTATCCTTCTGAGATGATGTTGCTGCAATTGTATAAAAAGGAAAGCAAAAAGAAGTAGACTCTTTTCTACTTCAGGGTCCATAGGGGGTCCACAGGGTTGACCTTGGGGATATAGCTGGATCAGGATCCATGGGCGCCACACAGTTAAGCTTTTAGCTCCCAGGATGCACTTGGGTCCTCCTCTATACCCCGCCCCCGAGCCACAGGCACCTCAGTGTAAGCTGGTGCCCGGCCGGACTCGGTCACCGCGCAGGGGGGCTGCAGGAGCAGCCCCCAGAAGCTTTTTATTTTCTAATAGATTTTATTTATTTTAGTTTCTCTTTTTACTACAGACGGCAGCGAAGGGCTGTCTGTACAGACGCCCACGCTGCCGCTCTGATCCCCGACTGGCGCCGCGACGCCAGTACTGATCTGGGGATCGCGGCGGGAGGACAGAGTCCGTACTAGCCGGACTCTGTCTACCTCCCAGGACTGCTGCCGGAGTCGCCGGGGATTCAGGTAAGCCGCGCGTCGCTGGCTAGCAGCGGCGCGCGGAATACCTTAAATGCAGTCCTTTAGCCTCCGGTCCTGGGGACAGACCGGAGGCTGCTGGCAGTGGCGGCGGGCCCCCCCATAACCCGTGGGACCACTAGACCACCAGGGATAACCGGCACGCGGGAAGCCAGCATCCCTGGGGTTAATGGCCAGCCAGGGGAGGAAGCCTTCCCTGTTCAGCGGCTCCTCCCCTCAGCTCAGCGCGCTTTTCAGCCTGCATGTCTAGCGTCCCTGAGCTGCAGTTCACTCGGCCACTCCTCCTCTGAGGTCTCTGGCGGCCATTTTTTTCTACATGTGGCAGCGCAGATCCCTCAGGGAGCACGCGGACCGGTCCCCCTGTGTACCTCTCCCCTGTTAGGACGGCGTACACAGCACTATAGCCCTCCCAGACACTGAATCTGGGCGGTTGAGTGTAGTGTAAAGGTGCAGTGAGTATATCTTCCTGCATGGTATGTGACTTTTGCTAGTGCTGCTGTCTGTATTTTTCTCTTATTACTGTCAGCTTATATCTATCTCTTTCCTTCTTCCTTAGCCCTACAGGTGTGGAGGAGGGGCTTTTCTACTAACCTCACATATATAAATCAAGTATTTGTGAGGTCTGTCACATACAGTTGTGTGCTACACAGTGCCATATTCAGGACTGTTGTTCAGCACACAGGGAAGTGCAGTTCTTTTTTCCTCTATTGCCATATATATTTTGTCTGTACATTATATTTGGTTATGTCTGAGGGTGAAGTTGAGCACTCCGGGACTCCAGTGTTGTTTTCCTGCAGGCGCTGCTCTGCGGGATCACATAGGGAAGAGGCATCTCTGGATGGCCTTTATGAGCGGTGTCAGTTGACTCCTGGTCAATCCAGACCCCCTATGACACAGGAGCCACCATGGGCTATGTTTTCACAGGTGCTGGTGTCTCTGGCGGACCGCCTTGCGGCTCCGTCTGCTGTCCCTACGAGGACTCTGTCCCAGCCTACCATTTCCCATTACCAGTGTACCCCGCAATTATTGCAGAGTTCCTCTGGGTCACAGACTGTGGACCCTTATTCAGGATTGCCTATCTATTTTCAGGCCTCTCCTGCTACACAACAGTCTGTGGTGCCTTTCCAGACCAATGTGGCAGCTCCTCCACCATGGGTGGACGTGCTCTCCAGTTCAGTCCAGAGTCTGGCAGCTGCATCTTCGACTTTTCAGTCGATGCTGCACAATGACAGGGCTGCAGGGGCGTCTAAGCGTGCACATAAGTTGCATGCTGCGCAGATTTCGGACACTGAGGGGTCCTCAGATGAGGGTGATGTCCAGGACGACTCCGATTCGTACACCTCGGCTCAGGAGTTGGAATCTCGGTCGTCTATTAATGTACGAGCTCTGGTTAGGGCGGTGCGTGCCATTCTCCTAATAGAGGATGAGGCACCTGATCCTAAGTAGAAATTCCCTAGTTTAAAAAAAAAAAAAAAAAAAACTAAGGTGACTTCGGCGGTATTCCCCCTATCTGATCAATTAACGGATCATATGGAGGTGGCTTGGCAGACACCCAGTAAGAGATTTGTGCCTCAAAAGAGATTGGCTTCCAATTATCCATTCCCGGAGGCGCATTGTAGGAAGTGGGTAGCTCCACCGGCGGTGGATTCCCATGTCACACGCCTTATTAAGAGTGCTACGCTGCCAATACCGTCAGTTTCCTCGTTAAAGGATCCCACGGACAGAAAGGTTGAGGCTTGCCTTAAGTCTATTTATTCCCTCTCGGGAGCAATTGCTCGCCCGTCCAGGCCATTTCCTGGTGGCTAAGGCCATTAGGGTTGGGCCAATGCCTTAGGGGACACTTTTCCTGAGGATACTCAGGAAGTCCAGAGGGCATTACTAGGACAGATGAGTGATGCGGCTTCTTATATTGGAGAAGCTTCCTTGGACGCTAGTCTGCTAACCTCTAGGGTGTCGGCTGCGGCTGTGCATGCCCGCCGCTCCTTATGGCTGAGGTCCTGGAGAGCAGACGCTGATTCAAACAAGGGCCTGGAGGCCTTACCTTTTAATGGGGAATTACTTTTTGGTCGAGACTTGGATAGGATCGTGGATAGACTGGCTAGGTCCAAGAAACAAGCTTAGAGTGCCAGGCGTCCCTCTTCCAAACAGGAAGATAAGCCTTCCGCCTGATGGGACGGGCCTCCCTCTGGGGGATCCCAGAGGGGAGGCCGACTTCTTCATTTCGCCCAGAGCTGGTTCAATACCACCACCGATGCCTGGGTGCGAGAAGTGGTCTCCCAGGGGTACGCCCTGTCTTGTCGGCGCAGACCGCCTCACTAGTTTTTTCTGCACGAGTCCTTCTCAGGACATAGCCAAGGCTATGCTGATCAGGGAAGCTATAGACTCCTTGCTGACTGCAGGGGTCATTGTACCTGTTCCACAATCTCAGCATGGGATGGAGTACTATTCTGCTGTTTCTGGTACAGAAACCCAATGGCTCCCATCGACCCGTTCTAAATTTAAAGTCTTTGAACAGGTTTCTCAGGATTCCCAGGTTCAGAATGGAAACCTTGTGTTCCATAATTCTGGCTATGGAACCAGGGGATTACATGGTCTCCCTGGATATCCAGGACGCTTACCTCCATGTGCCGATAGCAACGTCACATCAGAGGTGTCTGCGGTTCGATCTGTTGCACCGTCACTACCAGTTCCGGGCTCTCCACAGCGCCGAGGGTGTTCACCAAGGTGATGGCAGTTATGGCTGCCCACCTTCGGAACCAGGGGGTACGGTTGTTAGCGTATCTGGACGACCTCCTATTGCTGGCAAGCTCTCCGGAGGTTCTGCTGCAACATCTCCAACTGACGGTGGCTTGTCTGCAGATGCACGGGTGGTTAATAAATTGGAGGAAGTCATCCCTGATCCCATCTCAGCAGAGGGTCCATCTGGGGGCCCTCCTAGACTCTCATCAGCAGCGGATCTTTCTAACTCTAGAAAAGGTATCTTCCCTACAGTTGCGGATACGCAGTTGCCTGGATTGTGCCAGTCTTTCGGTACACTCGGCAATGAGAGTGCTGGGTTCCAGGGTGTCGGCATTCGACATGGTGGAATTTGCCCAGTTTCACTCCAGGCCTCTGCAGAGGCTGATTCTAGCAAACTGGAATGGGTTGCCTCACCGGATCCGGTCACAGACCCTGGTGCTATCTCCGGATGTACGACAGTCCCTGAATTGGTGGCTTTAAACAGCTCACCTTCTCGAGGTTCGCCCCTTTTGGATCCCGGACTGGGTTCGGCTCACGACAGATGCCAGTCTTCGGGGTTGGGGGGCGGTGACAGGCTCCTTGTCACTTCAGGGTCGTTGGACAGCGGAAGAAGCGGCTCTCCCCATTAATGTTCTGGAACTAAGAGCCGTGTACAGGGCTCTGCAGTCGGCCGGCACCACTCTTCACGGAAGGGCGGTGCAAGTGCAGTCAGACAACGCCACCACGGTGGCGTACATCAATCACCAGGAAGGAACTCGCAGCCGGGCTGCGATGGCAGAAGTGTCTCACATCCTAACCTGGGCGGAGTGCCACTTTCCAGCGATCTCTGCAGTCTTCATTCCCGGAATCCTCAATTGGGAGGCAGACTTCCTCAGCCGTTACGACGTGCATCCAGGGGAATGGTCGCTTCATCCAGTGGTATTCCAACTACTCATGGACAAGTAGGGACTGCCGGAGATGGACTTGATGGCCTCTCGTCACAGTCACAAGTTGCCCGTGTACAGGTCAAGGACATGGGACGACGGCGCCAGTCTGGTGGACGCTCTGTAGGTCAGATGGACGTTTCAGCTGGCATATCTGTTTCCTCCGATATCCCTTCTGCCTTGGGTCCTGCGCAAGTTCTATCAGGACGGAGGCACTCTGGTACTGGTGGCCCCAGCGTGGCCAAGACGTCCGTGGTACTCCAACCTACAGAGTCTGTCCATCGACGTTCCGTACCTTCCTCCTCAGCGGCAGGACTTGTTGTCTCAGGGGCCCTACCTTTACCCGGATCTGGGTCGTCTGTCTTTGACGGCGTGGCTCTTGAGACGGCCGTCTTAAGGTCCCGGGGTTTTTCTAGTTCCGTTATTTCCACCATGCTGAGGGCACGCAAGCCTGTTTCTGCAAGGATTTACCATAGAGTGTGGCACACGTACTTTCAGTGGTGTGAGTCCAGAAACTTATGATCCTCAGGTATTCAGAGTTTCAAGGATTCTGGCTTTTTTTCAGTCGGGTTTGGACTTAGGTTTACGCCTTTCCTCTCTGAAGGTGCACGTGTCTGCTTTATCGGTTTGGTACCAACGTAGAATTGCTATATTACCGGACGTACATACTTTTTTTCCGGGGTGTTCTCAGGATTCTCCTGGCTATTGCTTCAGCAAGGAGGGTTTCCGAGTTGGGGGCACTTTCATGTAGTCCCCCCTTCTTAATGATTTTCTCCAGGACAGAGCAGTGCTTCGCACTCGTCCTGAGTGTTTACCTAAGGTTGTCTCTAAGTTCCATATCAATCAGGAACTGGTGGTCCCAGCCTTTCAGTCCCCTGATCTTACAGCAGGGGAGACTTCGTTGGACATTGTCCGTGATCTCAGAGTTTATGTTGATCGGACTGCTTCTGTTCGAAAGTCCGACTCCTTGTTTGTCCTCTTTGGTTTTCATAAGAGGGGTTGGCCTGCCAACAACCAGACTTTGGCCCGTTGGTTTTGTCTGTTATTAGGGAGGCTTAGATACGAGAGCATTTACCTGTTCCAGCCTCTGTTAAGGCTCATTCCACTCGTTCTGTGGGCCCTTCTTGGGCTGCTAAACGTGGTGCCTCAGCTGTTCAGCTGTGTAAGGCAGCCACTTGGTCTTCGGTTCAAACGTTTCTAAGATTTTATGCGTTTGACACCTTTGCCTCTCAGGATACATCCTTCGGGCGCAGGATTCTCCTTTCTGCACGGGAGCGTCCCCGCCCTTAGTTGAACTGCTTTGGGACATCCCCAAGGTCAACCCTGTGGACCCCCTATGGACCCTGAAGTAGAAAACAAGAGATATGGTAAGAACTTACCTTTATCTCTGTTTCTACGAAGTCCATAGGGTCCACAGGGCGCCCGCCCTGACGCACCTGGCTTCTAATGGGCTGTGTTGCTGGTCACCGGTATTTCCGTCTCCTTTTTCTGTGAGTATGGTTTCTTGTGTGTTCCAGTCTTCCTTCTCTCTGTTCCATATTCTCCTCCGGCCTAGGCTGCTTACCAACTGAGGTGCCTGTGGCTCGGGGGCGGGGTATAGAGGAGGACCCAAGTGCATCCTGGGAGCTAAAAGCTTAACTGTGTGGTGCCCATGGATCCTGATCCAGCTATATCCCCAAGGTCAACCCTGTGGACCCTATGGACTTCGTAGAAACAGAGATAACAAAGGTAAGTTCTTACCATATCTCTTGTTTTTCTGGGGCACACTATATGTGATATTGTATATATTAAAGTATAACTCTTATTATAATTATCTAAAATATATTTCTCCAACAATCTCTACATATAAATATATAGCAAATAATCATGATTATCATTCATTGCTATATATTTGCTTGTAGAGATTGTTGTAGAAATATATTTTATTATATTATATTTTAGATTATATTAAGAGTTATATTTTAATATATACAATATCACAGATAGTGTCCCAGAAAAAGTCTACTTCTTCTCTTTCCTTATGATAGTTGTCTAACCCTGACTCAAGGGAGCGCCACCAACTTTCATTGAACCACATATGTGGATTAAATGTAATGTTATGTTAGTTACTGTAACTGTACATTTGTCATCTTTATTTCTGGGCAGAATCCTCCTAAAAATTCCCTCACATGTTGCGATTTGCAGGAGCAACGGGAATTGTCAGTTTCACTTAACTTTGAAGCAAGGACATATAATGGATGAAAATGGATTGTTGTAAATGGCATTTGATGCTCGTTTAAGATGTGGTGTGTGCTGAGTGAGGATGGCACGTACCGTGAGTGGGGCGGGTGGCACGTACCGTGAGTGGGGAGGGTGGCACGTACCGTGAGTGGGGCAGGTGGAACGTACAGTGAGTGGGGAGGGTGGCACGTACCGTCAGTGGGGAGGGTGGCACGTACCATAAGAGAGGATGGCGAGTGGCACATGATGAGGGAGGGTGGGAATTGATGTTTTATGATACTTAACTATTCATCATCTGGCTTTTTTGTATACGTTTGATAGCCACTAAAGGGTGCAGCATGTATTTGCTATCTTCTTATAAATTGCATTTCTAATGTTTTCTCTGAGAATAGCTGTCCTTTTCTTCTGTTTACGTTATTAATTGTAAGTAAGATCTAAGTTGATGGCAGCACTGGTTTAGGGTGAATTGGGATATATCAAGCACATATACTGTATTACTCTTACAAAGTAAATGACATGTATCACTGCTGTAATACCTCCCCTATAACTTGTGAACCCTGTACTGCTATAATCTGCATAATGTGTCTCCTATATAAGTGTCTTGCATGTTTATGAAATAAGAGGCTTGTGTAAGTTATTAATCTGGTCTTTCTTGATCAATTTATTTCCTTATACAGGAATTTCTGGTCAGGAAACACAGGGTAGTGGGCGGTCAAACTCCAATCGTAACAGAGGGCGCACCAAAGCTGGCGGGAATGGCTCAAAGGGGAGTAAGTCCCGAAGCCGCAAGTCCACCGCCGGCAGTGCCGCAGCAATAGCAGGAGCAATGGCGGGAGCTGCAGCAGCATCCGCAGCAGCATTTGCAGCATATGGATACAATGTATCAAAAGGTACTGATGGCCGAGCAGTTGAAAGTAACAAACCTACATGTGCAATGGGAATGCAGCACTGGATAAGTAAATATTAAGGGTTTTTTTTGCTTGTTTTTGCCTCACTGTTAATTTTGTCTTTTTCTAGGTCTCCCCGCTACCAGCCCCCTTCAAACTTCCATATTACGGACATCTGGAAATTCAGACTTTGGCCCATTAAACACATCATCCCCAATTAGCTCACCCCTGAGTAAAGGAAACAGTGTTCCTGGTACCTCAAAGATCAATAATCCTATTAGTGTAACACCAGAGACCCCGCCGAGAAGGCACAGTAAAGCTACTGGAATCCAAGGGGGGCTGTAAACCATCATGGGAAAGTCTGCCGATTAGTTCTACAAATCAAGGTATCTTCTTATGGACAGCCAAAGATTTACAGGACATCCTTAAACACTTCCTAAAATAAAAAATCTACAGCACAACTGCAAGACTTACCTTTGTGTCTGAGCTTGCAGTAATGTAAACTCATTACTCCTACAGCCGAGCAACATTGTAACCTTCCCTTCATTTGTGATCCCTTGTTGTCACAGCAGTTACTACTCTGAAGGAGAAAACGAGGCTTGATGAGCGTATACAGTAGGTCGCCAAGCGGCTCCGGTGGGCTTTACTTTCCATGGGAATACTGTGGAAGGTAGAGTCTACAGAGGGCAAAACATGATGTGTCTTCGCTTCCAGCACCATGTTGAAGGATTAACGTACGTTATCACTTTATCCTGGTCACCATAGTGAGAAATTGTAGACTTGAAAGAAATCCTAGAGTTGCCCATAGGGTCTCAGAACTTTGGACAATGGCTAAGAACCGTCACACACGTCTCTCTATTGCTAAGGCTGCAATGCTTTCCCAGAATCAGGAACACACAACCTGGAACCTAGTACAACTGGATAGAGTTGTTTGCATGCAGCCAGCGCTGGTGCCTCCTATCTCCTTTCCAGCGTAAACCGTAGAGCGACAAAATATAATCTGCGTTAAATGCCAATTTCTTTAGCCAACGTTTGAGGGTAATTACCTCCTGGCCGCACCAAGGGCTGGCAGCAAAGCGGAATAGGGTGACCCCTGCAATGATTTGCACACTTAAATTTCAGACAATTAGCAGCATATCACAAGTGTGTGTACATACACAATACAGCGGGATTCTAAACAATGCAGTCTTTTTTTTTTTTTTTTTCTCCTCTTTACAATGTGTTGTCTATTTTTATATCTAAATTTGTATATATGTATAAAAAAAAAGACACATCTTTCTTTTACTAACTGGAGAGAAAAAAATTCTGAATAAATCAAAGATCATTTTAGGTACTTTTTGTAATTGTGTTATTTCTATAATTAGTAATATAAATATAATATATTTGCATTCTAAAGGGAAAGTAACATTATCCAGTGTCTGATGATATTCCTGCTGCTAGGTATCACACAGCTACTGGGAAGGTGTCTCATACTCTCTACTTGCGTTTGTGTCACTGTTTTGTTCTTATACCGTAATATCCTCCCAAAGCTCATCTGTGAATCTTAAAAATCCCCTCGCACAATATGACAGATTGAATAAAGCTGGGTACACACTATGCGATGCCCGGCCCGGCCCGACAAGGCTATATCTGACAGATCGTGACGATAATTGTGTAGTGTGTACGCAGCACCAGGGCCCGATGGTTGGTCTAAAACCAGTCGGATCAGCTCCCAATATAGTGAGCACTGGTGCTGCACACGTGGTCTTTCCCATAGTTTTGGTATCTTTCAGGAAGTGCAGCGTGTACAGATCTCGGCCCGTTGTCTGTTAATTAATTAGCACTACCCTACGGAGATGAGACATTTTGAATTGAAGGTATAGTTTGGAAATAATTATTGGGTATTGTATGCGCTGTATAACGGACATTTTCAGGATCATTTCGATCTTAATCCTTCTAGTCTTTAGCATTGTTGGGCAAGATCTTAGTGTGTACCCAGCTTAACATAGACAGAGGTCATAGGCAAACTCAGGGAGGGGGTTCTTGTTGCCTGGAAATCCCCCTCCCCAGCCAACATCATGACCACAATAGAAATAGTAATATAATTTTACTAGTGCAGGATGTTCTTCTTAGTATCCCAAATTACATAATTGGCACCACCTGTGGATTTTGTAACATGTGTTGGCCAGTAATAAATACACCTATGCACCAACTAGGAGATCTGGAAAACATGCACTGTTAGGGGTGCACTGCTAGAGGGTTAATTATTAATACTGTGTAATAATAATACAATGTTCAGTTACATATGGAGACTTATGTGTACATATATGTCCAGGGCATTTCTAGGTTCTTCTGCTGCTCCCCCAGACTCCTGGACTTGCTCCCATGCTCTGGAATGGTGCCCACATCTGAAATAAAACCTTAAAGCTGTTGCATATAATGGCTTACTGTGATCGCTGGTCGTGTATATACTGGAATTATGACACACAGTACACTTTGTATGAGGAATATACTGTAATGGGTTACTGTGATCGCTGGTCGTGTATATACTGGAATTATGACACACAGTACACTTTGTATGAGGAATATACTGTAATGGGTTACTGTGATTGCTGGTCCTGTATATGCTGGAATTATGACACACAATACACTATGTATGACCCATATAATGGGTTACTGTGATCGCTGGTCCTGTATATGCTGGAATTCTGACACATAATACACTATGTATGACACATATAATGGGTTACTGTGATCGCTGGTCCTGTATATGCTGGAATTATGACACATAATACACTATGTATGACCCATATAATGGGTTACTGTGATCGCTGGTCCTGTATATGCTGGAATTCTGACACATAATACACTATGTATGACACATATAATGGGTTACTGTGATCGCTGGTCCTGTATATGCTGGAATTGTGACACACAATACACTATGTATGACACATATAATGGGTTACTGTGATCACTGGTCCTGTATATGCTGGATATATGACACATAATACACTTTGTATGAGGAATATACTGTAATGGGTTACTGTGATCGCTGGTCCTGTATATGCTGGAATTGTGACACACAATACACTATGTATGACACATATAATGGGTTACTGTGATCACTGGTCCTGTATATGCTGGATATATGACACATAATACACTTTGTATGAGGAATATACTGTAATGGGTTACTGTGATTGCTGGTCCTGTATATGCTGGAATTATGACACACAATACACTATGTATGACACATATAATGGGTTACTGTGATCGCTGATCCTGTATATGCTGGAATTGTGACACACAATACACTATGTATGACACATATAATGGGTTACTGTGATCACTGGTCCTGTATATGCTGGATATATGACACATAATACACTTTGTATGAGGAATATACTGTAATGGGTTACTGTGATTGCTGGTCCTGTATATGCTGGAATTATGACACACAATACACTATGTATGACCCATATAATGGGTTACTGTGATCGCTGGTCCTGTATATGCTGGAATTCTGACACATAATACACTATGTATGACACATATAATGGGTTACTGTGATCGCTGGTCCTGTATATGCTGGAATTATGACACATAATACACTATGTATGACCCATATAATGGGTTACTGTGATCGCTGGTCCTGTATATGCTGGAATTGTGACACACAATACACTATGTATGACACATATAATGGGTTACTGTGATCACTGGTCCTGTATATGCTGGATATATGACACATAATACACTTTGTATGAGGAATATACTGTAATGGGTTACTGTGATCGCTGGTCCTGTATATGCTGGAATTGTGACACACAATACACTATGTATGACACATATAATGGGTTACTGTGATCACTGGTCCTGTATATGCTGGATATATGACACATAATACACTTTGTATGAGGAATATACTGTAATGGGTTACTGTGATTGCTGGTCCTGTATATGCTGGAATTATGACACACAATACACTATGTATGACACATATAATGGGTTACTGTGATCGCTGATCCTGTATATGCTGGAATTGTGACACACAATACACTATGTATGACACATATAATGGGTTACTGTGATCACTGGTCC
This sequence comes from Taudactylus pleione, assembly GCA_031769625.1. Lineage (NCBI taxonomy): Eukaryota > Metazoa > Chordata > Amphibia > Anura > Myobatrachidae > Taudactylus > Taudactylus pleione. Next base: position 957,616 of record JAUIMM010000447.1, read on the forward strand.
TGTATATGCTGGATATATGACACATAATACACTTTGTATGAGGAATATACTGTAATGGGTTACTGTGATTGCTGGTCCTGTATATGCTGGAATTATGACACATACACTTTGTGTGACGCATGTTAAAGCTGGTTAAGTGCTAATTATGCCCTCTACATGGACTGGACACACGCACTCTAAAATCAATCATTGGACACCCCCCCCCCCCCCCCCCCTAGAAATCCTGCGTTTGCCACTGGAGGTAATAAAGCAAAAGACTGAATGAAAAGATAATGAACAGATTATAATATAACCATTAAACATATAGGACCTGTTGCATAGTTCAATGCAAGTATGCAAGTCATCATAATTGCTCCAACATTGTGTGCATGGAACTTAAAGCGTATATATGCTCGTATGCTGAGTAGTACACATCTGTGCAGCTGGACTGTCCCCATCCATACTTGGTTACATAGCCATCATTATAAGTGCGCACCTGCACCAGCCCTATTTTATGAGGAGAATGCCTATCTTAAAACAGCCGCATTTACACATACAATGCTGCATAACCTGCAGTCCCATCTGCATTCTCTCACCACTCTGTCTAAGTGCAAATGCCCGCTACCTCCCAGTTATGCCCCTTCAACTGCAAGTGGAGATGTTACTGAGTTGTGTATGACTCGCCCTTAGTTGCATAAGCTCGGCACAGGAGCATGTACAGTGCAGGGACAGACAAGATACTTGCATAAAACTGACTTACACTTATCTATGCATATTTCTGAAGTTTGAAACGAGAAGCAATATAGATAATACTTAGGTGAGAGAGGCAGGTCAGTTTGTAGGACTACATAATTTTTTTTCAAAACATTAGCTTCATGCTTGGTACAGGACCAACAAATGTGTAATAAGGTACCTAGGCTTAGGCAGCTTCTCCAGCAGTGGTTGTCAGGAAGATTTTACATGCAATACATCGTACCAGCGACACAAAAGCTTCTTTTCTTAACCATGGCAACGTACTACCACTAAAACTGGCTATACACCAGACCAACCTTCCTCCAATCATCAAACTGACCAACCGTCCAACCTGTCTGTCCAACTAAAGCCGCATGCACACTAGACTATTTTTATTGACGATAACAATATCGTTCAGTGTGTATGCAGTGAACGACCAAGTATGTGCGCTCCCGCGGGTTCTTAACTATGTCTTTTGTCATCCGTACATGTAGGCCAATCTAACGATATCGTAAAGAATTGCCTGTTCAGAGATGTGGCAGGATCACCTCACTGAAAGATGTCTTTAAAGATCTCTTTCAGTGTGTACACCCAATATCGTTTGTCCTGCACTACGGAAAGTTCAAGGGAAACTTTCACCAATATCATTCATGTGTATGGGCCTTAAAATGGTGCCCCACACACCTTACCAACTTTTTCATCACACCAGCCAACTTCTCTCTCCAACTTGTGATGTCACAGAAGTTGGCGGACAATGTCTGCCTACTTCTGCATGTTTTTTAAAAATTGTGTTTTTATTTTTAATAAAAGTGGGGTATCTTATTTTTATTGACCATGAAAGACAAAGGGGCCTATTTATCAAAGCCATCTTTTCATAAAATTATGCAGAAACAGCAGTTACTTCTTCAGGGTCAATGGGGGTCCACAAGGTTGACCTTGGGGTATAGGTTAGGAACCAAATCCGAGCACCACGCAGTTAAAGCTTTCAGCTCCCAGGATGCACTGGGTCCACTCTCCCTATACCCGCCCCCAAGCCAGAGGCACCTCAGTTTACGTTGGTGCCCGGTCGGAGTCTGGTAACCGTTTGCGCAGGCTGGCTGATTAGCAGCCCCTAAGCTTTATTTTATTTTTATGAGTTTAAAGTTTATTTTTACTTTTGACTCTTCAGAGCGGCAGCGGCAGACTGTCCATGGGACGTCCAAGCTACCGCTCCGTCAACCCGCCGGCACCGAGACGCCAGTACAGATCTGGGGATCTCGGCGGGACCCCAGAGTCTGTGCTAGCTGGACTCTGCGGGCGCCCAGGACTGTTGCCGGATCGACGGGGAACAGGTAAGGTCGCTGGTCACCGCTTGCGTTGATCCACGCATTTATGCAGTCCGATGCCTCCTGTCTCTGTGGACAGACCGGAGGTGCTGGCAGTGGCGGCGCCCTTCCCCCCATAGCCCGCGTGTCCACTAGACCTCCAGGGACTTCAAGGTCGGCAGCGGCAGCCGGCGTCCCAGGGGGGCTAATAGCCGGCCATGGGAGGCAGCCTTCCCTGTTGTAGCCGCTCCTCAGCTCAGCGCAGCTTTCAAGCCTGTAGTCTGGCTTCCCTGAGCTGCTTCCTCCATGGGCCACTCTTCCTCTGAGGTCTCCGGCGGCCATTTTACTATGTGGTGCAGCACAGAACTCCAAGGATGTCAGTTGGTCCAGTCCCTCTGCGTACCTCACCATTTAGGTCAGTGTACACAGCGCTATAGCCTCCCTAGACACTGAATCTGGGCAGTTGAATGTAGTGCCAATTGCAATATATTATAATGTATCGGACTAGTATTCCTCTCACATGAGGGGCAGCTTAAATCAAGTATTATCTCTGCTTGGGTGCTGGTGGTCAGGTCCATCCTAGTTATAGAGGATGTAAAACCTGCACCTAAATCATATCACCCTCAGTTTAAGCATTAAGGTGTCTTCGGCTGTTTTCCCCCTCTCTGACCAGCGGGTGGATCACATGGCGGGGGTCTGGCAATCACAAAAGCGTTGGGCCTCATGTTACCCGTTCCCTGAGGGTCTTTGCAAGTAATAGGTATCACCTGCTGTGATTTCTCATGTTACTTGTCTGATTAAGAGCGCTACTATGCCTCCCATCCCTGCTCTGACGGATTCTACGGATGCGTAGGTGGTAGCTTTGCCTGAAATCAATATACTCGTTTTCAGGGACTGTTGCCCTTCCAACCATGGCTATCGCAGGGGTGACAAATGCGATTGAGTGCTGGGCTGATGCATTTTGTAGACCTTCAAAAACCAACAAAAACTTCTGGGGATTAGATGCCTTTTGCTGCTCACATTCAAAACACAGTTTCATATGTTGAAGTAACAACATTGGTTGCCAGTCTCCTAACCTTCAGAGTTTCGGCTGTGACTGTATCCACCACCATACCCTATGGCTGCGCTCATGGAAGGCAGAGGTGGACTCCAGATAGGCTTTAAAATGGATTACCCTATATTGGGGAGATCTTGTTTGGTCCTGACCTTGAAAAGATTGTAGCAACGTTGGCAGTATCACAAACTGCAAATTTCCGCCTTCAGCTACTTCCACTACTAGGCCTCGGACTAATTCTGTTAAGTATTTTTTGTCCTCAGGGAAAGCCTAAAGGCCAGTCTTTTCATAGGCTGTCTGCCTCCACGAGGGCCGCCATACCCGGAACCAAGCAGACCTGGACCTCCAGACGTCCTGCTGCTAAACCTGAGGATAAACCTTTAGCCTGATGGGATGGGGTCTTCATCTGGGGGATCGCAGAGTGAGATGCTGACTTTTTCAGTTCACCCAGTGCCGCTGTTACCCAAGCATCCATGGTGGAGTAAGGGATGGGGTCTCTCACGGGTACGCCTTCTCCTTACTCAGACGCCTCCCTACCTGTTTTGCTACACAGGCCCTTCTGCAGACCCGAGCAAGGCCTTGCAATTACAGAAAGCTATACAGCCCTTGCTGTAAGCAGGGGTAGTTATGCCAGCCTCGCTATCTCAGCGAGGGACTGGTTACCATTCGACTGTCTTTCTGGGTCAGAGGCCGAATGGTCCTCATTGGCCTATCCTCAATTTCAAATCCCTGAACCAATTCCTAAAGGTGCCTAGGTTCGGGAGGGAACCACTACGCTACATTATCCAAGCTATGGAACCTGGGAACTTTATGGTGTCGCTGGATATTCAGGACGCGTACCTACGGGTACCTATAGAGCCCTCTCATCAGTGTTATCTCAAGTTTGCTGTGCCACAGCAACACTTCCAATTTTTGAGGTTCTGCCCTGTGGACTGTCCACAGCCCCACTGGTGTTTTACCAGATTTAGGGTTTTTCATGACAACACACCTGCTCAGGGTATCCGACTTCTCCTGTATCTGGATGGCCTCCTGCTCTTAGCAGGATCACCAGGGTACTTCAAAGATGTTTTCAGTTAACCATTGCTTTCCTTAACAAGCACGAAGGGTTAATCAATGGGGAAAAAAGTCCTTCCTGAATCCCTCATACGGTATGTTTCCTCTAAGAGACCTGCTGGATTCTCAGAATCGGAGAGTCCTTCTAATGTCAGACAAGATCTCCACTCAAACTACGAGTGCGCAGATGTCTCCACTGTCGACGAGTGTCCTTACACTCAGTAATGCGGGTTCTGGTATCCATGGTGTCTACCTTAGGAATGGTGGAATATGCTCAGTTCCATTCCAGGCTTTTGCAAAGGACTGATCCTCTCCAGGTGGAATGGGTTTCTCCATCAATGTTCAGACGATTATGCTTTCTCCGGAGGTGCATCTGTCCTCTATCTGGGTGGCTATGGCCATCTAATCTAACTAAGGGTCGCCCCTTTTTGGAGCCCGGACTGGGTACTCCTTACAACAGACGCCAGGGGCTGTTGGACGTCTGTCGAGTCTACTCTGCCAAACAACATTTTGGAACTTCGAGATGTCTTCGGGCCATCACTCTGGCCTAATACATACTTAACGGTAAAACCGGTAAAGGTTCAGTCTGACAATGTCACAAGAGTGGCTTACATCTAGGAGACACTAGAAGTTGAGCAGCAATGACAGAAGTGTCACACATTCTGACATAGACCAAGGGTCACCTCCCAGCCAGCTCTACGGTGTTCTTTCTGGGAGTTCTCCATTGGAAAGCGGGCTTCCTCAGCCGGCACAACGTGCATTCCGGAGACTGGTCTCTTCACCATGAGTGGTTTCAACTCCTAGTAAGCAGATGAGCCTACCAGAGGAGGTCCTCTTTGACTGCGTCACTACTGTGGTCCTAGGGATTCTCAGGCTCTGTCATCATCGGGATGTTTAGAGCATGTTAGCCGGTTTTTGCTGGGATCTAGCACAGTGTGGCATACTTAATTCTTATGGTATCGTGCCTGTAGCTACGATCCTCAGGTGTAGAGAATTTCCAGAAGTTCTGGCATTCCTTCCAGCTGGTTTGGGCCTAGCTCACCGCCTTGCCTCCCTAAAATTACGGGTCCTCTGCACTATCAGTATGGTTCGGATGTAGAATAGCGCTACTCCCGGGTATCCAGACCCTCCTTCAGGGTGTTTTCTGGATTCTACCTCCCTTTATCCCCTAGGGGCTCATTGGGATTTGGCGGTGGTTCTTCGTGCCCTCCTGGGGCCTCCATTTGTACCACTAGTTTTTATGGCCCTTCCGTGGTTTATAGCTTAGGCTCTCTCTCTTATGGCATTTGCATGACAGGAGAGTGTTGGAATTGGGAGCGTTGTCATGTGGCTCCCTCTTCTGGATATTTCACCAAGGCGGGTAGTGAGTCGCATTCGCCCTGTGTTTTTTTCCTAAAGTGGTTTTTTAAGTTCCATTTTGTACAGGAACTTATTGTACCGACATTTCGCTCACCAGTCCTCTCGGCTGGTGTGGCCTCACTGACTGTGGTCCGGCCTCTCTGGATTTAAGTGGTCCGTACCAGTTCCTTCTGGAAGTCATACTCCTTTATTTGTGCTCTATGGATTTTACAGGAAAGGATGGCCGGCCAATGAACAAACATTGACTAGATTGCTTCGTATGACTATCTCATTGGCATACACACAGGTAGGCCTTTCTGTTTCGGTTTTCTGTTGATGCTGCTTCTACTCGGGCCATGTGGTCTTCTGTCCAGACCTTTCTAAGGTTCTATTCATAGGATTCCTTTGCCTCTCAGGATGCTCCCTTTCGGCGCCGGATTCTCCTCTCTGCGCAGGAGCATCCCCAACCTTACAAGGACTGCTTTGGGACATGCCCAGGGTCAACCCTGTGGACCCTGAAGAAGAAAATGAGAGATATGGTAAGAACTTACCCTTGTTATCTTTTTCTTAGAAGTCCATAGGGTCCACAGGGCACCCGCCCTGACACACCTGGTTTCATATGGGCTATGTTGCTGGTCACTGGTTTTCCGTCTCCTTTTCTGTGAGTATGGTTCTTGAGTGTTTCCAGTCTTCTTTCTTTCCTTCTCCGGCCTTTGGCTACTTACAAACTGAGTTGCCTCTGGCTTGGGGGTGTGGTTATAGGCAGTGGACCCAGTGCATCCTGGGAGCTGAAAGCTTTAACTGTGTGGTGCCTGGATTTGGTTCCCAAAGTTATACCCCCAAGGTCGACCCTATGGACTTCGAAGAAAGATAACAAGGGTAAGTTCTTACCATATCTCAAATTTTTTGCATAATTTTATGTATTGTTGCTATGTACTAATAGCCTAATGCAGGAGAAATCTGCAAAAGGTACATTGGTGCTGCAGATTGCATTCCACATTATCAATGTGGATGACTATCTGACCCCTATGAGCCTACACACATACTGCAGCGATGCCACCTGAGGGAGCGGGGCAAGAAGAGGACCCCCCCCAACCACATGCCGGAGATAGAGCTGGGTGGGCACCAGGAAGACAATAGTGTTAAGCTCCTAAGCTTCCGGTGCACAGTGCCAGCTGTACTTAGTGTGTGTGTGTGTGGGGGGGGAATGTGCACAGCTGTAGGGGGGGGTTGTACACATACATTGCCCCACCTTCACAGGGGGCAGTCAATGTATGTATTGCCAGCTGCACAGTGAAGGGGGGTTTGCGATTATGGGGGTGCGGTGTGCGATTGAGGTGGGGGGGGCTGCAATCACAGGAGTGAAGCTAGTGAGACAGACACCTGTAATTGTTGCACCCGTAGGGGGGTGCTCCTGTGATCGCTGCACCCGCAGGGGGTGCGCAGGTCCTAGAGTATGATGAGGACCTGGAGAGGGACTGTGCAGCAGCTGCACTGATCTTCTCCTCCCACTCAGCCGCTGCCAGTGACATGGAGGGATCCTGGGCTGACTGGCTGCACAGCCGGCAGATGGTGGTGAAGTAAGCGGATACTACTGGCCAGTGTCTGCCTACTTATCGTTCAGTTGGGGGGAAAGTTCCCCCTACACTACAACGATTAGTTGGGTAAACTCAAGCAGGTTTGATTTTCATAACTAGTTGAGTCAACAGTTTCCTGCCATTTTTCTGCGTGTGAGCCAGCATTACGTTTCACCAATATCACATTCTTATGCAAGTTTGCGATGGTCACTAGTTGGAGGCCTCGGGTACAGAGAGCGCTTGCATGTAAGGTAGAGATCATGCTTTGCGTATAGTCCTGTTTCTTTTGCTTCCTTGTGGATGTACTTCGGAAGATTTCATAGGAAGACATCCAGCACCCATTTATAATTGGACACTTTTGTTTGGGACTGTTTATTTTCCAATGTGTGTTTATCCCTACAAGGACACACTTGATTCATTGTATCTATTTTCATATTGTTTATTGGTGGCTTGGTGAAACCACCACAGATCGAGTTGCACCCGTTGTTACTGCGCAGTGAATCATTGTCTAATTTGGGAGAATTGGTTGCTTTGCATTTGTGAATGTTTAGTCGTAAGGGGAGTTTCCTGAAAGAAAACAATGTACCCTTTCTCTCTTGTACAAACTCAGTGCTGTGCTATTTTTGGGGGTTACTTTAACATGTTTTCCATTAATTAAAACATCCTTCAGCAGCATCTAATTTCTGAAGGGGATTAGTATGAATGACCGCTGGACCTGTGTCCGGTGGTACAAATCCCGACGCCGGAACACCAGCATCAGTGAAGATTCCGACAGGGTAAGTAACTATCACTAACCTTTCCCCTCCCCTAACCCACCATTAGGGGTGCCTAAACCTAAAGCCCCCCTCCGTGCAGCCTAAACCTATCCTCCCTCAGGTGTGCCAAACCTAAGTCCCCCCCCCGGGTGCCCCTAACTCTCCCCCCCCCCCCCTGCTGTGCTGCGCCTGCCGCCTGACTTACCTTCGTTCGATATGCCGGGCTCCCGGTGTAGGGATAATGATGGGAGTCGGTATTTCGACACCTATCATTAGTCCCCTGTCGGGATTGCACAGTCGGGAAGCCAGTGGTCAGCATTTCGACTGCATCCCTGCTGAAGAGTGGAGTGTAAATGTGTTTAGTGGGAATGGTGTTTAGAGAAGCATCTATGGGCTTCAGGAAGGGGATCTGAAAGGAGGGTGAGGAATTTAAATTAGGCCCAGTGGGGTCCTCCGAGACTGGTTCTCATTTACATGTATGAGTGATATGAGAGCGGGATGTAGTTATTATCCTGGCTGTCTGGATGCTGCTGCTCAGAATGCTGGCACCGGACTCCTGACACCAGTCAGGATCCCAGCCCTGGCAACCTGACAATAATGGGGCTAGTGCGGGTTAGGCACTAGGGGGGATGGTTAGTTTTGGGCACTGGGGGGGGGGGGGGGTTAGGTTTAGGCTGTGGGGAGGGTTAGGGGTAGGGAAAGAAGATTATACTTACCTCCTGTCAAGATTGTGACCTTGTTGGGAAGTTGGCGTCGGGATTCTGACCGCCAGCCCTTGAGACCTTGTGCACGGTAATAGGATGGGGAAAAATAAGGGCGATCGTTGTGAAATAATAAATAATTGGTGTAAGGGAAGAGGTGTGAGTAGGGGTGTGATGGGGGACATTGGTTCCATGATCAGAAATGTGCGAGAGACCAAATATCTTGCTGCAGGTCAAAATATAAATTAAATCACAAAACATTCTAACAGGATTATAATGAGAAAAAGAACATTGAAATCATATATAGAATACAAATTGTACATTTAAGCTCTGGTAGCAGGTAGGGATATCATGCAGTAGTCAGCTGGTGGCTATCACAGGTGTTCTCTCCTCTTAGAGATGTCCAAATAGAGAGTCGAAGGTAGGTTCACGCTTTGAGAGGTGATTCATCCTCTTGATGGTCTCGCTGCCTCTGTGCTTGAATATCAGGAAATCCGCTATCAATTTTCTACAGATAAATTGCCCACTTTGGAGATTACGTATATAATGCCAGCATATTCCATTGCGCTTTACAATTGGGAACAAACCATAATAAAACAAGACTGGCTAATGACAGTCAGACATAGAGGTAAGAGGGCCCTGCTCGCAAGCCTACATTCTATGGTTTGCAGGTACCTGCATCTGAAATACTTATTCAGGTAGCCGCTTACCCCCTTTGAAGAAATGTGAACTGCCTCTGCTTACCCTGTGCATATCTTTTCTAGAGAATCCCTTCCATACATTGCCAACGTTCACTCAGGACTGGAAGTGGGACTTAGGACTTGTGGCTGCTGAAAGTCATTTGTCCAACATCTTTAGAGCTACCCTGACCTGTAAGTAAGCATATCTTAAAAACCCAATACAAGGTTTTATATAGATGGTACTACTCCCCAGCCTCCTGTCTGTAATTTACCTGGCGGTACCCATCACGTGCTGGAAGTATAACACTGCAATAGGGACGCCTCCCCATGTTTGGTGGGAATGCCCAAAAATATTCTCCCTTTCTGGGATGGAGTGATCACTGTATCTACAGAAATGTTAAGTGGCTGAGTACAAAAGATCACTATTGAAATACTGTCGCTAAGGCAGTGGTACCAGCACACTGGCCTCTCCCACAATGATAAAGGAGTCGGGGCAAATAATTTGTACAATATACATTTAAAGATATGGTGAATACAAGGTCTAAAGACAGATGTATGCAAACAAGTCAATTGTAAGTAGAGATGAGCCGGCTCGGATTTTCTCTCCTGACTCTGATGGCAAAACATCGTCATCCCGTTGTCTGAGTCTCGTGGGTTTTGGATTGTATAAAAGGTCCCGCGATCGCCGCCATTTTTCATTCCGGCTGTGGAGAGTGAAGTAGCTGGGAGCTGTGCTGCTGTACATAGGGGCTGGCTACAGTTGTGTTGTCAATCACTCAGGGGCTGGCTGCTTAATGTCCATAGAGGCCGGCTGGCTGTTGTGAGGTTGTCCTGTCCATAGGTGCTGGCTGTTGTCCATAATCCATATAGGGGCTGGCTGTTCTGCTGTGTTGTCCAGGGGGTACTCTGTCCATTAGGGGTGCTCTTTACCCCCAGTGTGAAAAAAATATATTTTTTTTTATTTCTGTGTGTACGTTAGCCACACATCAGCAACATAGGTGTGCTGCCTGTGTCATTTATCAAAGGGCTTCTGCCTAATTCAGCGGTTCTCTTCCCCTCCCCCAAGTGTCCCCAAAAAATTAAATAATTTTTTTTTATTTTTTTCCTGTGTGTACGTGTTAACAATCTGTACTTATCCGCAACGTAGATGCACTAGTGGTGTTGTCTGTGTCATTTATCAACGGGCTGCTGCCTCTTTCAAAGATGCTCTTCGCCCCCAGTGTGAAAAAAATAAGTTTTGTGTGTGCATGTTAGTCACACTTATCAGCAACGTAGGTGCGCAGGGATGCTGTGCTGCCTGTGTCTCATTTATCAAGGGGCTGCTGCCTCGTTCAGGGGTGCTTAACTTGACTTTTCTAATACTGTACTTGAGGATCCTCCTTCCACCATTTGTGTGCCCTCTGCAAATGTGGGGATGAGCAGCACAAGTCAACATGCTGACGTAGAAATCGAGGATGCTTCTGAGGAATTGCACCAGGAGGATGAGAAGGATATTTATGTAGTTGATAACAACAAGGATGTTGATGCCGTGGATGTTTGTGTAAAAACTGTAAATCAGGCAACAGTTGCCCATGGTGGGAAAAATCCCGTTGTTGGCATGCCTGGGTAAAGGACCAAAAAATCTACATCTCGTGTGGAATCATTTCCACCCAAATCCAGACAACCTTTGCCAAGCCATTTGTAACTGTTGCCATGTAACAGTGAGTAGAAGTAAGGACCTTAACCATCTTGGAACCTCCTCCCTGTTATGTCACTTGCAGTGCATTCATCAAATTGGAAAGGGTAGTGAAACTTTGGGGACAAAAAAATGAACAACAATCAGTCCAGTGTCACCTAGCTGCTCCCTTCTATCTGGATCCAAGCGCTTGCAATATCCAACACCTGCATCATCATCATCAACATATTTTTTTGTGATCGGAAGTAGTCCTGCATCCAATATCATAAGGACTGACTCCACTCCTATCTGTTGTTCCTCAGAAGGATCCTTGAGTGATATGCCTGCTGTTGCTATGAGTGGATCTTCATCCCAGAAGGGGGGACCAGGAAGAAGAATACTTTTAGTAGTTCAAGTTCAACCAAATAATTGACTGTCACACAATCCTTTGCATTGTCGAACAAGTATGACAGCAAACACCCAGTTGCACAGCAGATTACTGACGCCATAACAGCTATGCTGGTATTAGATGTGCGTCTGGTATCCGCCATTAATGCAGTGGGTTTTACACCATTAATGGAGGTCCTGTGTCCCCGCTACCATGTCCTTTCTACATTCCACTTCTCTAGAATAGCAATTCCCAATCTGTACAAGGACATTTAAAAAAACCTTAATGTCCTCCGAAATGCTGTTGTGCCCACTGTCCACTTAACTGCAGATATGTGGACAAGTGGGACATGCAAACTAAAGATTAAATGACTGTGACAGCCCACTGGGTAGGTGTATTGCCTCCAACAGTGCAAACGGTAGCAGCAGAAGCATCTAACAAATGCCAGCTCATTCAGAGGCAGGCTACTCTGTGTATCACCGGTTTCACCAAGAGACATACCACTGAGAACCTCTTAGAAAAACTCAGGGAAATCATTGCAAAATGGCTTACCCCATTTGGACTCTCCTCGGAATTTGTGATTTCTGACAATGCCAGCAATATTGTGTGAGCATTACATGTGGGCGAATTCGAACACATCCCATGTTTTGCTCACAATTTATTTGGTGGTGCAACAGTTTAAAAAAAAAATGACAGGGACGTGCAGGAGATACTCTCTGTGGCTTGAAAGATTTCTGGACATTTTTGATATTCAACAACTGCGTGTCAAAGATTGCAGCACCAGCAAGAACTGTTGAATTTGCCCTGACATCAGCTGAAGCAAGAGGTAGTAACTAGGTGGAATTCTACCCTCTATATCCTTCAGTGGATGGAGGAGCAGAAAAAGGCCATCCAAGGCTACACTATGGCCTATGAGGAGCGGGAATGCACCTTAGTCAAGCGCAGTGGAGAATAATTTCCGTGTTGTGCAAGGTTCCCAAACCCTTTGAACTTGCCACATGTGAAGTTAGTTCAGACACTGCCAGCTTGAGTCAGGTCATTCCCCTAATCAGACTTTGCAAAAGCAGCTGGAGAAACTGAAGGAGGAGATGAAACGGAGTGATTCTGCTAAGTATGTCAGACTTGTAGATCAATCCCTTCATTTGCTTCGACAGGATCCAAGGGTCGTCA
>JAUIMM010000448.1:1205000-1577500 GCA_031769625.1 Taudactylus pleione
TCCCGATAAACGGGTGCAGCTCCCGCCCCCCAGAAAGGCATGCAAGCCCCAACTTCAAAATTGAAACCAAATTGAACCAGTCCCCCCCCCAAAAAAAAAAAATTGCAAGTGCACTGCAAGCAACGTCGAAGCCCTTGAGCCATCAAAGTCCATTGGACTTCCAACCTGGCTTCAATCATTTGAATATCTCCGCCACCACCCGCCTGTTCCCCCTTTCCTCCCCCCCGCAGCCGCCCACTTATAGAATACAAGTGGGCAGCCTGGGGGAGCCGAATCGTGTCACACCCCTCGCCACACTCCCCCCTGTGCCGACCTGGCTGCTTCCTCCGGTAGGGCCAAGCCAGGTTGTCGGCAGGTATGTTCTAAATCATCGGTGTTTTTTGGCTTTGGCCAAATCACCCTCCAGTGTTTTGGCAGGGGTTTGGATTTCTTTATAACATGTACAATCATGTAACTTGGACCCATTTTTGGTCTTATAGTATTTGTAACATCAATAACATCCAATTCCAGTCAATTTTGGCACCTGAAATCAGGAGGGAGGAACGCAAGATCCAGTTTTCAGATCCAAAATCTAAAGTCCCGAGTCGGGACTTGGTTCTACTCAAAGGACCCCAAAGTGATCTGGACCAGGACTTGGATCACCTCGGAACCCCAAAGTTCGGGTGTGTTTGGTCTTCAACAAAACCGAACCGCTCATCTCTAATAAACTGCTGTTAATAAATAAACATGGCACCCCATTCCCCTCTGGAATAGGTGAGGTAGACTGGAAAACACAATACTACAGCGTATATATTCACACCTTAATGTCCTTCCCACCTGCTGAACAGAGAGGGCTAGATGGGGAACGTATAAACCTTGTGCCATATTAAACTATTTAAATCATCTGGATGGCCGCTTCCTCTGGCATTTAGCTTTCATATCATGCACCAACAAAATAGTCTGATAAGGGTATGGATTGAAATGTCTGGAACGGAGACCTGTAATTCTATTAATCAGACATTTGATGGTGAGAACTCATCAGCTTATTCCCAGGAGAATAATGGAAATAAATATGTCATAGAGATAGCACCTTACCTTAAATACCATCTTTTGCATAATTTGGCCAAAAAAAGAGAAATAGCGCGGTGCCACCTGAGAAAGTCAGCTCTGCCTGGGGCAGGGAGCTTACATCTGCCGCGGTTCTAACAGTACAGGTTCCAGGGTCTGTCTGCTCCCTAATAACAGCGCTAATACACGTGTTAGCTTATTACCATGTCTTGTTCTGTTTTATTGGCAGGCTAGCAGATGAACACGTGCGCAATGAGGGAATTAATGAGCACACAGGGGAGCGGGTGGGAGACAGGAGGAGAGAAGACGATTTTGGAGTGATTTAAAATTTGCCTAAAACTTTAGCCGCTGTCCTCGGCGGGCACACAGATTTAGGGACAGGGAAATTAGCAGTAATTGTACTTAGTACTTCGCTGCTTGGGAACACATGTCATGTTGACATTTTACATTTGGCTACTTTATTTGTCGAGGAAATATATATAATTTTTTTTTCCTTTTTCTAGTCTCTACTATTCAAGTTAATAAAACATTTTTCTTTGTGTGTTATGTGGGATAAAATGTGAATAAATGTAAAACGTACAGTGTTTAATACAAAATACACTGTATAGATTGAAAATATTACTTTGGTTATCTAGTGACTTCTACAGATGTGTCCTCATTCCCCTATCATTCTTTTGCGCCATATGGTACGAGAAGCTTGGTGCAACTTGGAGGCTCCATCCAGGGCTGGATTAAAGGCCACATGGGCCTGGGGTTAAACATTTTCAAGATCCTATTGTGCGAAGCAAAGGGGCTGTGGCCAGGGTTATGTGGGTGTGGTCAGTGCTGTGTGGGTGTGGACAGTGCTATGTGAGTGTGATCAGGGCTGTGTGGGTGTGGCCAGGACTGTGTGGGTGTGGCCAGAGCTGTGTGGGTGTGACCAGTGCTATATGGGTGTAGACAGTGTTGTCTGGGGGTGACCAGTGAAGTGTGAGTGTGGACAGGGCTGTGTGGGTGTGGCCAGAGTGGTGACCAATGCTATGTGGGTGTGGCCAGTGCTGTGTGGGTGTGACTAGTGTAGCATGGGTGTGACCAGTGTTGTGTGGGTGGGGCTAGAGCCTTCTGGGTGTTTATACCCCTGCAGCCCCAATGTCTCCTCAAATAGATAAATATTTAAAAAAGGAATAGTGTTGCGTGGGCATGACCAGTGAAGTGTGGGTGTGGCCAGGGATGTGTGGGTGTGGTCAGGGTGTTGACCAGTGCTATATGGGTGAGGCCAGGTGCTGTGTGGGTGTGGCTAGAGCCTTGTAGGTGCGCATACCCCTGCAGCCCCAATGTCTCCTTAAATAGATATATATAAAAAAAATTGAATAATTTTGTGAGACTAGAATTATAACACTTCTGATTTATGGCTGACTGTGTGGGCGGCTGGTCATCATTATGCTGCCATGATGGAGGCCTGGGGCTGTAGCTACATCGGCCACATTGCTAATCTGACCCTGGATCCACCTCAGGTCATATTTGCATCATAGCCCCATACAAAGATACCTACAGTGTACCAGGCACTCTAGCTTAGCACTGTTGTTGCAATAAAGTCACATTTTAAGCATAACGCTTTGTGGCGCGGTCGCCTGTAACTTAAAAAGAAAAAATATAAAGTCCTATCAGACAAACTGTTAGGCTATGGGGAACACCGCAGTGCAGTACAGTTAGCAAATAGCGGAAATTGTTGTTAAATATTATTTCTAGTTGTGTTTGCACGAGAGTGAGACAGGCCAGTATTTCTGCCTTTCCCAACGTGGCTCCCTGTAGAAATAATACTTTGAATCCAAGTTCCAACGGTAAAATTTGAGCTGTCTGTAACCCCTGCAGCCACGGTTCATAAATTGAATCAAGCGTGCGCAGCCGAAGTTTTATTTAAGGCTCATTTCCCAAAGCAGGTTAAATCTCGGAGGAAACACGCAGTCCAGGGTAGCAACATGTAGCCCGTGCTACCTACTACAGGCATCTTCTTTGTACCAGGAACACAATCTCTGCTTCCCCGGGAAACCTAGGGGAAATCACCAGGACCCTAATCAGCAGATTGCACCAAATGCCAATCGAAACAAAATGAGTCTGTATCGCAGAACTTAACACTAATGAAAGACAAGAGCCGGCTCTGAGTCGGACACACACTGGGGTTTATAAGCCGAGGAGAGCGGCCAGGCTGTCGTAATGAACCCTAAATCACAAGACGCATTTTCTGTTCCTCTTACATTTCGACGTGTGCTTCCCACTACTGAGGGTGGATATTATTTCACCCCAAACTATTAACCCTTTTAGCTTGAACGTTATGAAAAGTAAAATATGCACCGAGGGGGGTTTGTACTGAAGACGTGGAAATATTGTGAATAAGGATGACCCCTGGCTCTATGCGTCAGAGTCAGCTTGTGATGCAGCGTTTGCTGCCTCTGTCCTTATTGATCTAGAGGGATGAAGTAAAACGATTAATTTAAACTTGTAACAATTTTATATGACAAGTGGGTTATACATTATTTAGTGACTGTATATAAAGAATAACACGGGAGTTGTCTGTACTGTATATCAGGTTACTAAACACTGTTTCTTTGCAAGTATCCCTGTGTCTCATAAATAATTAATTACCAGGTGTAAATGTTTATTGTACTCCTAATCTCAGTACATTTGTACCTAGCCACTGCTCACACTTTTTTGTTTTTTTCATATTGCCCATTTTAGTTTGTTTTGTATGACTTTTTTCCTTTACTAGATGTTACAGTATGTTATTTTCATGTATAGTCAGTGCCTTTTGTCTGTGACAAATTATACCGGTGCTCAGAAAAAAAGGTGCTGCTGTATACCTAAACTAGATACAAGATTTATTGCAGCTATCATTTTCCCGGTGATTTCACTACAGCAGATGTGCAATCTTCGGGAAAATGGCCACCATGCCATTTTCCTGGTGATTAAAGTGTTTCTCTCTTCTTATTACATTCCTTTCCATGTTATCCATAATAATGACTACATATGGGGACAAAATACCGCCTCAGGTATTTGCCATTCTCGGAGCTCTTCTAGAGCTCACCATAGCGGTAAACCTCGAAGATGAACGCGGAACAGATGCCCAGTCGCCACCAGTTTGCATAAACCACCATAAGTAAAGGGTTGGGACATGTTAAGGAGGTTTTCAGAGGAGCTGATGTAGTTGAACCCCTCCCAGTCGTCCACCACGGGTCTCCCAGTTAGTTCACGCACTTCCCTAGCCATTAGCTGAGCGTCATACATGAGGTAGGAGAGGGACCGGAACAGGCAGGCGGCGTCTCCTGTGATGGGCACAATGGTGTGAGGCACCGTCTACCCTTTGACATTCAAAAACTCAGTTGCCATGTTCAAGAAAATGAAAAATCCAAATACAGATGTAGCCAGCCTCATCTTTGCCGCCATGCGCCCTCACGAGCGCATGCAACGCGGCAAAGCGCAGTAATCGCCAGGCTGCGAGCAGTCTATGGTGTGTGTGTGTTCATACAAACAAGCATGCCATAGACATGGGCACGCTAGTCGCACCATCCATGCCGCTAGGTGCGTGCAACGCGGGATAGATTAGTGTGGCTACATCTGTACGAAGCAAGTGACGTATCCAAATGGAATAAAAACCCTAGTCACCGTGTTAGGTCCTTAGCAGTGGCGGCTCCAGAGGTCAGGCTGCAGCTCAGTACAATATTCCAACAGGGGAGCCACACCAACTGTCACCCCAACTGCTGCCAAAGACTGGCAGTTGGTGTGACTCCCCTATTTGAATATTGGACAGCGCTCCAGCCCCAACTCTGAAGCCGCTACTCCACCCAGACAATGATCTTACAGTCCCACAGCACTTGGGAAATGTGGCTTTGTCACCCAATCACTTCGGTCGAGAGGAAACACTTTACCACTTTTTACCCTATTAGGGGGTCGAATTTCGATTAAGTTCCTGCTTAGTGGGTGCTTACGCCATGGAAGGCATAAACTCCCCCAATGACATGTTTCTAGGTCCAGGGGTTTGGGCTGGGCGTTGATGAGTCAGTCATGACAGATTTTGGCGAGCGAAGACCGATGAACGGTATCGCATGACATCATTCAGGGAGCGGATTTTTTTCTCTGCAGTGCTCTGTAGCTGCTGCTAATATCTTTCGTCGTTCACCGCATGTAAACTGCACGATATTGCTAATATCTGGCAGCGATATGCGATAATTGACCAACATGTTGGAGAGATGATAGATGCGATTTATCGGCCGCGGGAGTGCGCATCTGTCATCGTTCAGGGCCTATCCATTAGCAGATATAATGAACGATATTGTTCAATCGTTCGTTTTATCTGCTAATGGATCGGCCCCTTTAGTCTTTACATATGACACCTCTCTGCCCAACATGCCACTTCAGTGGTGAGGGAGGGATTTGGCGCACGGAGGAAGGGAAATAGTGGTGCAACGCCGAGCCGCGTTTAAGCATGGCTGACGTTCGCCCATTGCAGTCCAGTCGCTCCATCCATGCCGCGATGCGCACGCAGGGATGAACATGGCTACACCTGTATCTGTCTGATTGGGGTGACTCTAAGCCAGGGGCGTATCTATAATGGGTGCGGGGTGTGCATGGAACACGGGCCCCTGGGTCCAGGGGGGCCCCGCACCACACACCCTGCACCCATAGAATTACTTACCTCTCCTGAGTCCCACGTCGGCACGGGAGTCTGGCATGCGCATGCGCAGTGGGGGACCATCGACCCGCTTGCGAGCACTGGGCGCTCGCGTGCGGGTCTGAATCAGGCCCTGTACGCATAGATTGCAAACAGGCCTGTCGAAGGATTGTATGAACAGTCTGATCTGGGGTCTGATTGGACTAATGTGTATCCAGCTTAAGCCACGCCCGCTCGTTGGTATATCCCACTAATCTTGATACAATGTAACTGTGAAAGAGTAATTTAGTAGCCAGGCGCCGCAGATGTTTGCGAGCCTTCAAATGACAAGGACAGCGCCGTCATGCTCCTAACAAGCCTGGCAGACTCTTCCGGAGTGTGACATTCATTTGACTGATGAAATAATATTAAAAAGGGATGAAGTGACACTCTCCTGCCTCTCGTATTACAGCGCCTCTGCCCCGGGGTGGTCTGTTAGAACTGTGAAACAATCCTATTCATACCATCAATAAAAGCCCCCAAGGAATAATCCTGCATTAAACATGCTGCAGATCACACGCAATAGACGGAGGCTGATAGATTGCCGGAGTTATTGCGGCATCGGGGGATATTGCGTAATGGGGGTATTTAGGCAGATATCAGAGGAAAGCGTTTGCTGTACATTACTGTCACCTCCTTATCCCGCTGCGCCCTGCGCACCATCCCGAGGCACTTTATTTTATTAAAGCCGAGCACCTGAGTAAAGGGAGCACGTACCAGGATATTTGTTACCGGACCTGGGAAATAAAATATACAAGCAGGAGGACGCTCCTGGACAACGCGGCCTCTCCATATAATTAAACAACAGATGCTCTCCCGGGTGCTGTATACATAGTAATCCTATTTATAGTAAGCGGAGGGTAACCAGTGCGCTGACAGTACATCTCTCCTCATACACCTCCCCCGGCAGCCTTATTAAAACCATCATTTCCGCCAGACAGGGGCCATTGCATTTTTCATGGGGCTGCTGCATTAACCTTGCTCCTAGGACTGTTCTTCAAAGCCGGGGCTCAATGTATAACACATCAGGTGAAACCTGGAACCTGGATAAAATACGAGATATATGTCATTAAAATAAATGTATTCCATGTCATTGTCAACTATTCCTCTGTGAATTCTATGTGTTTATTATAACCATTGGCGTTTATGCGGCGCCAGCACAGTCCATCTCGTCTCCAGCCAGCCGAATGATCCAGATTGGTACCAAAGCGATCTTAACGCCTGAAACAAATTGTATCATGTTCGGCTACAATTTTATTATCATTACTATTAGTGCTATTATTATTATTACTGTTATTATTATCCATTATATATAAAGCATCATCATATTACGTAGCACTGTTGACCATACTGGTGCACACTTGCCGACTTGAGAATTCTCCTCCCCGGGAGGAGAAGCAGGTGGGCGGAGTTGGGGATGGCCGATATCGCATCACTAAGCCCCGCCCCCTCATGGGAATTTGACACGGCGATGAATATTTGAAATAGGGTGGCGGGGTTAAATGACACCATTCTCATTGAATCGCGTCATTTGGCTCCGCCCCCAACGCACAAACCCGCCAATCACCGCTAATATTCTACCCGTTCTGCCTACCTCATTAAGAAGTGGGCAGAATGCGAGAGAAGTGCCTACCCTTCCAGGGGTACGGGGGGTTACCCGAAAAACCGGGAGCCTCCTGCGAATTCCGGGAGGGTAGGCATGTATGTACTGGTGTCATGTCTTTGCTCATCCTGGGGCAGATGTACTAAGCTCTGGGAAGTGATAAACTGGAAAGTGATAAACTGCCAACCAATCAGCTCCTACAGTAACTGTCATTTTTTTAAACACAGCCTGTAACATGAAAAGTTAGGAACTGAGTAGAATCGGGCAATTATCTCTCCATCCTGCCCGGAAATTCATGAGCCTCCCACAACTTCCGAGAGAGTAAGTATGATGTGGAACTTCATTGGTCTGATGGAATTGGATACTTGATTGTACTTATGCTGAATGGCAAGATCTGGCCGGTATAATATAGAAATCCTATCAGTAAAGGGACAGTACCCTAAACATTCCCCATTCTTAATTGTGACCAGGGCAGTGAATGATCAGTATATGCTGGAGACGGTTTTACATTACCCCCTATAAGCAGGGATTATAAAGGGGGTTGTGTCTGCCCCCTATTGGCCTGGTTTATTGCCTGACCTTTCTGGACCTGGTGATATCACACATAGGCCCTCATTTAGAGCCGCTCGCAAAAAGCGAGCGCTCGCTCTGAATGAGGGCGGACAGTTTTTTTTTTTTTTTAAAGCCGGCCTCCTGGCTGCTTGCTAAGCTGTGGGTGATCACCCACAGCTTTAGCGAGTGGCCAGGTAATGGTCGTGATGGTCTTGACCATCGCGACCATCGGGGCTTGCGATGAGACCCTTGTGGTAGGGTCTCGTCTGCCGCAAGCCCCAGTGAGCTTTCGGCTCTAATAGAGCCGGAAGCTCAATACTGACATCACTAGTGATGTCAGTAGGGCCGCCCCCAAATGGCAGCCGTTCCTTCGGGAATGCCTCCGTTTGGCCAGCCACCCCCTCTCCCCACCTACAAAACGGGGCGAGCTGTCGATCAACATCGACAGCCGCCCCGTTTGTAGTGAGCCCCGGAGTAAGAGAATTTCTCTCTCGCTCCGGGGCTTGCGCACGTGCACAGTGCGCACGTGGCACGTGCCCCACCATCGACCCGCTTGCGAGCGGGTCTGAATGAGTGCCATAATGTTATAGCGCGCCCCAGTAATGTCACAGAAAATCCCCAGCCATTAGGCCATGCCCACAAGCCAATGTGTTGTCAGAGGATTTATCACCACTCAAGAGGATTGACAGGAAGATAAAAGTAAGAGAAGGCAAATAATGGCACCTCCACTGCATAGCGAGCTCTCCCAGCACCACCAGGAAATCTAGCTAAAGATGGCCGTACACCTCTGTTCTGCACGTAGTAAATGACATCTACTTTATTCTGCCCCTTTAAGCAACATTGCCCCTCAGGAAAAGGAGATTGCTTTCCATTCCCGCTGTTTGAGTCTCTGCACGGACCCTCATACCACACAATTGCTTAGTAAGTAGAGGAGGAGGGGAGCTAACTAGGTCACCTTTAGGTCAATTAATCTTTGCCTCCAAGACACTAACCTATGAAGTGTGCAACCTCGGCGTTCCACCTGCCCTGCGCTTCATTACTCACTGTGTCACGCTGGCTATATTAAACTGGTTAAAAAGCTGTCGCCTCTTCTGCCATCCAGCTAAATGCATTAGTGAGAGCCGAGGGCTCGGTGGGGTCAGGAGCACAGCGTGGGTTTCAGGCCTGGCCTATATAAGACGCACTGAAATATGTTTCAGTTCTTTCCTACGTCAATTCAGAAATCACTGCTTGCATAGAGGGCACCTACAGTATAGTCCTGCACCATGTCTATCAGCTTTCACGTAGGATTGGAACGCCACATCGCAGGGCTTGATGATGCGTTTTATCTCCCCGTGGTCCAGCGCTGCCCTTCTAAACGTGTGCGTGCAGGCCCGTAACTAGGGGCATGCAACCGGTATCGGAGCCCAGGAGGCAAAGCTGACGGAGCGACACTGTGGCCACACCAGTGACACCAGCTGGGCTTCTCGCCACTTCAAGAGGCGCCCGGCACCCATCTCCATGTCCCTGACCTTTGATGTCACATACTTGGCTCTGCTGCCCTCTCTAACCTCAGGACCCCTTAGCCACTGAACCTCTTTCACCCTTGGCCCACTCTTGGCACTGTGGAGAACGAGGATGACGTCTGCAATAACTCACATGCGACTCAAGGGATGACAATGATGTACTCTCCAACATGGCTCATTCCACACAGTACATATGCACTGGGCCTCCACCTACCCTGGGCCTCCACCTACCCACTTGTTCTCCTATTGCAGTGATCTGTACCGAATCAATGATTGGATGTGTAATAACACCCTTCTTATTGACTAATGAATTAACTGCAGTAGGAATGTGCATAAGAGAAGTTCCAGAACTATGGGCCTGATTCAGAGCCGGACGCTATTTGCGCTCGCTCGTTCAGAAAAAGGGGCCGGCTATTTAAATTGAGCGCTCGCTCTTTGCGGTCTGTTGACGCCTCTATGTCTGAGTGAGCGAACGAAACATGCCCTCGCTATTTTGTAAAGACGCCCTTAGCCGCTCGCATCCTACGTCATCTCCGCTATTTATTAGATTAATCGAGTACATCGAAAGGCGTATGAACTGCTCGCAGTGCTTGTGGTTGGATTTTCCTACCGCAATCATGCGAACAGTTCAGGCTAAGAGAAAACCAAGTGACGTGGCCGATGATGCTGCTTTGTTAATTATGCACACCCTTAAAACGCCCGTTTTGACCGTTTGGCACGCCTGCGTTCAGATCACCACTCCCTGTTTTCAAGCACCTTCCCCTGTTACCACCCACAAATGCCTCATCCTGTCACTCAAATTAGCAGACACTCGCAATTTTGCGAACACACGGTTTCCGACCGCAATGACTGGTTGGCGCATGCGCATTACGACCCATACGCATGCGCAGATGTGCGAACATCGCTCGGAGCGAACGAGCGGCCGCTTACGAGCGGCTCTGAATCAGGCCCAGAGTGTTTTTGTATCAGGTGGGAGGATTCATGTGGGAAAAGTTTGTAACAAGCATTGTTTGCAGGAGCAATGAAACCGGAATTCGCAAGATTATAATGTTGGCGATCCAAGGGACTGTACAAAATGTTTGTGTGGTCAGTGTCACTCGCAGCAGCGTCAGGCAGAATGTGCGCAGTCGGTAGCCAGAGATTTCCACATATAACACATGCGGCCAACGGCAGAACACTGGGACCAATGATCGCTGGGAAAATACAAAACATGAACAAGCCGCGAGGTAAGGAGTCAGATATCGCTACAAAATTAACCACGGCCTCAAGACTTCATTTTGGAGCACTCGAAGGGGGAAGCAGGTGAAGCAGAACTGAGTGAAATGACTTTACACGTGTATATCATGGCTCTGGGAAGTACTGTAATCATGGCTGAGGTTATAAAGCAAAGAGCATATTGCTGAAGACAATGGGCCTGATTCAGAGCCACTCGTAAGCGGCCGCTCGTTCGCTCCGAGCGATGTTTGCCCAACTGCGCATGCGTACGGATCGTTATACGCATGCGCGAACCAGTCAGTGCGGTCGAAATTCATGTGCTCGCAAAATAGCGAATGCCTGATAATTTGAGTGACAGAATGAGGCGTATGTGGGTGGTAACAGGGGAAGGTGCTTGAAAACGGGGAGTGGAAATCAGAACGCAGGCGTGCTTAAAGGTCAAAACGGGCATTTTATGGGTGTGCATAATTAAAACAGCAGCGTCATTGACCACGTCACTGGGTTATTTTATAGTCAGAACTGCTCGCAAATTTGTGGTAGCAAAAAACGACCACAAGAATTGCGAGCAGTTCATACCCTGTTCGATGTACTCGATTAATCTAATAAATAGCGGACATGACGTAGGATGCGAGCGGCCAGGGGGCGCAGTTTCCCAAAAAACGACCGCAAGTTTTGTACGCTCATTCAGACCTAGAGGCGTGAACAGACCGCAAACAGCGAACGGTTCATTTGAATAGCCAACCCTATTTTCAGGACGAGCGAGCGCTAATTGCGTCCGGGTCTGAATCAGGCCCAATGTGAATAGTGCAATAGTAACAGAAAGACTAAAACTCCATCAATATTTAAAAAAACATCTTAAATTATCATCTACAGTAGCAGACATTTGTAATTTGCGCAGATGGAGCGCAGTTTATTTCAATGAAGAACGGAGCTAAATCATGGACCGTCTATAAGGGCATCACTTCTGCAGAACTGAAAATATCACTTTACTGGACCTAAAGTAACTGGGAGGACGAGAAACCTGAGAGAGAATACAGTAGACTTCCCCAAATCCCGCTAACTGGCGAGAGTAGAGCCTTATTTGTTAATGGCTGTACTGTGCTATTATCCAATTGTATCTGTTTAATGAAGCAGATGACATAATTAAGCTGTTTACAGATTGTGAGCTAAGTAGGAGTTTGGGAAACTGCAATATCAGGGGCGACTAATGGCACAATGCCGCCTTCTCCTGCCGAGCTCCGTGGCGATAAGCTTGTTACTATACTATTACTGCTATTATTACTATTATCATCTTACTTGCTGCAAAAGTAGGGAGCAGACCCTGATCTACAAACTGTAGGAAGCAGAGGCTACAGAATGACGGACAATAGCCCAGCAATAATGCTGGAAGCGCATAGCATCTGGTCAATCACAATGATTGATTTTTCCCCCCCGCTGTGCCCATTGAGGTTTGCTCAGAAATTGAAAACCACTTGATTGCCAAAAGCTAAGTAAGGCTCGACTGGTAAGAGGTGAGAAATTAACCCCTTCACTCTCACGGGAGACAGACAGTCCTCAGAGAAACTGGCCAGCGCGATTGTGGCCTTCATGCGGTAGGAGGGACTTAGGGCCTGATTCAGAGCCGGACGCTATTTGCGAACGGTCGTTCAGAAAAGGGGGCCGGCTATTTAAATTGAGCGCTCGCTCTTTGCGGTCTGTTGACGCCTCTATGTCTGAGCGAGCGAACGAAACATGCGCTCGCTATTTTTTAAAAAAAGCCCCCTGGCCGCTCGCATCCTACGCCACCTCCGCTATTTATTAGATTGATCGAGTACATCGAAAGGCGTCTGAACTGCTCGCAGCACTTGTGGTAGCATTTTCCTACCGCAATCATGCGAACAGTTCAGTCTAAGAGACAGCCAAGTGACGTGGCCGATGACGCTGCTTTGTTAATTATGCACACCCTTAAAATGCCCGTTTTGACCGTTTGGCATGCCTGCGTTCAGATCTCCACTCCCCGTTTTCAAGCACCTTCCCCTGTTACCACCCACAAACGCCTCATCCTGTCACTCAAATTAGCAGGCATTCGCTATTTTGCGAGCACACAATTTCCGACCGCAATGACTGGTTCACGCATGCGTATTACAAGTTACAACCCATATGCATGCGCAGTTGTGCGAACATCGCTCAGAGCGAACGAGCGGCCGCTTACGAGCGGCTCTGAATCAGGCCCTTAGATCACCAAACATCACATCGGAACCAAGCAGCCATCGCCAACATGGAATCTAACTGACAAGCCACCACCATCTGGCTGAAAACATCGATGATTACAAACCATTGGTCACCGATGGCCATTCATAGCATGGAATAAATGTACTAAGCGGCAGCGGGTGCATGGCGACGCTTTTCGCCCGGATTTGATCCCAAAATTTAAATTGGCAATGATATTAAAAGCGGAACACACATTGTTTTGCTTTATAATAATATTGCCGCTTTAAATTTCAGGGTCAAACCTGCAGAGAAGTGTTGGCGCAAAAGCAGTTACCCCCTGTTGTTACATATTTAAAGCAGGAAATGTAGTCACTACAGCGTTCTGTATGAGCATCACTGAGGGGGAGATGTATCAAGGCTCGGAGTGGAGACGTTACACAGCTTCTAACTGTTGATTATGTAGAATAGTCTTTTAAATGATAGAAGCCAATTGGTCGCTATGGGCAACTTCTCTATTTTATCTCTCTCCAAGGCTTGGTACATCTCCCCCCTTAGTCATTTGCATGCGATGGAATAAATCAGTAGGAGACATAATTAGCTCTTGTATAGATTTAGATCAATTACCTTTGTTTAGCAAAAACAGTGGGATTCACATTTTACCTGCAATCTGCCTAATTCTCCTGTGTACGGGAGAACAATTGTAACCTGTCATCCTCCATATGCAAATGTCTAAATAGTGCAAAATTGCCTATCAAAATACAGTGACGCTGGGCTTGTAGCATCCCACAATCCATGCACTTTATATAAAGTAATATAACTACATGTATACACTCGGGGGTGACGAGAGGGGGGAGAATGGTACAAAGAACTGAGGGCCTGATTCAGAGACTGACGCTATGCTGCGCTCGCATTGAGCGATTTTTCGCAATCTGCGCATGCATGTGAGTCGCAATGCGCATGCGCAAACTAGTCATTGCGATGGGAAAGTGCTCGTCCGTAGCCCGCAGTCGGGCCGCTATTTTGAGTGACAGATAGTGCCGTTTGTGGGTGGTAACAGGGGAAGGTGCTGGCAAACAGGGGTGTGGATGTGCAAATGCAGGCGGGCCCGACCGTCAGAACGGCGTTTAATGGGTGTGCATAATTAGCAAAGTAGCGTCATTACACACGTGACTGGGTTGTGTTTTAGCCAGAACTGCTCGCAATGTTGTGGTGGGAAAAGGCTACCACAAGCGCTGCGAGCAGCTCCGATGGCTCTCGATGTTCCCGATTAATCCTACAACTGCCGGAGATGACGTGTGTTGCAAGTGGCAAAGGGGCGTTTTTATACATCTGCGAGCGCATAGTGCGGCCGCTCGCTATTACTTAGTGGGCGGCTTTACACGACGCAGTGCGAGCACATGATTTAAGTAGCCGGCCCCTTTTAGCCAGCGTACGGCCGCAAATAGCGTCCGGGTCTGAATCAGGCCTTGAGGCCTAAATCTGGGTTCCATCAAGAGCTGTCCAATCACACCTCATATAAGTTACTGCAGGTGGAGGAAAGTGGCTGCGCATTTTAATAGCTTCCTATTGGTCCGTACGGGCACCACCTCCCAGACTGCACATATGGCACCATTTTTTTTTTTTGCCAACGCGCCCCCAAAAACATCAATGGAATTTTTTACTAAAACTGTGCAATTATTTCTTTGCAGTTTTCGTCCATGCGTATTAAATCATTGAACGGTTGGCTTGATCCTGAGTAAGAAGCAGCAGTGATATCGGACGCAGTGAAGCGATGTTTTACATCTGCGCAGGCGTCTGAGCCGCACAGCGCACCTGTCCTGATTTTGTTCGCACAGGGTCGCAGGACAATCTTAGAGGTACGGTAGGAATAATGTAAGGGGCGTTCCTTGGACGGTGACTGTTAGGTAACAGGGGCGTGGATAAAAGAACGCACAGCGATGTTGAAACTTACGGGAGTGTCGCAGACGTGAAAGAAGCGCTAAGCAGAATGTCGGCGCCTCGTTCTTTGCGAAATCGGACGCACAGATGTACAGTACGCCAGGGTAGGGCTTTGCAGTAGCATTAGCGTAAAGTCACAGCGAGTAAAGATGAAAGAACGCCCGTCGCTGTGTCTTGCGCTGCAGGATGTCTTTAGCCGAACATTCACCAGGCAGTTAAACAAATACAAGCAATCAGTGCTGGGATGTTGCCCCTAGAAACTTTGGATTGTACAAATGATGTTATTGGGCCCATTCCTAGCTATTATTTATCATTTCGGCGTGATGTAATCCGCCGCTATGTTTCTTACCTAAGTCATTTACTCTTCCAGCCTCAGGACAAAAGTTCCAGCTCTACAAGTTGGTTTCAATACTGTAATCTAATAGGAGGAAATGGATATTTTACTGGTCCAGCAAATGGGAAAATAGTATTTGATGCGCGGCGCTACAGCCCGCCGATGTCACGTGCTGTACTGCTATACCCTGATAATGTCTCCGATAGCTGCAAATACCTCCATATATTTACCGCTCTCCGGTTCTTTGTGATCTACGTTACTGGAACTTTTTGATAGATGGGAATGTCGCCTGTTTGTGACTGGCAGGTAATATTGTTTATACCGCTGGTTTCCAATGAGGGGGTTTGTACGCGGCGTGCGGCATAAAGAGGGCTACTCGTTGCGTTTAGTACATGGAACAGTCAGAAAATATCAGGACAATGGTTGAGGAGGTGATTGATAGCTTTCCTGACTCTAGACCAAGGGCCTGATTCAGAGGCGCACGTTATCTGCGTGCGCTCGCTCTGAATCAGGGCGTCCCTATTTGTTTTTTGACCGGCCTCCAGGCCGCTCGCACAGCTGTGGGTGACCACGCACAGCGTGTGCGTGCGACCTGGCGATGGTCGAGATTATCGGGCTTGCGAGGAGACCCTGCGGGAGGGTTTCAAGTCTCGCAAGCCCAAGTGGACTTCCTGCTCTAATAAAGCAGGAAGTCCACTACTGACATCCCTAGTGATGTCAGTGGGGCCACCCACAAACGGCAAACGTTCCTTCGGGAACGCCTCCGTTTGTGCAGCCACCCCCCTCCCCGCCTACAAAACAGGGCGAGCTGTCGATCAACATCAACAGCCGCCACGTCTTGTAGTGAGCCCCGGAGCGAGTGATTTCTCTCTCGCTCCGGGGCTTGCGCACACCGCGCTTGTACAATGGCCTACCATTGACCCACTTGCGGGCGCTGCACGCTCGCGAGCGGATCTGAATCAGGCCCCAAGTACGAGAGATACGCGACTGTGCAATTGTGAACAGATACAGACCAGAAAATAAGATGTGAATAGACCCGGAATGCTGCACAATTTGCATGATGTTCACCTATTTGAGCGATTAGTTTGCAGCTGTTACACAGAGTATACACGTAGGTGTTGTTGTGATTGGTTCATACAGTGTCAGGAAGCGGCATTTGCATAAACAGGCGAATATCAAAATAGGGGACTCAGGACTGCTCACACGCACGCAATGCAATTGTTAATATCAGCGGTGATATGTAAATTTTTTGCATTCGCATTGCAATCGCAGCCTACCATGAGGACGCCCACTTCCCCTTACTCACATCTGTATACTTGGGCAACATAGTCTGACCCATACGCACAGGTAAGGAAGGTCAGACCTCTCTCAGTTACTGCTTACTTCAGCGCACGCTATGAAGCCTCAGGCTGAGTCTGGTATCGCACTGGCTAATGTATGCACGCCCCTGCAACGCTGTCCCAAAGCACCGGCACGCCTGCGTTCAACCGACCACCTCCCCCCATCACCACCCACAAACGGCACTTCCTGTCAATCACACTGCGATGGGCCTGCGTACATACTGCAATCTTATTCCCGATTGCAGTGGCTTGTTGGCATGTGCAGATCGCGAACATTTCCAGACTGCGTGCGTCTTAGAACTTGCGATCCTTGCTGAATCAGGCCTTCGGTGAAAAAACAAAGCAGCCCAGTATTTTCCTTGCTTGGAAAATTAACTAGCGTTTTTCGTCCCCTGCATCACAATATGCTTCGTCCAGGTGCAAATTTACTTCTCCAAGCTGGATGTGCTCCTAACCCTAAATTGGTCCCTGGGGAGAGAAGCAGGTGTACGGCGCAGAGACGCATCTTGCGGTTTGTAGATGGTTTTTTCCTTCTAGCAAAGTGTTCATGGTAATGAGGTGTTAACAAGACTGAATTCCTGTTCCTGAGAGGGAGATCCATTCTCAGGATTTGTTCCTGGTGCCTGTGCAGAGAGCTGGATTACAGGAGACAATCCCCGGCTGGAGAACCCCCAATGACCCCCTCGCAATACATCTCGGGGAGGCTGACTCCCAATCCTCTAGCATAGGCCCCGGAACATTTTTTATTTTTATTTTAGAAAAGTGCGTTTGTGCCGGAGAAGCCGATGTACAGAAATTAAAGGACGGGGCTCCCCAGCCGATATCCGCCCCCATCATCCACCATCACATCTGACGCACGCCACTGCCCTGGTTTACTAATGACCAACACAAAAAGGGGCAATGTTGTAGATTGTTACATGGTCATTTTTTGTAACCATTTTATTTTCTCAGAATATACACATTTGATAATGGAAAGCTCAAAGAGCAAATACAAATAGGGGCCGTTCTGAGAAGGTAGACCAATGAATCATGAATGCAGATGAACTCTAATATAACGGCACGGGGAACATTTAGCTTTCTGATTCCAAGTTAATTAAAATAATATTTAAAAATGTTAATTTCAGTTTCATTGTGCCTTTGTTAGAGCAGTTTCAATAGGAAAATTCCTGAATACTTTATGCATGCATTTGGAAATTGGTGATTTAGGAGGTCAGGGCAGGGGGAGGGGGGTGTGAGTAGTTTCTGCAATGCTGGAGAAAAGGACACGGAATGCAAGGATCTGAAAGTCAGAATTCAGCTTAACACATAAGAAGGTACAATGGACAGAAAAATGTAGGGGTTTCAGAGGTTGGCCTATGCTGTACCCCTTCCCTCCGCTCCCTACAGTGGTCCTATAGAGGAGACCACCAGCGCCTTGCTGCTTGTCTCAGGATCTCAGGAGTCAGCAGCAATCTACGTACATTAAAAAGGGGTTCACAGCACACAGCGTCTCCAATCACTTTCTACTACACCATCAAAAAGATCCGAGAGGTATGAAGTTCTTAGCAATAAGAAACATTGAAAAAGACTGGAGAGGGGGTCAGCATCTAGAAAGACTCTCAAAGTCAGAAACTGAATGGATTTATAAAATGGGAACTCTCCATCCCAAAGGTCTGAACATAGACTTTGATTTGGGAGCATTTCTAAAAGTGTGAAGACAGTGGGCCTGATTCAGAGGCGCTCGCAAAAAGCAAGCGCTCGCTCTGAACCAGGGCGTTAGCTTTTTTTTTGTTACCCAGCCTCCTGGCCGCTCGCTAAGCTGTGGGTGACCACCCACAGCTTTTGCGAGCGGCCAGGTGATGTCAGTAGGGCCGCCCTCAAACGGCAGGCGTTCCTTCAGGAACGCCTCCGTTTGACCAGCCACCCCTCCTCCCCACCTACAAAATGGGGCGAGCTGTCGATCAACATCGCCAGCCGCCCCGTTTGTAGCGAGCCCAGGAGCGAGTGAATTTCTCACTCGCTCCGGGGCTCGCGTGTGCGCACTGCCCGGCCATCGACCCGCTTGCGAGCTCTATGCGCTTGCGAGCAGGTCTGAATCAGGCCCAGTGTCCCAATCAACAGAAACAGGAGATGAGGAACTGATTGAATAAATCCAATCATCAGCAGTGTAAAGGCCCCCATACACCAGAGATTGATTGCAGCAATCGTGCCATTTGCAATCGATTGTGTATAAAAATCTTTCCCTTTTTCAATCGATTGCAGATTGCAGAATTGCCACAATCGATTGAAAAAGGGAAAGATTTTTATACTTAATCGATTGCAAATTGCACGATTGCTGCAATCAACCTCTGATGTATGGAGGCCTTTAATCTCGTTATATATCCTTACAAATTTAATTTAAACACAATTTATTAATTAAATCATAACATTCTTCATAAAAACACTTATACATAATATCTATGCCTCTTATCTTTTACATTTATCAAATATTTCCATATATATTTTTCGTTCTAATAGGACCTGCCAAAAATCTGTATACATCGCTGCACACAATTGATACTATGAATAAGGGGACTTTTTGTAGCTATTTTTTTAGAACACATCAATTGATTTTAAATACATTATTTTATGTTTTGCACACAAACCAATAAAGTACATTTTTATTATATATATTTTTTCAGGTTATGTGGTATCACACATATAGCCTCATTTTATAATTTCCCAAGAACAAGCAAAAGAGGGATCTAAGGCATTTATCCAATTATTCAATTAATTAGCCAATTAAAACAGTCCCTCAGGAATAAAAGGAGGCAAAAGTCACCTCACAGACGCCTTGATAAAGTCATCCGTGACGAAACGCGTTGGTGTAAGAAGGACCCCATACTGACGTCAACACAGAGTGGGCGCGAGCACACGCGGCAGCAAGAACTCCCAACATTAACAGCGGCTCTCTGCTTAGAGCCTTGGAGAGGACACAGTCTGGACGAGTGAAAGCGGAAGTCAGATGGGCCATTTACACAGCAGACTGAGGGCCTAATTTAGACCCGCCCGTGAGCGCTGAGCACTCGCAAGCGGGTCAATGTTGGCAAGTGCGCATGCGCACGACGGAGGCGGCTCCGTCGTGCGCATGCGCGAGACCCGAATAACAACGGCCAAGCCGCCGTTATGGGTCTCGCCCCAAAGGGGGCGTGCTGTCGATGGTGAGTGACAGCACGCCCCCTTTGGTGGGCGTGCCGGGGGTGTGGCTGCCTAGACGGAGGCGTTCCCATGGCTACGCCTTCCGTCTGGGGCCGGCCCCACTGACATCTCAAGTGATGTCAGAGGGAGAGCTTTCGGCTCTGATAGAGCCGAAAGCACTCCAGGGCTTGCGGCAACAAGACCCTACCGCAAGGGTCTTGTCGCAAGCCCGATGGTCGTGATGGTCTTGACCATCGCGACCATCATTTTGGCCGCTTGCTATAGCTGTGTGTGGTAACCCACAGCTATGCGAGCGGCCAGGAGGCCGCTCTTAAATTCAGAGGGCCGGCCCTGATTCAGAGCGTCCGGCTCTGAATCAGGGCCTGAGCTCATTCTGACTGCTGCAAGACTCCAGCATTCGTCAGCTCATACCACCGCTAGGGACAGGTAGGACGAGTAAACCAGCCGGTGTTCCGGACACAGCCCCATTGTCAGTTACGGGAGATCTGGTCTAACGCATATTTTCACAAAAAGAGCTATAAACACCCTTATTTCATGTTATATATTGAGTCCACTGTATATTCAGACATTGCCGGTCCTAGACACATTTTTTAATAATTTTTAATTATTTTCATTTATTTATGTTTATATATTAATTCTTTTGATATCAGTTCTGACATTTCCATACCCATATCTATAGTTATTGTACATGATCTTCATCTTAGATGCATTGATCAGCCGAGCACTGTATAGATTTTTTTTAAATACAAGCGCGTCTATCAAATTGCATTCAATCTATGTATTGTGAATGATCTAGTGTGGTAGCTTGTCCTAGTCATTGGGGGGACCTTGTTATTGGGTGGGGGGCAAGTGAAAATAACTGCACAGGATTCGGTATAAGCAGGTGACTCATGGCAACTTTAAATAAGAAGAATTATATGCTAAAGCATACTGTGCCTCCCAACGTGGGGATGAAAAATCAGGATCCCGGTGCGTGCCTCGAGTAAAAGGGGGCGTGTCCTCATTGAGATGCTGGGCTATCTGACACCTTTTAAACCTTATTAATAAAACAAAGCCTACACAGATCACTATGTTCCACACCAACTCGCCGCTTAGTAATTTCCCCCCTAACTGTCAGTTTGTAGAATGAAGCTGATTGGTTGCTATGGGTAACATCTCCACCTGACCTCTTTAGAAGGTCCATCTCCCCCTAAATGTTTGCTGTACGTGTTTAAGCATCACAGGAGAAGCATGTGCAGGAGGCATGGAGGTATAGAGGGAGCATGTGCGTTACTGTGTGATAGATGTGAGGTCAGCACAGATGGTGTAATGGTTAGCGTTACTGCCTCACAGCACTGAGGTTGTTGGTTCGATATCCACTACGGACCTAACTGTGTGGAGTTTGTATATTCTCCCTGTGCTTGCGTGGGTTTCCTCCGGGTACTCCGGTTTCCTCCCATACTCCAAAAATATACTAGTAGGTTAATTGGCTCCTAACAAAATTACCCCTAGTGTGTATGTGTGTGTGTGTGTGATAGGGAATATAGAGTGTAAGCTCCACTGGGGCAGGGACTGATGTGAATGGCCAAATATTCTCTGTAAAGCGCTGCGGAAAATGTGTGCGCTATATAAATAACTGGTAATAAAGAAATAATAAATAAATGATGATAACCAGGCCAGGCTGCGTAGCATTGGGACGGGTTGAGGACTCAGGGACAGGCTCTGTAGGAAGACTTACAGTACTGTCTGCACCTTCATAAGGAAGCAAAACTGTCAGGACGATTTTAATCATATAATTCCACTTAGCCCTGATGAGTCTATTTCTATTAGATTGTAAGCTCCTTTGAGCAAGGCGTTCTTCCATATTTTGCTCCATGTTGGTGTCAGTGCTAAAATGCTGGAATTGATATAATGACCCGTATTTATTTTGCACAGCGCAGTGGAGTCTGTTGGTGCTTAATAAAGGAATTGATGTAAAGAGCTAACGGTATTTTGGCTTTCTCCCAATGTGATGATTTATCCCGTACACTGCAGTATCCGTTCCCGGCCTGTCTGAGCTATTACAAAGTGTCCTATGTATAAAACAAATACATTGAGCCCGTCCACGACCGTATCACTTCTCCTAACACGCCCCGTTCTCTTGTGCTGCGATCATGGCACCGTATGTTCCAGGCCTGGTCGGGGCTGCAAAAATTAAAACAATAAATATATTTTTGGAGCGTCTTTTCCCTTGTTCTAACACGCTGCTGTCACTCCCATCCTGATTCACCCCAGTGGGTCTGATTGAGAGACGGACGCTATGCGAAATGTGAGAGATTATCGGTAAACTGCGCATGCATCTAGATTGCACTGCGCATGCGTCAAATTACTGGGGTCGCACGCAGCGATTTTTTTCTTGCAGTGCGATTGACAGTCAGGGAGCGTTTGTGGGAGATAACGGGATAGCGCAGACGTGTTGTGACCATATTCGTAGAGTGTCACCGCCTGCGATCCCATGTGCAGTGAAAATGGTTCCCACATCTCAGTTCCTGGGGCCATACTGCGTAGCTATAGGGCTTCTCAGAACTGTGATCATTGAATGATCTGCGAGCAGACACCTGGATTTGCGCAGACGCTTGGATTCGCAGAGCCGCCTGTGGTGGGTGTCTCAATACAAGCGGCTGCGAAATTTGCATATTTTCGCACAGCAGCTGCGTACACAGACGCAGCGACGGCGGCATTAGCCCCATCTCTGAATCAGCCCAGTGCTGTACATTTCTGCCTCTACAGCGCAATCCTTCTATCTCAGGCTGAAACACCTCCCGGGGGTTAATGAATGGTAGTAAGAGATGCGCAGCGGACGACCGGCCAATGTCACTTTAATCAACTTTAAAGTAAAAAATAAAAAATAAAACGCGCAAACCTCTAACTTGTCCATTTTCTGCAGACGCATTTTAGGCTCGTAAGTGATTTCATGTTGTTGAAATGTGAAGGTTAAACTTTTGCTCGCAATCTGATTCACTTCCTCTGCCAGAGTTACATCTTCGGGATGGAGCCAATGGCGGCTCGCAGATTTCATTACAGATTTATTAGAGGAGGCCGGACCAGCCGAATGTTCCACTTACTCCATCACCGGAGAATTAAAGAGTCAGATTTCTATTCATTTACTTTATGGATCATCATCATCAGCGGGGTCCAAGGGGTATTCAGCGTGTGCGGGGTAAGGTAACGGAGGAACACTTCTTACCAGATACAGTTTTTACTGTCATTTTTATTATTATTATTATTATTATTATTCCAGTCTAAGGGGGTCATTCAGACCCACTCGCAAGCGGCAGTACGCTCGCAAGTGGGTCGATGGTCCCCACTGCGCATGCGCACGACGGAGGGAGCTCCGTCGTGCGCATGCGCGAGACCCGGACTGCAACAGCCAAGCTGTCGCTCCGGGTCTCGCACCAAAGGGGGCGTGCTGTCGATGGTGACTGACAGCACGCCCCCTTTGGTGGGCGTGCCGGGGGCGTGGTGGCCAGACGGAGGCGTTCCCATGGGAACGCCTACCGTCTGAAGCCGGCCCCACTGATATCACTAGTGATGTCAGTGGGAGTGATTTTGGCTCTGACAGAGCCAAAACACTCCAGGACTTGTGGCTGGGAAACCTTACCGCAGGGTTTCCGTCGCAAGTCCGATGGTCGCGATGGTCAAGACCATCGCGACCATCTTTTTGGACGCTCGTATATGCTGTGGGTGGTCACCCACAGCTATACGAGCGTCCAGGAGGACGCTCCATTTTAATGGAGGAGGGCCCTGATTCAGAGCGAGCGCTCTGGTCAGAGGCAATGATTGGCTACCCTCCCCCCTGTTACCTTCCTGAAACGCCACTTCCTGTCAATCACTCTGCCATGGGCCTGTGTAGTCACTGCGATCGCAGTACCGATCACAGCAGCCGGTTCGCGCACACAGTGCTGCATACGCAAGCGCAGAACAAAAAAATCGCCCGATTGCGTGTGCATAATCGCAGTTACTTACGGTAGTGAACCAGGCCCTAAGTCACCTGTGCTCAAGCATGGATACCCTTAAAACGTGGAATGTAATGGCGGAGTATGGGAACCTCAGCATTAACTGAAAAGTCTCGTAGGATTGGGCTTAGGCGGTGACATTTCAGAAGCAGCAAGTGACATTGCAAATATCCACATGTTCGCTTAGCGCTGTTACCCACAGACTAAGGCGTCTAGTTACTAAGCAGTGTTAGGAGACAGAGTGAAAAGGGATAAGGTGCCAGCCAATCAGCTCCCAACTGTCATTTTTAAACACAGCCTGTGAGATGACAGTTGGGAGCTGATTGGTTGGCACCTTATCACTTTCTTATCACTTTTCACTCTGTCTCCTAATACTGCTTAGTAACTAGACCCTTAAGGGGCATTTTAACTAAAGTGAGAGTTTTTAGAAGTGGAGATGTTGCCCATAGCAACCAATCAGATTCTAGCTATTATCTTCTAGAAGCTGCTAGTTAAATGTTAAGTGTTAAATGTTAAGTAGAATCTGATCCACTTCTAAAAACTGACACTTTAGTAACTATACCCCTAAGCCTGAGTCCTGAGCTGTACATGAGTGTTACGTTATTATTATACTTTCCACAATGTATTTATTTTTTTGTTGCCAATGGGAAAAGAAAAGAAAAGTAATATTGTGTCAAAAATCAATCTCTGATCTAAGAACGAGTACTGAAGACAGAGCAGGGGGATGCTCGAGACTGTGGCTAGTTCCAGAACATCTACATAGTGGATCCCAGGGGCTAGCCCCCCCCCTCCCCACACCACAGCAGGTAACCGAAAGGACTAGCGCGACTAAAGTGTGACTGATGTAGACGCTCCCCGAAGTGCGTGGTTTATTGCAGCCGAGTCGATGCTTCGCCCTTTACAAGTGACCTTTAGAGTCCCAAAGGAAGGAAATAAATTTGTACGTTACAAGTTAACCGCGGCGAGTGCTAGAGGCAAGCGAATGAACCCGGATTCGGAGAAGTTCCTAATGTTTATGTGGACTGGAGACGGCTGATGGAAAGGAAAATGGTGACAGATGAGGGGGTCCCATGGCGTTTGTAGTCATATGGCTGTACAGCCGGAGCAGAGTCTACAACAGGCGCGCCTAGCGGGGGGAATTACTTCTATTATTTCAGTGGCCACGCTACGTTATAGGAAACATCAGGAGCTCCCAACCGTTAAACGTATAAGGTCATCCTTTAGTTTCAGATGACTGTATTAAAAGCTGCCTTAACGATTGTATATTGGTATGGAGAACATTACACCTCTAGGATATAATAAGTAGAATGAAATTCGTCTACAGGCTGCAGGTGGGTTATATTGGCAGGGCCAGGGCTGGTGCAAGGTGTCTGGGCACCCTAGGCAACATTTCACCCACTGCTTCTTCCAATACTATGCCACATATTAGTGATGCTAATTTATAATATGCCACAAAGTAGAGACCCAAAATCATACTGTGCCTAATAACACTGCCCCCAAATCATAATGTTATGTTCCACAAGTCATTATATGCCACACAGCTGTATCCCCAATTCATAATATGCCACACATTTATGCCCCCAATACATAATATGCCACATGTTTATCCCCAATACATAATATGCCACACAGCTGTATCCCCAATTCATAATATGCCACACATTTATGCCCCCAATACATAATATGCCACATGTTTATCCCCAATACATAATATGCCACACAGCTGTATCCCCAATTCATAATATGCCACACATTTATGCCCCCAATACATAATATGCCACATGTTTATCCCCAATACATAATATGCCACACAGCTGTGTCCCCAATTCATAATATGCCACACATTTATGCCCCCAATACATAATATGCCACATGTTTATCCCCAATACATAATATGCCACACAGCTGTATCCCCAATTCATAATATGTCACACATTTATGCCCCCAATACATAATATGCCACATGTTTATCTCCAATACATAATATGTCACACATTTGTGCCTCCAATACATATGCCACACAGCAGTACAACAAAGTGACATGAATTATGCCAAACAATGCCCCTAGTACATATGCCACACATGTACCCCAAATTCTTTATATGCCATATATCTGTGCCCCCAATACATTATGCCAACCATCCATGCCCCAATATATTTATGCCACACATCTGTGCTCCAATATGTGCTCCAATATATGTCTGTACCCGTTACCCTCCACATACATACACACTCACCCTGACATCACTCATTAAATCCACATACACATACACTAACTCTGG
Organism: Taudactylus pleione; assembly: GCA_031769625.1. Classification (NCBI taxonomy): domain Eukaryota; kingdom Metazoa; phylum Chordata; class Amphibia; order Anura; family Myobatrachidae; genus Taudactylus; species Taudactylus pleione. Next base: position 1,230,842 of record JAUIMM010000448.1, read on the forward strand.
CAGCACTCAAAACCACCCCCACATACACTAAACCAATAGTACCATCAGCCTTGGTGGCACCACTATGCGAGCACCAAGGTTTAGGGGGCACTTAGAAGTCTATGTACTAAGCCTTGGAGAGAGATAAAGTGGAAGGCTGCATTTGAAAAATGACAGTTAGGGGCTGATTGGTTGGTACTTTATCTCCACCCACTTTATCTGTCTCCAAAACTTAGTACATAGACCCCTAAGGGGCTTGTTCTAAGCGGCTGTGTTTGCAAGAGATCTTTCAGAAACAGGCTTTTCTCCCCCCGCGTGCATGACTCAGACTAGCGCGAAACTCAAGCTACACGCCCACTGCGCAGCGACAAGACAGAACAGTTCTGTGCGACCGCATTGTCACCGCGCCTGTTCCCACCCCGAAATGCCCATTTGATGCAAAGTCAGATTCGGCCAAAATCCATCCGACTCAAAACTGGATGGAAATACGCCAAAATGCATACATGCGCCGTAGGCTGAAACTCGCTATTTGCGTCCATCCGAATCAGAATCAGCCCTTAAATGAGTGACTTTACGTCTTTATTGTCACTTCGGCGCCACCTCACTGAATGCGGTAGGTGGTGGGGCTATAGTAACGCAATGGACCGAGCCCTCGGATCACCCACTTCACTTGGAGGTCTGGGAGAGCCCCCGGATATTCGGGAGAGTAGCTTAGTATACATTGTATTGTAGCTACATGGATGCAGTGTTTGGCATAATGTAGTATAATTCTCGCTCTCATTACTCAGCCAGTGAGCCTGAATCAGAGGTGTATGCTAATGTTCCCACAGCTGCGATTTTCATAGATGTGTGAAAATATGCTATGCACCAGCGGCCTGAGACTCCCAGCTGAGCCATCGCCGCTGTCAACAATTGCGTACACATACGCCGCATCGGATGCAGATCAGGCAAACATCGACTCCTCGATTAAGTCTGTTGCCAATCAGAATGGCTGCCGTAACTGAGACAGCGGAGCCTTGTTAACTGCGTACAGTCACCGACGCAGGATGTGACACGCCCCAAAACGGTCAAGACACCCCTGCGTTTTTATCCGACACCCCCCGTTACCTCCTGCAAACGCTTTCTGCCTGTCAATCACACTGAGAATACAGAGTCGCAGAGTTGTGACCATGGTAATGTACCTTCACGCTTGCGCAGTTCCGCTCAGACGCCAGAGCAGTGGCAAAAAATATGTCAATTTGTTCCCAAATGTAAACTCATTTGAGATATATTTATACAGTATACATAATTAATATGATACCGACCATCATAACCGGAATATTGCTCCTTTTACCTCGCACCCTGCAGTACGCAGAACAGTGAGCGATGTCTCTTTACCGTACTTTACAGCGATCCGCGCAGCCGCGTAACCTGCCCGCACTTATAGCTGTAATAGCATTACTATAACAGCTCCTAAGATTTGGCACTATACTGTATTTATAGATCATTTTACTGTATATTGAATAGGAGTTGCTGCAGTGTTTTTGTACTCTCTATAGTGATGTTTTCTTTGCTGCGTGGCATAACCTATCATAATAACCTGCAGTCTTCCCAATAAGATCATTGCGCACCATGCATCTGCAGCTATACCCCTGTAACAGCTGAATAATGATCCTGTTTAGGCCCTTCCTGTATGTTGCCGTCGGTTTCTCTGTATAGATTGGGGCGCGCGAGCTGGCATCAGGAAGAAAATATACAGAGACGATCTGGGCAGAGCAGAGAATAAGCTGCACTCCATCGCCCAGTTTCTCAGAGAACCCATTAAAATGCGCTGAATGTGGGGCCTGTTGCAGGCGGGCGAGGCCTCCCACATGTGCCCGAATTCTGAAACATGAATCTCCTCTTATTTGTCTCTTATCATCACAGACCAGTAACAATGTGCAGACCTAGGTGTTTCTGTTCTGAGACTCCTGTCTGTTCCTACGCCGGGGTGTTGTAATCAAAGGAGATAAGGGGGAGAAAGCACAGGCCGCTTATACAGTAACCGAGCCACGGGCATTCAGCGATGGCGCTTTCTGCCGACCCAGCATTTTATTCCACTGCTGACGGCACATTAGTGATACTGTCGCCTAATTATTACAATCCCTGTAGCTATCTCTGGCAAAGTACAAGCCGCTGAGTAGTGCGGCCCCTGGGGGTGTCAGTGTTTGTCTGCAAAAAGCAACCTGTGATAGAAACACTTTGCAATCTCTTGACTGTTAGTTTAGTTCAGTTAAAGGGGGGAACGCTTGTAGATCCTGTCAGGTACATATTGCGACAGGGGGGGCACATGTAATGTTATGAGGCTGATTAAGAGATATTGTGGCTTCAAAGGACTCTGGGTAATTTCTGCTCCCTCAGGCGCTGGGCGTACGGTGTGCTCAGAATTAAAGTCAGGATAAAGCGGAAGTTTTTCTAGTTAGGCTTTCTAACACCTTAAATAAAAATACCTGTGAGACATTTTCTTTCTTCTCAGTAAATTGAGGTCTTTACTGGAAGGTGTTTTAAAGTGCAGTTTTTGCTGATGCAGTGAAGACAGAGATCCATTCACTAGGAACCAGTGACATCACTGAGAATGCAGCCTATCCATTCACTAGGAACCAGTGACATCACTGAGAATGCAGCCTATCCATTCACTAGGAACCAGTGACATCACTGAGAATGCAGCTTATCCATTCACTAGGAACCAGTGACATCACTGAGAATGCAGCTTATCCATTCACTAGGAACCAGTGACATCACTGAGAATGCAGCCTATCCATTCACTAGCAACCAGTGACGTCACTGAGAATGCAGCCTATCCATTCACTAGGAACCAGTGACATCACTGAGAATGCAGCCTATCCATTCACTAGGAACCAGTGACATCACTGAGAATGCAGCCTATCCATTCACTAGGAACCAGTGACATCACTGAGAATGCAGCTTATCCATTCACTAGTAACCAGTGACATCACTGAGAATGCAGCCTATACATTCACTAGCAACCAGTGACGTCACTGAGAATGCAGCCTATCCATTCACTAGGAACCAGTGACATCACTGAGAATGCAGCCTATCCATTCACTAGGAACCAGTGACATCACTGAGAATGCAGCCTATCCATTCACTAGGAACCAGTGACATCACTGAGAATGCAGCTTATCCATTCACTAGGAACCAGTGACATCACTGAGAATGCAGCCTATCCATTCACTAGCAACCAGTGACGTCACTGAGAATGCAGCCTATCCAATCACTAGGAACCAGTGACATCACTGAGAATGCAGCCTATCCATTCACTAGGAACCAGTGACATCACTGAGAATGCAGCCTATCCATTCACTAGGAACCAGTGACATCACTGAGAATGCAGCCTATCCATTCACTAGGAACCAGTGACATCACTGAGAGTGCAGCCTATCCATTCACTAGGAGCCAGTGACATCACTGAGAATGCAGCCTATCCATTCACTAGGAACCAGTGACATCACTGAGAATGCAGCCTATCCATTCACTAGGAACCAGTGACATCACTGAGAATGCAGCTTATCCATTCACTAGGAACCAGTGACATCACTGAGAATGCAGCCTATCCATTCACTAGCAACCAGTGACGTCACTGAGAATGCAGCCTATCCATTCACTAGGAACCAGTGACATCACTGAGAATGCAGCCTATCCATTCACTAGGAACCAGTGACATCACTGAAAATGCAGCCTATCCATTCACTAGGAACCAGTGACATCACTGAGAATGCAGCCTATCCATTCACTAGGAACCAGTGACATCACTGAGAGTGCAGCCTATCCATTCACTAGGAGCCAGTGACATCACTGAGAATGCAGCCTATCCATTCACTAGGAACCAGTGACATCACTGAGAATGCAGCCTATCCATTCACTAGGAACCAGTGACATCACTGAGAATGCAGCTTATCCATTCACTAGGAACCAGTGACATCACTGAGAATGCAGCCTATCCATTCACTAGCAACCAGTGACGTCACTGAGAATGCAGCCTATCCATTCACTAGGAACCAGTGACATCACTGAGAATGCAGCCTATCCATTCACTAGGAACCAGTGACATCACTGAGAATGCAGCCTATCCATTCACTAGGAACCAGTGACATCACTGAGAATGCAGCTTATCCATTCACTAGGAACCAGTGACATCACTGAGAATGCAGCCTATCCATTCACTAGCAACCAGTGACGTCACTGAGAATGCAGCCTATCCATTCACTAGGAACCAGTGACATCACTGAGAATGCAGCCTATCCATTCACTAGGAACCAGTGACATCACTGAGAATGCAGCCTATCCATTCACTAGGAACCAGTGACATCACTGAGAATGCAGCCTATCCATTCACTAGGAACCAGTGACATCACTGAGAGTGCAGCCTATCCATTCACTAGGAGCCAGTGACATCACTGAGAATGCAGCCTATCCATTCACTAGGAGCCAGTGACATCACTGAGAATGCAGCCTATCCATTCACTAGGAACCAGTGACATCACTGAGAATGCAGCCTATCCATTCACTAGGAACCAGTGACATCACTGAGAATGCAGCTTATCCATTCACTAGGAACCAGTGACATCACTGAGAATGCAGCCTATCCATTCACTAGCAACCAGTGACGTCACTGAGAATGCAGCCTATCCATTCATTAGGAACCAGTGACATCACTGAGAATGCAGCCTATCCATTCACTAGGAACCAGTGACATCACTGACAATGCAGCCTATCCATTCACTAGGAACCAGTGACATCACTGACAGTGCAGCCTATCCATTCACTAGGAACCAGTGACATCACTGAGAGTGCAGCCTATCCATTCACTAGGAGCCAGTGACATCACTGAGAATGCAGCCTATCCATTCACTAGGAACCAGTGACATCACTGAGAATGCAGCTTATCCATTCTCTAGGAACCAGTGACATCACTGAGAATGCAGCCTATCCATTCACTAGCAACCAGTGACGTCACTGAGAATGCAGCCTATCCATTCACTAGGAACCAGTGACATCACTGAGAATGCAGCCTATCCATTCACTAGGAACCAGTGACATCACTGAGAATGCAGCCTATCCATTCACTAGGAACCAGTGACATCACTGAGAATGCAGCCTATCCATTCACTAGGAACCAGTGACATCACTGAGAGTGCAGCCTATCCATTCACTAGGAGCCAGTGACATCACTGAGAATGCAGCCTATCCATTCACTAGGAACCAGTGACATCACTGAGAATGCAGCCTATCCATTCACTAGGAACCAGTGACATCACTGAGAATGCAGCTTATCCATTCACTAGGAACCAGTGACATCACTGAGAATGCAGCTTATCCATTCACTAGGAACCAGTGACATCACTGAGAATGCAGCCTATCCATTCACTAGCAACCAGTGACGTCACTGAGAATGCAGCCTATCCATTCACTAGGAACCAGTGACATCACTGATTATGCAGCCTATCCATTCACTAGGAACCAGTGACATCACTGAGAATGCAGCCTATCCATTCACTAGGAACCAGTGACATCACTGAGAATGCAGCCTATCCATTCACTAGGAACCAGTGACATCACTGAGAGTGCAGCCTATCCATTCACTAGGAGCCAGTGACATCACTGAGAATGCAGCCTATCCATTCACTAGGAACCAGTGACATCACTGAGAAAGCAGCCTATCCATTCACTAGGAACCAGTGACATCACTGAGAATGTAGCTTATCCATTCACTAGGAACCAGTGACGTCACTGAGAATGCAGCCTATCCATTCACTAGCAACCAGTGACGTCACTGAGAATGCAGCCTATCCATTCACTAGGAACCAGTGACATCACTGAGAATGCAGCCTATCCATTCACTAGGAACCAGTGACATCACTGAGAATGCAGCCTATCCATTCACTAGGAACCAGTGACATCACTCAGAAAGCAGCCTATCCATTCACTAGGAACCAGTGACATCACTGAGAGTGCAGCCTATCCATTCACTAGGAGCCAGTGACATCACTGAGAATGCAGCCTATCCATTCACTAGGAACCAGTGACATCACTGAGAATGCAGCCTATCCATTCACTAGGAACCAGTGACATCACTGAGAATGCAGCCTATCCAGTCACTAGGAACCAGTGACATCACTGAGAATACAGCCTATCCAGTCACTAGGAACCAGTGACATCACTAAGAATACAGCCTATCCATTCACTAGGAACCAGTGACATCACTGAGAATGCAGCCTATCCAGTCACTAGGAACCAGTGACATCACTGAGAATACAGCCTATACATTCACTAGGAACCAGTGACATCACTGAGAATGCAGTCTATCCAGTCACTAGGAACCAGTGACATCACCGAGAATGCAGCCTATCCATTCACTGGGAACCAGTGACATCACTGAGAATGCAGCCTATCCATTCACTAGGAACCAGTGACAAAACTGAGAATGCAGCCTATCCATTCACTAGAAACCAGTGACATCACTGAGAAAACAGCCTATCCATTCACTAGGAACCAGTGACATCACTGAGAATGCAGCCTATCCATTCACTAGGAACCAGTGACATCACTGAGAATGCAGCCTATCCATTCACTAGGAACCAGTGACATCACTGAGAATGCAGCTTATCCATTCACTAGGAACCAGTGACATCACTGAGAATGCAGCCTATCCATTCACTAGCAACCAGTGACGTCACTGAGAATGCAGCCTATCCATTCACTAGGAACCAGTGACATCACTGAGATTGCAGCCTATCCATTCACTAGCAACCAGTGACGTCACTGAGAATGCAGCCTATCCATTCACTAGGAACCAGTGACATCACTGAGAATGCAGCTTATCCATTCACTAGGAACCAGTGATATCACTGAGAATGCAGCCTATCCATTCACTAGCAACCAGTGACGTCACTGAGAATGCAGCCTATCCATTCACTAGGAACCAGTGACATCACTGAGAATGCAGCCTATCCATTCACTAGGAACCAGTGACATCACTGAGAATGCAGCCTATCCATTCACTAGGAACCAGTGACATCACTGAGAATGCAGCCTATCCATTCACTAGGAACCAGTGACATCACTGAGAGTGCAGCCTATCCATTCACTAGGAGCCAGTGACATCACTGAGAATGCAGCCTATCCATTCACTTGGAACCAGTGACATCACTGAGAATGCAGCCTATCCATTCACTAGGAGCCAGTGACATCACTGAGAATGCAGCCTATCCATTCACTAGGAACCAGTGACATCACTGAGAATGCAGCCTATCCATTCACTAGGAACCAGTGACATCACTGAGAATGCAGCTTATCCATTCACTAGGAACCAGTGACATCACTGAGAATGCAGCCTATCCATTCACTAGCAACCAGTGACGTCACTGAGAATGCAGCCTATCCATTCAGTAGGAGCCAGTGACATCACTGAGAATGCAGCCTATCCATTCACTAGGAACCAGTGACATCACTGAGAATGCAGCCTATCCATTCACTAGGAACCAGTGACATCACTGAGAATGCAGCTTATCCATTCACTAGGAACCAGTGACATCACTGAGAATGCAGCCTATCCATTCACTAGCAACCAGTGACGTCACTGAGAATGCAGCCTATCCATTCACTAGGAACCAGTGACATCACTGAGAATGCAGCCTATCCATTCACTAGGAACCAGTGACATCACTGAGAATGCAGCCTATCCATTCACTAGGAACCAGTGACATCACTGAGAATGCAGCCTATCCATTCACTAGGAACCAGTGACATCACTGAGAGTGCAGCCTATCCATTCACTAGGAGCCAGTGACATCACTGAGAATGCAGCCTATCCATTCACTAGGAACCAGTGACATCACTGAGAATGCAGCCTATCCATTCACTAGGAACCAGTGATATCACTGAGAATGCAGCTTATCCATTCACTAGGAACCAGTGACATCACTGAGAATGCAGCCTATCCATTCACTAGCAACCAGTGACGTCACTGAGAATGCAACCTATCCATTCACTAGGAACCAGTGACATCACTGAGAATGCAGCCTATCCATTCACTAGGAACCAGTGACATCACTGAGAATGCAGCCTATCCATTCACTAGGAACCAGTGACATCACTGAGAATGCAGCTTATCCATTCACTAGGAACCAGTGACATCACTGAGAATGCAGCCTATCCATTCACTAGCAACCAGTGACGTCACTGAGAATGCAACCTATCCATTCACTAGGAACCAGTGACATCACTGAGAATGCAGCCTATCCATTCACTAGGAACCAGTGACATCACTGAGAATGCAGCCTATCCATTCACTAGGAACCAGTGACATCACTGAGAATGCAGCCTATCCATTCACTAGGAACCAGTGACATCACTGAGAGTGCAGCCTATCCATTCACTAGGAGCCAGTGACATCACTGAGAATGCAGCCTATCCATTCACTAGGAACCAGTGACATCACTGAGAATGCAGCCTATCCATTCACTAGGAACCAGTGACATCACTGAGAATGCAGCCTATCCAGTCACTAGGAACCAGTGACATCACTGAGAATGCAGCCTATCCAGTCACTAGGAACCAGTGACATCACTAAGTATACAGCCTATACATTCACTAGGAACCAGTGACATCACTGAGAATGCAGCCTATCCAGTCACTAGGAACCAGTGACATCACTGAGAATACAGCCTATACATTCACTAGGAACCAGTGACATCACTGAGAATGCAGTCTATCCAGTCACTAGGAACCAGTGACATCACCGAGAATGCAGCCTATCCATTCACTAGGAACCAGTGACATCACTGAGAATGCAGCCTATCCATTCACTAGGAACCAGTGACATCACTGAGAATGCAGCCTATCCATTCACTAGGAACCAGTGACATCACTGAGAATACAGCCTATCCATTCACTAGGAACCAGTGACATCACTGAGAATGCAGCCTATCCATTCACTAGGAACCAGTGACATCACTGAGAGTGCAGCCTATCCAGTCACTAGGAACCAGTGACATCACTGAGAGTGCAGCCTATCCATTCACTAGGAGCCAGTGACATCACTGAGAATGCAGCCTATCCATTCACTAGGAACCAGTGACATCACTGAGAATGCAGCCTATCCATTCACTAGGAACCAGTGACATCACTGAGAATGCAGCCTATCCAGTCACTAGGAACCAGTGACATCACTGAGAATACAGCCTATCCAGTCACTAGGAACCAGTGACATCACTAAGAATACAGCCTATACATTCACTAGGAACCAGTGACATCACTGAGAATGCAGCCTATCCAGTCACTAGGAACCAGTGACATCACTGAGAATACAGCCTATACATTCACTAGGAACCAGTGACATCACTGAGAATGCAGTCTAACCAGTCACTAGGAACCAGTGACATCACAGAGAATGCAGCCTATCCATTCACTAGGAACCAGTGACATCACTGAGAATGCAGCCTATCCATTCACTAGGAACCAGTGACATCACTGAGAATGCAGCCTATCCATTCACTAGGAACCAGTGACATCACTGAGAATACAGCCTATCCATTCACTAGGAACCAGTGACATCACTGAGAGTGCAGCCTATCCAGTCACTAGGAATCAGTGACATCACTGAGAATGCAGCCTATCCAGTCACTAGGAACCAGTGACATCACTGAGAATGCAGCCTATCCATTCACTAGGAACCAGTGACATCACTGAGAATACAGCCTAACCATTCACTAGGAACCAGTGACATCACTGAGAATGCAGCCTATCCATTCACTAGGAACCAGTGACATCACTGAGAATACAGCCTATCCATTCACTAGGAACCAGTGACATCACTGAGAATACAGCCTATCCATTCACTAGGAACCAGTGACATCACTGAGAATACAGCCTATCCATTCACTAGGAACCAGTGACATCACTGAGAATGCAGCCTATCCATTCACTAGGAACCAGTGACATCACTGAGAATGCAGCCTATCCATTCACTAGGAACCAGTGACATCACTGAGAATGCAGCCTATCCAGTCACTAGGAACCAGTGACATCACTGAGAATACAGCCTATCCATTCACTAGGAACCAGTGACATCACAGAGAATGAAGCCTATCCATTCACTAGGAGCCAGTGGTATCACCAAGATTTCAAATTTGTAGGACAGAATTATTTAATTCGATTTTCAGCTCCTTTATCTCAAAAAGCAGAAGGTGATGTTAAAGTCATATTTGCTGGATTACAATGCATATCTTCCGGAGCAGACTTTTATTACAGGGGTGTTTGCACTTTTGTTGCACGCACAAGATTTGCATCCATTTCTCATGCTACAATGTGCTGTGTGATAAGGGGGCAGATGTACTGAGCCCTGGAAAGTGATACATTGGAGAGTGAAAACCTAGCAGCCAATCAGCTCCTAACTGTCATTTTTCAAACACAGGTCCTGATTCATCAAGAAACGCAATTGCAAAGCTGCAGGCAGTTAGTTTTGCAATTGCGTCCTTGCAATAATGCAAATGCAGCAGGAGGTATATGACTCCCTCTGTATGACACCCCCTGCTGCATTTGTGATCCCACTGTGACGGAGGTTTCCGGGAACGGCGCTCGCCCCCACATCGCCCCCTTAAATCTGGCAGTGGCATTTAAGGACTAGTGTGCGTGTTAGCAGGTCCAATTCTACACACTCACAGAATGGGTTCTGCGCATGCGTGCACTGTTGAATTAGACCCACAGCCAGTAATGTGACAGTTAGGAGCTGAGTGGTTGGTAGTTTTTCACTCTTCAATGTATCACTCTGCAGAACTTAGTACATCTCCCCGATAGTGTCTTACAAGTGGCAGAATCAGAGAAAATCTTGGCTGCTGGTCTAAAAGGAAAATTTATAGCACAGGGATATTTAGGGGAGATTATTACAGGTGCGTCAGAGGCAAAGGAATTGCACAAAAGCAATAAAGACATTATCCAGATTCCTGACATTATCCATAACACACAACAAGAATGACAGTAACATGTGTCTAGTGCGAGGCTTATAACAGGCAGGCGGAGCAGGAGGCCGTTTGATTTTCTGTCGATGGATAGGTGATTGCCGGGACGTTGGGACGTGATAGGCAGCCAGGGGTGAAATTGCTTCTGACTATATAATGACAGACATTCCTATGCCAGATGGAACCGGCATCAACAACTCGCAGACTCCTCTAATACTACACAATGTGCAGGGTAATCACACACCCAATCTCAATGTAATATCTGGGAGAGAATCATTGCACATACAAAGGCTGATTCTTAGCTTATTTTCCTCTATACTTCCAAACGTTCTGTATTTCAAACATTACCTCTAAAAATATTACCATCCACATTTACTGTATAACTGTCCTATCCTAAAATAATAAATGTTAGTGTATAAATCCAACAGATAGAGGACCTCATTCAGAGTCGGTCGAAGCGGCCGCTCGGTCGTACGGGAAAAGGGGCCGTATATGCAAATGATTCCCTCGCAAGTTGCGTCACAAAGTTCGGATCGGTAGCTGGCCGACCAAGGGGAGGAAGCGGTCGGAAGACAAAAAAATACGCCCCCTTCTCGTACGCATTACACGTCATCTCCAGCCATATAAGGATTAATCGAGACCATCGGAAATGGTCGTAGAGCTTAAGGTTGACCATACCCTCTCTTAAGCTCTACGATCATGTCAGTGTAAAAACCTCCCATGTCACATGTGCCATGACGCTACTTTGTTAATTATGCACTCCCATAAACCATATGCACTCCCATAAAACGCCGTTCGCATAATTAGGCACGTCTGCGTTCGGATCTCCACTCCCCCGTTTTCAAGCACCTTCCCCTGTTACCACCCACAAACGCCTCAATCTGTCACTCAAACTACCGACCTGGCTGTGTTCAAGGAGAGAGAAAATTCTGATCGTAGCGGCTAGTTTGCGCACGCGCATTGCGAACTTTACGCATGCGCAGTATGGCGAACATCGGTGGCGTACGACCGTCTCTGAATGAGGTCCAAAGTCTCTGGAGCACATGCAGAAATCCCGCTTCCAGCCAACTGTGGTGGAACTACAAGTTTTAGCATGCCCAGTGATTGCTTGGGAGTAAAAGAAACACTTCAGTATATAATCAGCGTATCCGGCTCTGGGAGACTTACCCACGATTGCCTGGAGCCTCCTAGCCATTACGCAAATTTACCTATCCTCCCCAGATATGTCACCATCTGTGACATATAATAAATAGCTTCTGCTTTACCTTATTGATGAATGGCCCGATAACTTAATTTTTACAATTGCAGGTGAAAATTTTCATTTTCACCTGCTTTTGTAAAACTTAAGTGATGATGAATAGGCCCCCAAGGGTGGTAGTCATGATGGCTTGGAGAGATAAAATTGTAAGAGATAAAGTACCAACCAATCAGCTCCTAAATTGTAACATTACAGGCAGTGTTTGAGAAATGACAGGAGCTGATTGGTTGGTACTGTATCTTTCACAATTCTATCTGTCTCCAAGCTTTCATGAATACCCCCCTGAGTATGTGATTACTGGCCTGGCATGTAAACTATGCTGTGTTATACATTATGCGCCTCATACAGAGTTAAAGTAAAGCAAAAATAGAGAGCAAATTTGCACCTCGGCAAAACCATGTTCCACTGCAGGGGGGCATATTTATACGGAGCATACAGATATGGGAATTGCGTGTCCAACTCCTCGCTAACGTGATTCTACAATTCAGTGTAAAACATGGCTGCCCGGTATTTCAGCGCTACATGCACGTATTATTTTCCTATGTGGTAACAGTTGAGGAAGGAGGGGGAAGGGGTAGTCTTTTCATTTTAACCTTGAAAGTTGTGGTACATATCCAGGCCCTTTCCCGCTGTGACTCATCCCACCGTGTCGCTCCAGCATCCTCAGCTTCTCCCCCTGTCTCTCTCCAGCATTCTCAGCTCCTTCCCTGGCGTTTCTGCATAGCCTCAGCTCTCCTCCATGTCTCCCCAGCAGACTTAGCCTCCCTGTATCTCTCCAGCAGACCCAACCACCCCACACTCTGTATCTCTTCATAGCCTCAGCTTCCATCCCCATGTCTCTGCAGCATGCTCAGCTCCTTCCCTGGCGTTTCTGCATAGCCTCAGCTCTCCTCCATGTCTCCCCAGCAGACTTAGCCTCCCTGTATCTCTCCAGCAGACCCAACCACCCCACACTCTGTACCTCTTCATAGCCTCAGCTTCCATCCCCGTGTCTCTGCAGCATGCTCAGCTCCTTCCCTGGCGTTTCTGCATAGCCTCAGCTCTCCTCCATGTCTCCCCAGCAGACTTAGCCTCCCTGTATCTCTCCAGCAGACCCAACCACCAAACACTCTGTATCTCTTCATAGCCTCAGCTTTCATCCCCGTGTCTCTGCAGCATGCTCAGCACCCCCTTTGTTTCTCTACACCTGCAGCTTCCTTTCTCCTGTGTCTCTCCAGCAGCCTCAGCCACCCTCACTTACCCTTGTACTTCTACTTGCTCCTCTTCCACGCAGCGGTTGCTCCTCATGCCCCTGTTTTTCAGCCGCATGGATGCCATGACATTCATGCAGTCCCGAGGCCGGGAGTACCGGACAGGCCCAAGGCCCAGGGGAGAGGGGGAAGGGGCAAGTGGCTGGGCCCCTTAAAATCTCAAAAGCTCCTAGGACAAGTGACTCCTTGTACCTACCCCCCTGTTGCCAGGCCTGTGTGCCGTGGTGCCCGTAGTGAGGTCTTAGAAGATACTGACATCACTGTCCCCTAAACTTACCCTATCTTATCACTATGTTGTATGGAAGGTGCTATGCCTATCTGTTTTATGTTAGAGATGGAACGCACAGCAGAAGTATCACATTCCCTTATATCATGCTTAGCAGCAGTTAAACTTTAAAAGTTGCACCCAGGAGATAGTAAATGACTTGTTTGCTTCAGGGAAATGAATACAAGTCCCTGTTCTAGAGTCATCCTCGTTTCCCCCTCGTACATCTTCCGTTCCCTAATATAATGAAAATGCAAATGCCTCACTGTTTTTATAAGAGATAAGAGGCGAACAATTCATTTTGCATCTCTTCCGCCGAAAGTGAACTGTTGATTTCCAGTTCTCGTCTTAGAAATAAACGGACGCATTAATCAGGACGGTATTTCAGCAGTCGGGAGGGAGCTGGGCGGGCATGAAAAATTAAACTCCTGCTTCCCCCTATTTCTCCATGTGAGAATGATTTTCCTGGCCTGCGTTCGTATTCTCATCTGGACGGCATTGGATGCACCGCGTGGGAGATGAGATTGATCACGTTTCCATCCGACTCGGAACAGCTGAAGATTTGCGGCACCGTGGGGGCTGTGCAGCAATTTTTGGTCTCAGTCAGCGGAAAATTTCAGTCACTTTTAATAGTAAAACTTGTGTTAAGGCAATCAATATTTGGTGCAATCTGCTGATAATTTCTCTACTTTACTTTCAGGAGTCTATGGGTAAATAATTCACCATATCAGATTAAAACCATTTTGAATTAAAAAAAAAAATGATTCAACAGCAATACTTCGATTGAGTTCTATTTTACAGCTTGTTTCCCATAAGTCAAATCAAATAGGGGGTAAATATATGCCTCCTTTCAGATTTTACCTGTTTATGTACTGTACCAACACTGTACCAACAGCTCTGCTGAAAACAGAGCTGAGTGATGCAGCAGGACATATATGGATGATGCAGCAGGAACACAGGTGTGGGCGATTCAGTAGGACATATGTGGATGATGCAGCAGGAATACAGGTGTCAGTAACTCAGCAGGACATATATGGATGATGCAGCAGGAATACAGGTGTGGGTGACTCAGCAGGACATATATGGATGATGCAGCAGGAACACAGGTGTGGGCGATTCAGTAGGGCATATGTGGATGATGCAGCAAGAATACAGGTGCGGGTGACTCAGCAGGACATATATATGGATGATGCAGCAGGAATACAGGTCAGCAGGACATATATGGATGATGCAGCAGGAATACAGGTGTGGGTGACTCAGCAGGACATGTATGGATGATGCAGCAGGAATACAGGTGCAGGTGACTCAGCAGGACATATATGGATGATGCAGCAGGAATACAGGTGCAGGTGACTCAGCAGGACATGTATGGATGATGCAGCAGGAATACAGGTGCGGGTGATGCAGCAGGACATATATGGATGATGCAGCAGGAACACAGGTGTGGGTGATTCAGTAGGACATATGTGGATGATGCAGCAAGAATACAGGTGCGGGTGACTCAGCAGGACATATATATGGATGATGCAGCAGGAATACAGGTCAGCAGGACATACAGTCAGGTCTATAAATATTGGGACATTGACAGAATTTCCAGATTTTGGCCTCTATTCACCACCACAATGGCTTTGAAATGAAACAAACAAGATGTGCTTTAACTGCAGACTTTCAGATTTAATTTGAGGGTAATTACATCCAAATCAGGTGAATGGTGTAGGAATTACAACGGTTTCTATATGTGCCTCCCACTTTTTAAGGGGCCAAAAGTAATGGGACTATCAACTCAAAAGCTATTTCATGGACACGTGTGGGCTATTCCCTCGTTATTTCATTATCAATTAAGCAGGTAAAAGGTCTGGAGTTGATTCTAGGTGTGACATTTGCATTTGGAATCAGTTGCTGTCGACTCTCAATATGAGATCCAAAGAGCTGTCACTATCAGTGAAGCAAGCCATCATTAGGCTGAAAAATCAAAACAAACCCATCAGAGAGATAGCAAAAACATTAGGTGTGGCCAAATCAACTGTTTGGAACATTCTTAAAAAGAAAGAATGCACCGGAGAGCTCAGCAACACCAAAAGACCCGGAAGACCACGGAAAACAACTGTGGTGGATGACAGAAGAATTATTTCCCTGGTGAAGAAAAACCCCTTCACAACAGTTGGCCAAATCAAGAACACTCTCCAGGAGGTAGATGTATATGTGTCAAAGTCAACAATCAAGAGAAGACTTCACAAGAGTGAATATAGAGGGTTCACCACAAGATGCAAACCATTGGTGAGCCACAAAAACAGGAAGACCAGATTAGAGTTTGCCAAACAACATCTAAAAAAGCCATTACAGTACTGGAACAACATCCTATGGACAGAGGAGACAAAGATCAACTTGTACCAGAGTGATGGGAAGAGAAGAGAAGGAAAGGAACTGCTGATGATCCAAAACATACCACCTCATCAGTGAAGCATGGTGGTGGTAGTGTCATGGCGTGGGCATGTATGGCTGCCAATGGAACTGGTTCCCTTGTATTTATTGATGATGTGACTGCTGACAAAAGCAGCAGAATGAATTCTGAAGTGTTTCGGGCAATATTATATGCTCATATTCAGTCAAATGCTTCAGAACTCATTGGATGGCGCTTCACAGTGCAGATGGACAATGACCCGAAGCATACTGCAAAAGCAACCAAAGAGTTTTTTAAGGCTAAAAAGTGGAATGTTATGCAATGGCCAAGTCAATACCCTGACCTGAATCCGATTGAGCATGCATTTCACTTGATGAAGACAAAACTGAAGGGAAAATGCCCCAAGAACAAGCAGGAACTGAAGACATTTGCAGTAGAGGCCTGGCAGAGCATCACCAGGGATGAAACCCAGTGTCTGGTGATGTCTATGCATTCCAGACTTCAGGCTGTAATTGCCTGCAAAGGATTTGCAACAAAGTATTAAAAAGTGAAAGTTAGATTTAGGTTTGTTTAGTTTGGCCCCTTAAAAAGTGGGAGGCACATATAGAAACCATTGTAATTCCTACACCGTTCACCTGATTTGGATGTAATTACCCTCAAATTAAATCTGAAAGTCTGCAGTTAAAGCACATCTTGTTTGTTTCATTTCAAAGCCATTGTGGTGGTGAATAGTGGCCAAAATATGAAAATTCTGTCAATGTCCCAATATTTATGGACCTGACTGTATATGGATGATGCAGCAGGAATACAGGTGCGGGTGACTCAGCAGGACATATATATGGATGATGCAGCAGGAATACAGGTCAGCAGGACATATATGGAAGATGCAGCAGGAATACAGGTGCGGGTGACTCAGCAGGACATGTATGGATAGTGTGGCAGGAACACAGGTGTGGGTGACTCAGCAGGACATATATGGATGATGCAGCAGGAATACAGGTGTGGGTGACTCAGCAGGACATATATGGATGATGCAGCAGGAACACAGGTGTGGGTGATTCAGCAGGACATATATGGATGATGCAGCAGGATTATAGGTGCGGGTGATTCAGCAGGACATATATGGATGATGCAGCAGGAATACAGGTGTGGATGACTCAGCAGGACATATATGGATGATGCAGCAGGAATACAGGTGTGGGTGACTCAACAGGACATATATGGATGATGCAGCAGGAATACAGGTGTGGGTGAGTCAGCAGGACATATATGGATGATGCAGCAGGAATACAGGTGTCAGTAACTCAGCAGTACATATATGGATGATGCAGCAGGAATACAGGTGTCAGTAACTCAGCAGGACATATATGGATGATGCAGCAGGAATACAGGTGTGGGTGACTCAGCAGGACATATATGGATGATGCAGCAGGAATACAGGTGCGGGTGATACAGCAGGACATATATGGATGATGCAGCAGGAATACAGGTGTGGGTGACACAGCAGGACATATATGGATGATACAGCAGGAATACAGGTGTGGGTGATGCAGCAGGACATATATGGATGATGCAGCAGGAATACAGGTGTCAGTGACTCAGCGGGACATATATGGATGTTGCAGCAGGAATACAGGTGTGGGTAACTCAGCAGGACATATATGGATGATGCAGCAGGAATACAGGTATCAGTGACTCAGCAGTACATATATGGATGATGCAGCAGGAATACAGGTGCGGATGATTCAGCAGGACATATATGGATGATGCAGCAGGAATACAGGTGCGGATGATTCAGCAGGACATATATGGATGATGCGGCAGGAATACAGGTGCGGGTGACTCAGCAGGACACGTATTGATGATGCAGCAGGAATACAGGTGCGGGTGACTCAGCAGGACATATATGGATGATGCAGCAGGAATACAGGTGTGGGTGGCTCAGCAGGACATATATGGATGATGCAGCAGGAATACAGGTGCGGGTGACTCAGCAGGACATATATGGATGATGCAGCAGGAATACAGGTGTCAGTGACACAGCAGGACGTATATGGATGATGCAGCAGGAATACAGGTGCAGGTGATGCAGCAGGACATATATGGATGATGCAGCAGGAATACAGGTGCGGGTGACTCAGCAGGACATATATGGATGATGCAGCAGGAATACATGTGTCAGTGACTCAGCAGGACATATATGGATGATGCAGCAGGAATACATGTGTCAGTGACTCAGCAGGACATATATGGATGATGCAGCAGGAATATAGGTGCGGGTGACTCAGCAGGACATATATGGATGATGCAGCAGGAATACAGGTGTCAGTGACACAGCAGGACATATATGGATGATGCAGCAGGAATACAGGTGTCAGTGACTCAGCAGGACATATATGGATGAGGCAGCAAGAATACAGGTGTCAGTAACTCAGCAGTACATATATGGATGATGCAGCAGGAATATAGGTGCGGGTGACTCAGCAGGACATATATGGATGATGCAGCAGGAATACAGGTGTCAGTGACACAGCAGGACATATATGGATGATGCAGCACTAATACAGGTGTCAGTGACACAGCAGGACATATATGGATGATGCAGCAGGAATACAGGTGCAGATGATTCAGCAGGACATATATGGATGATGCCGCAGGACATATATGGGTGATGCAGCAGGACATATATGGATGATGCAGCGGGCACACAGATACAGATGATGCAGGAGCTTTCTATTTTAAATGTATCTATAATAATTATTAATTATATAAAACAATTGCATGATAATAACAGGAACATAGATATCGTATGTAGCGGGTGACTTGGCTTTTATGCTGTTAGCAAATTGTATAAAAGAAAGGACAAGACACACAGTATACTCAAGTACAAAACAACTCCATCCAGTGAGTATAAAAGGCAGAGTATCATATGGTGAACAATGTACAATATAAAGTATATAATGCAGAACATATTTTGGTAACTATGATACAATGCAGAGCACATATATTATTTTATTCCTGTAACCTGGGCATCCTATAACCAGTCCCTGTTCTCTATCAGTCTTCTGCTATCTCTCATAGCTATAAGCTCTTGCGCCTTGCTCTTCTCCATAATGGAACATTTCATCTCACCCCTTGATATTCAGCCCCACTGGTTTTCAGAGCTACACAGTGCCTTGAAATTGTTGCATTAAAATGATCTGTTCACTCAGGAATATCTGTGGTGGAGCAAATCATTCCCAGCATAAAGGTGGTATGGGTCTGTACAGCTATCTATTTACTTTATGCAATACATGAAGCAACGTGTAACACCCAGCGATTCATTTACTGTGAGGTCACAAACTCAGGGCAGCTTGTGCTAAGTCACAGAACAGAAGTGGACTGGTTTCAGGTTATACTGTGTGGGTGTGGTCAGTGCCGTGTGACCGTGTGCAGCCCCTTGATTTCCGATCCCGACCCAAAAACAGTCAGAATCGGCGAGCCGGGATATAGTCCCTTTACTCATCGATGTCTGCGGAATGGTGGTTTTGGTCGCCGATCTGAGGATCGGGTCCAGTGGCGTAAGTTCATCCCAGTCGCCCGGAGGCAAGTTCTAATTTGGCGCCCCCCCCCCCCCCCCCCAAGAAATAAAGGGCAAATAAACGTGATGTATATCTATCAATCTATACACGCACAAGCATACACAAACACACTAAAATAGAATTTTTCTATTGGGCCTATTTGCTAAAGTAAATTTGCAGGATAAGCACAGGGAGAATACCTTTTGCTGCTGCCTGTTGGTATATTTCCACCCAGAAACTGCCTCTACGCCATTTTTTATTTGAAAACAATCAGTCAAATGATCTGTCTACAACAAGTAATTTTGTGTTACCTACACATTTCCTTCTACCTGTACCCCCTTCTGTCTGTCCGTGCCTCTATATGTGTAGGCTCGCCAGATCATCCTTATTAATTCAGGACACACATGAACAGGGGCTGGCTGGCAACTTTTAGCCTGGGGGCCAAATGCATGCAGGCGGCCCTGCCAGAGGAGTAGCGTGTAGCCAGGGTGCTCGAAAGAACGTGCGTGCTACGGCGCCCCCCCCCTTAAGTGTTCTAGGGAGGAGGTGGGTCCATATGGGATTAATGCAAGGTAAAAATAAAGATATGGGGCAGCCCCCTGTCGTAGTGCCCATATGCAGTGCCACCCTGTGCCACAGGACGACACCCTTATGCAGGCCTCGAGTAGTGCCCCCAGTAGTGATCCCCCCTATGCAGTGCCCCTTGTGCCCCCAGTAGTAAGCCCCTTATATAGTGCCCCCAGTAGTGGTAACCCTTATGCAGTGCCCCTTAAATAGTGGCCCCAGTTGTAGTCTTCCCCCTATGCAGTACCCCCACTATTGCCCTTTATATAGAGCCCCCAGCAGTGGTCCCTCGATGCAGTCCCCCCAGTGGTAGTCCCCTCCCCCCTATGTAGTGCCCCTAGTAGTAGTCCCCTCCCTCCTATGCAATGCCCCTAGTAGTAGTCCCCTCCCCTTGTAGTGCCCCTAGTAGTAGTCCCCCCCAGTAGTAGTACCCCCCTTGTAGTGCCCCCAGTAGTAGTAGTCCTGCCCTTGAAGTGCCCCCAGTAGTAGTGGTCTCCCCCTTGTAGTGCTCCCAGTAGTATTCCCCCCCTGTAGTGCTCCCAGGAGTCCCCCCCTTGTAGTGCCCCCAGTAGTATTCTCCCCCTGTAGTGCTCCCAGTAGTCCCCCCCTTGTAGTGCTCCCAGTAGTCCCCCCAGTAGTATTTCCCCCCCCCCTGTAGTGCTCCCAGGAGTCCCCCCCTTGTAGTGCCCCCAGTAGTATTCCCCCCTGTAGTGCTCCCAGTAGTCCCCCCCTGTAGTGCTCCCAGGAGTCCCCCCCTTGTAGTGCCCCCAGGAGTCCCCCCCTTGTAGTGCTCCGAGGAGCCCCCCCTTGTAGTTCACCCAGTAGTCCCCCCCTTGTAGTGCCCCCAGGAGTCCCCCCCTTGTAGTGCTCCCAGGAGTCCCCCCCTTGTAGTGCTCCCAGTAGTCCCCCCCTTGTAGTGCCCCCAGGAGTCCCCCCCTTGTAGTGCTCCCAGGAGTCCCCCCCTTGAAGTGCCCCCAGGAGTCCCCCCCTTGTAGTGCTCCCAGTAGTTTCCCCCCCCCCGCAGTAGAGACATAATAATAAAAAAATAAAAAAAAAACATACTTACCTGACACCCGCTCCTGCTCTTGGTCCCGCCGCCGAGATCAACTCCTCTGTCCGCCGCTTTGCATTATGGGAGTGATGCGTCATGGGAGTGACGCGTCACTCCCATTACCCACTGCGGGAGCCGTAAGATGTCCGGCTGTGGCAGTGGGAGCTGCAGCCGATGAGTCTGTCTGACTCTCATCAGCTGCTAAAGCAAACACACAGCTGCCGGCTCCGGCGGCTGTGTGCTTGTGCTGTGTAGCGCTGACCGAACTCCGTCCGGTCAGCGCTACACATGCAGTGCAGCTGTGTCACAGTGACACACACTGCACCGCGGCCCGCATGACGCTGCGGCCCGGGGGGCACATGGCACCCTGCCCCCCGGCCCAGCCCGCCACTGCACATGAATTACACAGGTTCTGTGGCTGGCTGACTTCAAGTCCCCATATCACCTGGTTTTCATCAGCCACAGACGGGTGTTTCTAGAGAGGAGGGGGCCCGTGCGCAGTCTCCGACACGGGCCCCATCTCTCTGTCTGGCGGTCAGCAGTGCACTGAGCTGTGCATGGCCAGCGCCGAAATTATAGACTCTGGGCACTAGAATGTGCCCAGAGTTTATAGAGTATGCTCAGGTCACAGGGAAAATAATCGCGGTGGCCATTTTCGCTGTACTGCACATGCGCAAACGACGAGAAAATGGCCACGGTGGCCATTTTCCAGTCGTCTTTACAGCGCCGGACCCCCGTGCAGACGTGGGACTCCGGAGAGGTAAGTAATACTATGGGTGCAGGGTGTGCGGGGCCCCCTGGACCCAGGGGCCCATGTGCCCCGCACACCCTTCACCCATTATAGCTACGCCCCTGGCCACAGAACCTGTGTAATCCACATGTATCCTGAGATAAAGGGATAATATGGCAAGCCTATAAACTTATGCCCCATTCTGACTCTCAGTTCCCCCCTCCTATCTTTCTGTGCCTCAATCTGCACCCCTTCTGTCTGTCTGGGCCCTTTGTACCTTTTGCATCTCAATGCCCCCTTGTGCCTCTATCTGTGCCCCCTTCTATTAGTTTTCCTTTTCTAAACTTTCCTCTCTCTCCTCCCCCGTTTTCTCTCCTGGCCGCCATGATACATCCCCCCCCCCCTCCCCCGCACATGTTGAATGCAATTCCCCTTCACTTTGTTATTCTTCTTACCTGTTACCTTGGCCGGGATATCTATAGCCGGGGTCTCCTATCCCCTCCATGCCGCTCAGAGAGAGTCGCAGCACTGGTTGCTGTCCGTGGACACCACTGCCCCTGCTTATGTGCTGGCAGCTCTCCCGACTCCTGCGCATACTTGCCTACCCTCCCGATTTGGTCGGGAGCCTCCCGAAAATCGTGTGCCGCTCCCGACCTCCCGGGAAAGTAGGCAAGCCTCCCGCGATCAGCGACACGTCCGCCCCCCCCCCCTGCACTTACTATAAAAATCCCGGCAGCGGAGGGGCCAGTGACGCGATTTGCGCTGAATCGCGTCATCACGGCCCCGCCCCCTGCCTCACAATGCCTTTAAAACCGGCATTGTAAAGAGGGGGCGGAGCCGCGATGACGTGATCGCGATGACACACCCCCATGCTCTGCCCCAAAATGCACGTCACCACCGGGCCACGCCCCCTTCTCGCGGCGACCCGTCCCCCGCCGAGAAAGCCCGACAGCTCCCTCCCGGAAGGAGGGAGTGAAACATCGGCATGTATGCAAGTCCTGCGCGCTCCCCACAGTGTGTGACAGCCGTCCTAAGCATGTACGCCCAGCCACACTGTCTGTGTATCCCGGCTCCCACTCAGCAGGCAGGCGGCTCAGGGTCGCGGTCTCATGTCATGTGACGTCCACGACCTGAGCAGTGGGTCCAGGTCACGGTGCAAAGGGTCCAGGGCGCCGCTGAGCATCAGATCGGCAATCAGCTTGGCGACTCCTCATTACAGCAACAGGAAGGAAGACACGGAGCGGGGGACAATGGAGGAGGTGCCCCCTTCAGGCCTGGAGCCCGGCGGCAACTGCCTCCATTGTCTCCGGCAGTTCCGCCACTGATCGGGTCGGCGTCTGTAGAACGGGGAGAATCACGGCTCAGTGGCATATGGAGCCCTCAGCATTAATTAACTTCCTTTTGGTTCAACATTTTGTTTTTGTTCTTTTTTTGTTTTTACTTTGCTTTAAAAAATGTAACAGCCGAAGCCGACTGAGTGGAATTTTTCAAGTAGACGTTATTAATCGCTGTCGCTTTGATCAACTTTATATCATGTTAATAGCAAAAAACAGCCCCTCGCTGCCGTTGCCTATGAGAGCGTGACAGATACAAAAAAAATAAAATAAAAAGTCTTCTAAAAAAATAAACACGATTAGCAGCAAAGGATAATCATTACCGGGCGAAGATGACCCGCTATGAAACTAATGAGGCGTTTTCTACGGGCAATTTGCGGCACAATTGTAATATTTTCTAGAAATAAAAAAAAAAACCTCGAGCCTCATTAATGCAACATGTGGCCTCTCTCACATATCAACACAGACACAACTTTGAAGGCCGTCTGCTTTGAAGTAAAGGGGGAGGGGGGACACAGTACATACGCCGTCTGCGCTGTGGTGATAATATTCCTGCGACTGGTATATAAAGCTTTGGGTAACTGCTGATTGCTGCCTGTAATTAAATCTGACTCTTGACAAGTGCAGGGCACTCTGGGCATCGGCGGAGCGATACATTGATACAATGCTTCTAATTTCATTAATCACATAAGCTAACAAACAAACAGAATTGCGCAACTGTCGTTCTTTCAAAACCAATAAATTCCTGTATTTACTAAACATTTCAGTAATAGATTTGGGTCATACAGAGACTAATAGTGCAAGGGAATGGAGGCAGCAGGAAGTCACAGACTGAGAGTTATATAGTGGGAGGAGCAGAGTCCCCCCAGCAGCACAGAGTATATCAGGATATGAGTGATGTTTTAGTGAAGACAGGGCTGCATGTGACAGGGGCAGTGACACGATGTGAGGAGGGGAATGGAGGCAGCAGGAAGCCACAGACTGACAGTTATATAGTGGGAGGATCAGGGTCCCCCAGCAGCACAGAGTATATCAGGGGATGAGTGATGTGTTAGTGAGGACAGGGCTGCATGTGACAGGGGCAGTGACATGATGTGAGGAGGGGAATGGAGGCAGCAGGAAGCCACATACTGAGAGTTACATAGTGGGAGGAGCAGAGTCACCCAGCAGCACAGAGTATATCAGGACATGACAGACTGACAGTTATATAGTGGGAGGATTACACGGCTTGATTCAGAGTTGTACGCGATACTGATGTTTTTGTAAACAGATCGATTTTTTGCCACTGCGCATGCGCCGGGGTGCATTACCGTAGTCGCATGCTGCGAGTCTTTAATCACAGTGTGATTGCCAGGCAGGGAGCTTTGGGTGTGGCAGCAGGGAGCGTCGCCTAAAAGCACAGTCATGTCTCAACTGGAGGGCGTGTCATATCCTGTACGCAGGAAACATGGCTCCGGGTGCCTCAGTTACGGCGGCCATTGTGAGTGACCATGGACTCACTCGAGGAGTCGATGTTTGTCTGATATGCACCCGATGCTACGTACGATATATGTACACCGTTGTGGACAGCTGCGGTGGCTCAGGTGGGCGTCTGAGTACAAGTCCCGGCCGCTGTGGCATAGGCATATTCTCGCCGCTGGGACGTTCCTGTTATACTAATGCGGGGGGCAGATTGTGGTTTCACGCTCCTGTCTGTATTATCTGTATGAAATGAGGTTTAAAATTTAATTTGCTGTTTTTATTTCCACACTAAGAAAAACACTTCCCTCCAATGACGGGGGTCAACAAAACCAAAAATCTAAAATAATAAATGAAAAATTTTAATATTTAAAGCATGTGGTTCCTGCCTTGTGCGGATGACAAAAGACAATAATGCTGGTTTATTATTTATAATTTAATATGCTGCAAAAAGACAAATATTTTTAGCCGCGCGTTTATGAAAACACAAGGAACAGGCGCTCCCGCGCGGGGGGCGGGGAGGTAGTCAGGCGTCCTACGGAGGTCTATCAATATTTCAAAATAAAGGAATAAATAAAAGAAATGTTAAGAGCGTGGCAGGGCCGGCACATTGCAGGACACCCCCCCCCCCCCTTATACAGACTTGTCCTTCGTTAAACAAGCACAAATTTGCACAACAACACAAGAAGGCACAAAACAAATCACATACTGCAGAACTAAAGGCGGCGTGTGTAGGCGAAATGTATTAAACTGGGAGAAAATAGAGGAAAACAACTGCAGTTTTACTGGGGAAAATGAGAATCCATAAAGTGCAATTTATTGTTCTACTTCATGCAGAGAAGCCGGTTGTTGCTCCGTTTATGTGTTTTATGGAGCCGAGGTCGAGGCACTTATGGCGGTAATGTGCGACCTGCTGAGGAGATTGGCCATTTGCAGTGGAATTTTCCCAGGCCGGATCCGTGAGAGGGGTCCGAGCAGGTGAGGTGATGACCCACCTTACTCTGTTACTATAGTTTATATCAGTTCATTAACACTGAGACATAAAAAGCAGGTACATCCCATAATATGTATTACAGTCTATCGGGTAGATTTACTAAAGCTTCTAAAAAAAATCAAAAGCTGTGGTGTTACCCATAGCAACCAATCACATTGTGTCTATCATTTCTCCATCCTAGAATTCAGAGATGGACGCTAATGAGGTTTTCACGCGGATTGAGCGATTGTTATCCATCGCGTATGCGTATAAGCTGCGCGGCACGCGCGCAATGTTCACATTGCGATTACGGTTGCAGAGATGATCCCATCGCAAAGTGTCTGACAGGTTGTCATTGTTTGGGGGTGGTAATGGGGGGTGGACAGAAAAACACAGGCGGAGAGAGCCCCCTGCGTGTCAGGAGAACTGCCAAGTCTGCGACTGGTCATACCTGCCACAAGGGCAAGATGGCCGCTCGATGTACATCGATGTTACCGATGCTTATGCAGGTAAGCGACGTCGTACGCAGGTGAGAAGGCAGCGGTGGGCGTCCCTATGCTCGGGTGATCTTTTAAACCGTTATATTTTCACAGCTGCGTTCGCTACGAACATTAGCGTCCATCTTTGAATCCGGCCCATATTCTGATTGGTTGCTATGGGAAACACCTCCTCTTTTAATTTTTTTTTGAAGCCTTAGTAAATCTAGTCCGACCGTGTGTATAACTGTGATAAATACTGTGCCTAAAATCACTGGATTTTACACATTCAACTAACTTTTATAAATGGAAATTTTTATTAGCAAAGGGACAAGGTCACTGTGACTTTTAATGGTCCTTAACATCTCATCCCAACATTACGTGTCTCCACTGAAATCACCGATGGCTACATCACTTCGCAGTTATCTGCTAGGGAGGAAAGAGCTTGTTAGTCTGACTGAGATTACTGTAGGAGAGCACAATGGGCCTCATACAGACAGACGCAGTGGTCAGGTCTTTGGACGCGGCTACTATGCTAATATATGGTAACGCTGCAGGTAACAGTCTTGTGTAAGCAGACGCTGCCTGCCGGCTTCGGCGATCCGGTGCTGCTCCGAAGAATCCCGACAGGATTGTTGTAGGATACCGACACCTGTCTGTAGGGGAATCGGTATGGCCGGCGGTTTGATTCCCGGTAGCGCCTGGTCGACAGACGAGCAGAGCCCGGCAGCGGAAGCCCGATAGCGCTGGAAATCCCGATCGTTGCTAAGGTAAGTATATACTAACCTAACCCCCTAACCCTCCTTAGGGGTGCCTAACCCTAACCTCCCACCCCGGTGCCTAACCCTAATCCCCCCTCTAAGTGCCTAACCCCCCCTTCCCCGCTGCCTAAACCTAAGTCCCCGGGGATGCCTAACCCTAAGTCCCCCCCGGGGGTGCCTAACCCTCCCTCCACCCTAGCTTAACCCTAACCCTCCCGGGGGGGTGCCTAACCCTAAGTCCCCCCCAGGTGCCCTAAACCTAACCCTCCCCCCCCCCGCGGCTATCCGCTCACGGTGCCCGGCATCCCTTCGATCGGGATGCCGGGCACCGGTCTCCCGGCGTCAGGGAAATGTCAGGCGTCTACATCTAGACGTCTGGCATTTCACCCTCGCCGGGATATGACAGTCGGGAAGCCGGTTGCCGGTATTAAGGCAGCCGGTTTCCCGATTGTATACATCTGTGGTTATCCTAAACCTCCCCCTCTCCCAACCCCAACCCTCCCTCGCCGGTGCCTTAACCGAACCCCCCCCCCAGTGCCTAAACCTAACCTCCCCCTCCCTCACCCCAAATCTAACCCTCCCCCCTTAGTGCCTAACCCTAATCCTCCCCCCAACCCCGCTACTTACCTTCTGGATCCCGGCGGTCGGGATGCCGGTTTCCGTTATTCTGACTAGTGTCAGGATTCCGTCGTCGGCATTCTGACCCCCAGAATCCCCGCTGTTGGGATATTGAACGCATCCCATAATAGCGATGAGTAGCAGTGAGACTGAGGGCCTTATTTATCATTAATATTTATTCGTTTGATCACTCGTTGTGAATGACAAAACTCGCTGATAATGGTGCTCCAGCTAATCAGCTCCCAAATGTCATTTTCCAAACAGATGACAGTTAGGAGCTGATTGGCTGGAGCATTTATTATCGTACGCAACAAGGTTTTTTTATCTCTCGTTGTGAATGATAAAACTCATTGATAAATAGGCTCCTGGGTTCTCCAAGCTCCTTTTATGGCTATTCTGGGATTGGTGCAGAGTTGGTAAAGAAACGGGTATGGAAAACGAGCGTATTCTTGCACATAAAGGGGCTGATTCTTGTCGCACAAATCTCTCTTCACGGGCGCATATGTTATTTTCTTGCATACAGCGCACACGAAGCAGCGACTTTATGCATTTTTGCGCACGCCTGTCCTATGCTGAATCGGACGCAACTTGACTGGATCTGTCTTTATGTGAAATAGGGTGCTTGGGGGTGGGAATGGGAAGGTGGCAAAGCGATAGTACATAACTACCCTGACTGTAGGTGCGCCGTGGGCATGTATGTAATGCTCCGGGTTATTCTGAGCCGTGCGTACGGGGGAGGAACGTCTGTTGCTGGTGGATTTCTTGCACCTAGCATGGAGCTAGTGCGCATTTTATTTTTTTGATATATAAAATTGTGCGTGATCTACGTTAGTATCATTATTATACTGCTAGGATGCATACAGTAAATATTGGGGCAAGCAATGTGATTACTTGCCAGCATACAATAAACTCTTCAACGCTATTTATCTTGAAGCCTTGAATGAGCCAGGAGATTAAAGAAAGACCATTACCTATAAATAGCATAAAATACACATTAATAGAGGCTGCACTATTGATTGACATCACTTAAGTCAATAGCCGGCTACACACAGAGAAATATAATTCACTGTACTTCCATCTATCATGTTTATAAATCAGTGTGTTTAATGTAAGTGTTTGCATTAATCTATCTGCCAATACTTGTGTACAACATACGCCTTTTAATCTGTCCTACAGATCTATGGGAGATCAATAGACCATAGTCAGCCATGCAGCTTTTACAGGCATTCCATAGGGGGTTACGGCAGATATATGCAATACGTATAGAATGTTTGTCCAGCATTTAGTTGATGGTAAATGCAGCTGTCCTGCTGTTTATCACAAAAATCCTATTTATCGTATTGGAATAATTCCAGAAAAGTGTCTTCTGCTTTGAAAATACTGCTGGGTAATATGTATTGTGCTGAGCGAGTTGCTTACCAGGTTAAATTGAAGTTTTTTTTATTCCAAGACAGGGTTCTTAAATTCAATTTCCAGATTGAAATATTACGGTTATTTGATAAAGTACTACTGCATAACCTGATTATACGTAAAGGGGTCCTGCGCAGTGCTACAGTATATCTATAGGAGGGCGGAATAAAAATGCTTTTATAACAATTCTCCAGTGATTATAGAGTCCAAATGCAGATTATCACAATTTCAGTCATTCTTTTAATCTAAGAGCATCGGATGAAGAACTCTGACGACGCTGAAGAGCCTAAAAACTGGGTACACACTGGAGCGACGGGCATTCATTCTGACATCGGAACGTATGCCCATCGCTCATTCATCAAACCTAGCGACCATGGGAGCTTGCAATCGCCGGAACACACTTAGCGCTGGAGGTGATTTGTCGTTACTAAATCGCTCCAGGGTGTACCCAGATAAGAGGAGTGACATGGGATAATTGTTTTAAAAACAGAAGCTGTTTTTAAAAAAAAATAACTATTTTGCAGGGTTGTACTGAGCAGCAGATTCTCAGCATAGTCTTCCTACTATTTAGATGCCACTTTCAACTCTTTCTATTCCAGGTCACTCAGTTATGAGCAAAGATGGACTTTAAAGCATACGTGCCTAGCCTCCCGATTTGGTTGGGAGCCTCCCGAAAATCGGGTGCCGCTCCCGACCTCCTAGGAAGGCAGGCAATCCTCCCAGCCCTGCGATGTGTCCGAACGCCCCCCCGCACTTTTGAGTAAAAACCTCGTCAGCAAGGGGGGCCGGTGACGCGAATCGCGTCATCGTGGCTCCGCCCCCGGCTGCACAATGCCATTAATCGCGCATTGTGAAGAGGAAGCGGAGCCACAATGACGCAATCGCGCTGTCACGCCCCATGCTCCACCCCCAATGGCGTGTCAGGTACCAGGCCCCGCCCCCTTTGGCCACGTCACGCCCCCAGCCCTGTAAGCCCGACAGCTCCCTCCCGGAAGGAGGGAGCTAAATGTCAGCAAGCCTGCTTTAAAGGTAAAAATCTTCTTTGAGCAGGGAATCCAATCCTACGTCG
This sequence comes from Taudactylus pleione, assembly GCA_031769625.1. NCBI lineage: Eukaryota > Metazoa > Chordata > Amphibia > Anura > Myobatrachidae > Taudactylus > Taudactylus pleione. The sequence goes on from JAUIMM010000448.1 coordinate 1,260,996, forward strand.
AGAGTTTGGGTACAGTACACCCCCATTGTGACTGTTATCTATACTTACATAAAGGTGGGGACTGCCGCCCAAAGTCCCTATTTGGCTGTTCCCAGGACTGATCAGTTGTCCATATAGTGACATAAAGAAGAGTTTCCCGAACTCCACCATTAGGGGTTTAGGGGTCTATTTACTAAGCAGTGTCAGGAGACAAAGTGAAAAGTGATAAGGTGCCAGCCAATCAGCTCCTAACTGCTATCTCAGGCTGTGTTTGAAAAATGACAGGAGCTGATTGGCTGGCACCTTATCACTTTCTTATCACTTTTCACTCTGTCTCCTAATGCTGCTTAGTAAATAGACCCCTTATTTACTAAAGTGAGTTTTTAGAAGTGAAGATGTTGGCCATAGCAACCAATCAGATTCTAGCTATTATCTTCTAGAAGGTGCTAGTTAACTGTTCAGTAAAATCTAATTGGTTGGTATGGGCAACATCTCCACTTCTAAAAACTCTCACTTTAGTAAATACACCCCTTACAGTCCAGGTTTTAGGGATATCCATGCTTGAGTCCAGATGGTTAAATCAAATTGACTATGGTGCTAATTAATACCGCTTTTATACCTAAATTCCCGGTCTAACCATGAGGTTGGAACATCGTGACCCGGATTGCGCCATTTGCACTGCAGGGTTTCACGGGTCATTCCCGTTATTATAAACCCTGCAAGTTACCTGGGTTGGATTGCTGGGTGACTCCACCCGGGAATCCAGCCCTTTCCTCTTTTACACCAAGGAGCTACCCGAGGTAACCCTGCAATAACCCGGGTTTTAGCTCTGGTGTAAAAGGGATATAAGTCGCCTCTGCTCAAGTATGGATTCCCTTAAAACCTGGGCTGTAGTGACAGAGTTTTGGAAACTCTAACACACAGGTTCTCAAACTCGGTCCTCAGGACCCCACACAGTACATGTTTTCCAGGTCTCCTCACAGAATCACAAGTGAAATACTTAGCTCCACCTGTGGATCTTTTAAAATGTGTCAGTGAGTAATGAATACACCAGTGCTCCTGCTGGTTGACCTGGAAAACGTGACCTGTGTGGGGTCCTGAGGACCGAGTTTGAGAACCACTACTCTAACAAAAGTTTGATGCAGTATCTGCTATTGTCATTTACCAAGTACAATTTGTACTTTGGGGGAAGGAGCATCCATGAATCATTCTCAATACAAGTCTGACCCTGTGACGAATGACGCAGCTGCGGTAATGGCTCTTTTCTTTTATTTGGCTAATGGCGGTAATGTTATAATTACACCTGCTTTCCTTCAGGTGCCAATTTGATATTTGCCACTTACAATCTTCTAATGAATGGGCTGTGATAATGAGAGCTGGTAATTCTCCATGGTGGCGGGCAAAAAAAAATGCTTTCTGACAAGTTCTAAATATTAAATGGGAACGTGATACATAAAATGTGATATTAAAACAATTGTCTGTCTATGAGGGCGTTCAGTGCTGTACGGAAACATTGCTAAAATGCTGCTCTTTCTTGTGACCACTAGGTGTCACTGTTCTGTCCCAGGAGATTTCATAGGTTTTAGAGCAGAGGTTCCCAAACTAGGCCCTCATGCTTGACCACAGGTGACTTAATTAGTACCTCAGTCAATTTGATTTAACCACCTGTGCTCAATTTGATTTAACCACCTGTGCCTTGAGGAGCACGTTTGGGAACCTGTGTTAAAGTAAAACTGGGATACATTTACTAAAGATCAATTTTTATCTAATTAAATTCGATTCAAAACGGTCATCATCGATGTCTTTTGAGTCTAAATTGCACATTTACTAACTCTTAAAAATCAATATTAAAAAAAAGAAAGAGTGGGGGGAGATGACTGTGGCTCTAATAACAGACTGTTGTATTATCACTATTCTGAGAGTGTGTGTGTGATCCCCATCTAGTGGCCATTCGTGGGCACTGCACCAGCACCACAAGTCCACTGACCTTCATCTCTAGAAGGTCACCTGCATCACAGCAGCTGAACACACCAAGATTTTCAGTATTAAATATTAACATTTACTTATATAACAGTAAAACAACAGGCTTCAACATAACGCTGGCAGCGCTAAACAAAACAGTCAGCCCTACACTAAATGTCCGCTTGTCAGCTAGCATATAGTCAAACAATTCTATAATCTTAATATTGCTACTACATAAATTATATTGACTACTTATTACATGCCTAGTCTTTGCTATTTACTTTCTTTTGATATTACAGGTATGGAGAACCTGTTACCATGATGACCCTGGGGAGCTTGTCATTGGGATAGAGGAGGGGGCTTTTGTCTGTTTATTCTGTTAGATACAAGGTGACGTATTATTGAAAAAATTGTATGTTTCCTGTACTCTTTGATATCCATATAATATATGAATCAAATCAATACATTAAGATTAATTGCCCATTGTCACCATTTACAGCAGGGACCTAATGGGGGTCTTATGCAGGTCAAAAAGCTGAAATTGTAATCAGTAAAGCTGCTATGACACTGTTTTCCTCTGCTTTGCATAGTGCATGCGTATAAGGCACACTGCACGTGCTCAGAGACCACAGATGCACGCAAGAATCCATCACAGTGAAGTGAGTGACTGGTTGTCAGTATTTCGGGGTGGAGACGGGAGGTGTGCCTGTCCATTTAAACGCCGTTACATGGTCGTGCATAAATTAGCCCTTGTAATCTCCTACGCAGCTCTGCGTGTCTGAAGACTGCGGCAGGTCAGACCTACGGCAAGGCCAAGATGGCTGCCGATGTTACCGATATTTACGCAGATATGCGTCGTCACAGGCAGGTAAGGAGGCAGCAGTGGGCGTCCCTATGTTCGGTTGATCTAAGCCGACATTGGCACATTTTCGTTGCCGCGTTGCGAGTGAAATTGCATCTGTGATCGCATTAGCCTCCGTCTCTTACAGCGAGGAAGAACGGTTACATAAGGGGACGGCAGCTTTATATAAAGAATGTTCTTACAATCAAATTCTTACATATTCTAGTCAGCGATAAGAATTCTGCATTGTACACTGCGCCGAGGAATGTTTCAAGTTGACATCTGTAATTGCCTAGAAAGTGTATTCTGAGTTCAGAGTGAACTTTATTAAAACAGTTAAATCGGATATCATGAGCTCATCAAATAGGGAAAAAACAACCCATTAAATGTAACAGGCAAAGAAAGCTGCATTGGAGGCTGAGGGAAGTCATGTCGGGTGCAAATTATATATTAGCTGCAGTGACTCTAGTATATATCAAGCCCACACTCATTTCTCACAGTAAGCCCCCCACCCTCCCTTATAGTACATATACATTTAACAGAGTGAACAGAAAGCGCCAATGTACTGACCAGCATAATGGTGCCGCATCTGGTTATCTGGAAAGTTCTCGGACAACAGTATAATAATTGGTTGTCCTGTATATTTAGCTCTTTTGTCAAACAGAGGAAGTGTGTGATGTATAAATAGTCGCTGAAGCCTTTCACCTTGCTCGCTAATTAGCTTCGCCAGGCGTGCGCTTTACAGGGCGAGAGGGTAACACCCATCATGGGACCCTGCTGTATACAATTATCTACCTGGAGTTGTGGGCGCAGAACGTACCGCAGTGTAAGCAGAGAAAGGAACACAAGGTCCCGTTCAGTCACATGGCAGCAAATCGCTGTAACCGGTTATATACATTAAGTATACGTCAAGGGTTTTACACTTAGAATTTACACTGTTTTATTTTATCCTAAAAAAAAGAACAAAATGAGCGTGAGTGAAGAAAACACAGCAGCATAAAAGCATAAACACTATAGTAATAATAAATATAATAAATAATAATAATTATTGTTATTAATAAAAAGACACACTTAGATTATTTTCTTGTACACAGCAATGGACGTTAATGCCGCTGATGCATCTGTGGGCCTGATTCAGCAAGGACGGAAACTGCGAATACACACACCATCGGCTGATTGTTACGCACTGCACAAGGCTACACAGACCCATCGCAGAGTGATTGGCAGGAAGGACCGTTTGTGGGTGGTGACTGGGGGGTAGTCAGAGACAAGCAGACGTGCCAGTGCGTTTTAACGCCGTTACAGGGGCCCACTGCTATGTCCTACGCAGCCTGATAGCGTGCGTGGCTGTTATCGTTTTCTGAGTAAGGTCAGAGCTTGCGCACGTGTGTATTGTACTGTAATTGAGCTCTATATTTTTTGTTATTTTTTTGTGTGTGTGTGTACGGGGGGGTGTGCAGGGCCGCAGCTAGGGTACTGCAGCCGGAGCCATTGCACAGGGCACCACAGGTCAGGGGGCGCTGTTTGGGCCTGTCACATTTCTGTTTATTATCATTCTTGCTTGTAGCTTCCTCTTATTTCATCCCCAGCATCTCCTGGCCTCTCCTATCTCTTCCCTGGCCCTTCCCCATGAGGCCATGGCCCTCTCTCAGGTGCACTATATTATGTCCCTATTTATCCGCAGCATCTCCTGGCCTCCCCTATCTCTTCCCTGGCCCTTCCCCATGAGGCCATGGCCCTCTCTCAGGTGCACTATATTATGTCCCTATTTATCCCCAGCATCTCCTGGCCTCCGCTATCTCTTCCCTGGCCCTTCCCCATGAGGCCATGGCCCTCTCTCAGGTGCACTATATTATGTCCCTATTTATCCCCAGCATCTCCTGGCCTCCCCTATCTCTTCCCTGGCCCTTCCCCATGAGGCCATGGCCCTCTCTCAGGTGCACTATATTATGTCCCTATTTATCCCCAGCATCTCCTGGCCTCTCCTATCTCTTCCCTGGCCCTTCCCCATGAGGCCATGGCCCTCTCTCAGGTGCACTATATTATGTCCCTATTTATCCCCAGCATCTCCTGGCCTCCCCTATCTCTTCCCTGGCCCTTCCCCATGAGGCCATGGCCCTCTCTCAGGTGCACTATATTATGTCCCTATTTATCCCCAGCATCTCCTGGCCTCCCCTATCTCTTCCCTGGCCCTTCCCCATGAGGCCATGGCCCTCTCTCAGGTGCACTATATTATGTCCCTATTTATCCCCAGCATCTCCTGGCCTCTCCTATCTCTTCCCTGGCCCTTCCCCATGAGGCCATGGCCCTCTCTCAGGTGCACTATATTATGTCCCTATTTATCCCCAGCATCTCCTGGCCTCCCCTATCTCTTCCCTGGCCCTTCCCCATGAGGCCATGGCCCTCTCTCAGGTGCACTATATTATGTCCCTATTTATCCCCAGCATCTCCTGGCCTCTCCTATCTCTTCCCAGGCCCTTCCCCATGAGGCCATGGCCCTCTCCCAGGTGCACTATATTATGTCCCTATTTATCCCCAGCATCTCCTGGCCTCCCCTATCTCTTCCCTGGCCTTTCCCCATGAGGCCATGGCCCTCTCTCAGGTGCACTATATTATGTCCCTATTTATCCCCAGCATCTCCTGGCCTCCCCTATCTCTTCCCTGGCCTTTCCCCATGAGGCCATGGGCCTCTCTCAGGTGCACTATATTATGTCCCTATTTATCCCCAGCATCTCCTGGCCTCCCCTATCTCTTCCCTGGCCTTTCCCCATGAGGCCATGGCCCTCTCTCAGGTGCACTATATTATGTCCCTATTTATCCCCAGCATCTCCTGGCCTCCCCTATCTCTTCCCTGGCCCTTCCCCATGAGGCCATGGCCCTCTCTCAGGTGCACTATATTATGTCCCTATTTATCCCCAGCATCTCCTGGCCTCCCCTATCTCTTCCCTGGCCCTTCCCCATGAGGCCATGGCCCTCTCTCAGGTGCACTATATTATGTCCCTATTTATCCCCAGCATCTCCTGGCCTCCCCTATCTCTTCCCTGGCCCTTCCCCATGAGGCCATGGCCCTCTCTCAGGTGCACTATATTATGTCCCTATTTATCCCCAGCATCTCCTGGCCTCCCCTATCTCTTCCATGGCCCTTCCCCATGAGGCCATGGCCCTCTCTCAGGTGTACTATATTATGCCTATTTATCCCCAGCATCTCCTGGCCTCCCCTATCTCTTCCCTGGCCCTTCCCCATGAGGCCATGGCCCTCTCTCAGGTGCACTATATTATGTCCCTATTTATCCCCAGCATCTCCTGGCCTCCCCTATCTCTTCCCTGGCCCTTCCCCATGAGGCCATGGCCCTCTCTCAGGTGTACTATATTATGCCTATTTATCCCCAGCATCTCCTGGCCTCCCCTATCTCTTCCCTGGCCCTTCCCCATGAGGTCATGGCCCTCTCTCAGGTGCACTATATCATGTCCCTATTTATCCCCAGCATCTCCTGGCCTCTCCTATCTCTTCCCTGGCCCTTCCCCATGAGGCCATGGTCCTTTTTTGGGTGCATTATATCCCTTTGAAAAATGAGGGGGCTCTAATGCTTTCTGGCACAGGTCACCAAGAAGTCTAGTTATAGCTCTGTGTGTGTGTATGGGGGTAGAGTGTGTTTGTGTCTGTGTATGTGGGAGGGTAGTGGGGGGAATCTGCCTGTGTGTATCTCTGTGGGGGGGGGAGTGTGTGTGTTGATAGTGTGTGTATGGGCGGAGTGTGTATGTGTGGGGAGTGTGGAGGAGAATGTGGGTGTATGGGGGGAGGGTGTTTGTGAGGGGAGTGTGGGTGTGTGATGAGGAGTGTGTGGGGGGAGAGTGTGGTTGTGTCTGTGGGGGGAGTGTATGTGTGTCTATGGAGGGAGTTTGTGTCTATGGAGGGAGAGTGTGAGTGTGTGGGGGAGAGTGTCTGGAGGGGAAGTGTGGGGGGCAGAGTGAGTGTGTGGGTAGTGGGGGGGTATTGTGGGGGTGTGTGGGGGAGAGTTGTGTGTATATGTGTGAGGGGAGTGTGGATGTGTGGGAGGGATTGTGTCGGGTAGGAGTTTGTGGGGGGAAGAGTGTGTGTGTATCTGTGTGGGGGAAGTGTGGTTGTGTGTGGGGGGAGTGTGTGTCTATTTGTGTGGTGTGAGTGTGTGGGCGAGCAGTGTGTGTGTGTGTGGGGTGCTTGTAATGGAGTGTGTGTGTGTGTAAGGAGTGTGTGTGTGTAGGGGGGATTGGTGTGTAGGGGAAGAGTGTGTCTGTGTTTGTGGGGGAAAGTGGGTGTGTGTGAGGAGTGTGGATGGGTGTCAGGGTGTGGAGAATGAGTGTATGTGGGTGTGTGTTGGGGGAGTATATGTCTGCGTAGAAGGGGAGTGTGTTTGGGGAGAATGTGGTGTAATTGTTTGGAAGGATTGTAGTGTGTGTGTGGGGGGGTGTAGGTTTGACTGTGTTTGGGGGAGTGGGTGTGTGTGGTAGAGTGTGGGTGTGAGGAGTGGGTGTGTGTGTGTTGGGGGAATGTGTGTTTGAGAGTGTATGTGGGTGTGAGTATTTCTGTGGAGGAGGAGGGTGTGTATGTAAATGAGGGGGATTGTGTGTGTGTGGGTGTGTGTAAGGAGAATGTGGGTGTGTCTGTGTGTGAAGAGAGTGTGTGTGTGTGAGGTGAGTGGTGGGGGCATGGAGTGTGGGTGTGTGTGGGGGGGTATGTGTGTGTGGAGGGTTAGTGTGTGTGTGGGAGTATACTAGGTCTGTGTGTGGGGGGTGTATGTGTGGAGGGTTAGTGTGTTTGTGTGGGGAGTATAGGTCTGTATGTGTGGTTGGGAGTGTGTGTGTGGATGGTCAGTGTGTGTGGGGAGTATACTGTAGGTCTGTGTGTGTGTGTGGAGGCAGTGTGTGTGGGGAGTATACTGTAGGTCTGTGTGTGTGTGTGGGGTGTATTTGTGGAGGGTTAGTGTGTGTGAGGGGGAATATAGGTCTGTGTGTGGTGGGGAGTGTGTGTCTGGGGAGTATACTGTAGGTCTGTGGGGGGGCAGTGTGTGTGGGGGTGTATGTGTGGAGGATTAGCATGTGTGTGGGGGAGCATAGGTCTGTGTGTGGAGGAGTGTGTGCATGTAAGGTTAATGTGTGTGGGGGGGAGTATAGATCTGTGTATGGGGGGAGTGTGTGTGTGTTGAGGGTTAGTGTGTGTGTGGGGGAGTATAGGTCTGTGTGGGGGGGAGTATAGGTCTGTGTGGGGAGTGTGTGTGTCTGTGGGGGGTTAGTGTGTGTGTGTGTGGGGGAGTATAGGTCTGTGGGGGGGAGTATAGCTCTGTATGTATGTGGGGAGTGTGTGTGTGTGTGGAGGGTTAGTGTGTGTGTGTGGGGGAGTATAGGTCTGTGGGGGGGAGTATAGGTCTGTATGTATGTGGGGAGTGTGTGTGTCTGTGTGTGGGGGAGTATAGGTCTGTGTGGGGGGGAGTATAGGTCTGTGTGGGGAGTGTGTGTGGAGGGTTAGTGTGTGTGTGGGGGAGTATAGATCTGTGGGGGGGGAGTATAGGTCTGTATGTATGTGGGGAGTGTGTGTGTGTGTGGAGGGTTAGTGTGTGTGTGTGTGTGGGGGAGTATAGGTCTGTGGGGGGGAGTATAGGTCTGTATGTATGTGGGGAGTGTGTGTGTGTGTGTGTGTGGGGGGGAGTATAGGTCTGTGGGGGGGGAGTATAGGTCTGTATGTATGTGGGGAGTGTGTGTGTGTGGAGGGTTAGTGTGTGTGTGTGTGTGGGGGAGTATAGGTCTGTATGTATGTGGGGAGTGTGTGTGTGTGGAGGGTTAGTGTGTGTGTGTGTGTGCGTGTGTGTGAGAGTATAGGTCTGTATGTATGTGGGGAGTGTGTGTGTGTGTGTGTGTGGGGGGGAGTATAGGTCTTTATGTATGTGGGGAGTGTGTGTGTGTGGAGGGTTAGTGTGTGTGTGTGTGTGTGTGGGGGGGAGTATAGGTCTGTATGTATGTGGGGAGTGTGTGTGTGTCTGTGGGGGGATCGCTGCACTTGAGTCTGTACCACTTTGAAGCTTTGCGGGATCTCAGACTGTGCTGTGCAGCCGAGGACGTAGAAATGTAACATGTACATCCGGATGGACCTATCTCACTGACCTGTGCTTAATTGGCTACTTGAGTGTTCCCGGTGGCTGCTCAGCCCTGCGGGCGAGTCCTCTATAGCGTATCCCCGGGGAAATTAGTGCACAGATGACAGGGAGGGTCAGCTGTATAAAATCGCTGTCAGCATGCGATGCTCCTGTCGCTGTGTCTCATCTCCCTGTGTCCCCGGTGATTTGTCTGCTCTGCTGCTGAGATCATATTCTCACAGGACGGTTCCTTTATTTACACAGTGCTGACATATCAGTCATCTCTGCACCATCCTACCAGCATGGACTGTGCAAGAAAACCAGATCCCCAGGGGCAACACCGGGCAAATAGAGGCCGCCGGGTCACACCCAGGCCCCTGGCTCTGGAAGGTAGCGATGCTACAGGTCACATATGGTGCGTACACACGGTACGATTAAAATGGTCGATATGAACAATAACGATATCGATCATATCGTTATCGTTCATATTGTGCATTTTTTTGTGCCCAACGACCTGCGATGCGCGGGCACGTACGGATGACATCGATATCGTCCACTGACCGTGCATGCAGGCCAACCTGGATGATATCGACCAGGTTACTATGCGATCGCGGGTCGTTATAGTCCTCGGTGAGTTGGTGGTGTTATTGTTATATATTATTATCGTCGCGGATCGTCCGGTGTGTACGCATCAATACACCACCTACTCTCTGCTCTGCCTCCATTCCCATCCACCATGTCTTCACTGTCATTACTCTGTTCTGGAAGTACTCCCAACTTGAGAATGCTCCCTCTACATCTCTCACCCAACCTACTCAACATTAGCTCTCGTACCAGTCTGTTGGGGAGGGCATTGGCAGACCTGCTCTAACTGAAGCAAATGAGGGTACTCCCAGTGCTGAGAACTGCTTCGGTCAAATGCTTATATTTGGTAAAGTTACCAAGTATTTTATTATTACAGAAATAATATTGTCCACTAGGAGGACTGTTGCTATGGCTGACATTACACTCTACATCCATGGACACACCCACTCATGTTATATAAAGCTAGTATGCAGACATATAAGGTAAAATGTGCAGAATGACATATCATTAGTATTTCCATTGTTATCACTGCATAAATGCAGGTCACCGGGAAAATGGCGCAGCAGTCTCTTTCCCAGTGATTTACTTACTGCGCCTGTGCAAAACGCAGGCAAAATGTCTGTGGCGGCCATTTGTAGAGCGGTAGTACCGCCGAGGTAAGTATTTAATAAATAGGTGCAGGGTGTATATATACGCCCCTGGGCACAGTATATATGACACAAGCAGAGGAGGAGAGAAACCTATTTCAAAATAGTTACACCATTTCTGCCTTTCCAGAGCTAATCCACAATCTGTGGCCACCTTAAAGATCTCCTCAATATGGATTGCTTGGTTGTTTGTTGGCTGATAGATTTTTCTATAGTGAAGAGTGGGTAAGGACACAGACTGACACTAAGAGATGTGCTGCTCAGTGGGTAAGGACACAGACTGACACTAAGAGACGTGCTGCTCAGTGGGTAAGGACACAGACTGACACTAAGAGACGTGCTGCTCAGTGGGTAAGGACACAGACTGACACTAAGAAATGTGCTGCTCAGTGGGTAAGGACACAGACTGACACTAAGAGGTGCTGCTCAGTGGGTAAGGACACAGACTGACACTAAGAGGTGCTGCTCAGTGGGTAAGGACACAGACTGACACTAAGAGATGTGCTGCTCAGTGGGTAAGGACACAGACTGACACTAAGATATGTGCTGCTCAGTGGGTAAGGACACAGACTGACACTAAGAGATGTGCTGCTCAGTGGGTAAGGACACAGACTGACACTAAGAGATGTGCTGCTCAGTGGGTAAGGACACAGACTGACACTAAGAGACATGCAGGAGACCTCCGTAACCTCATTATCTACACACAACTGTTCATATATGACCCCATATATTCTTTCTAAAGCTGGCATAGAAGGGATCGTTTGGCTTTGGAGACTCCCGTAATACTACATTAACCTCGCCATTTCCCTGGGTGCCATTTCCACGCAGAAAGCAGCAGAATGAAGCAGCGTTGTCTGACCCTCTTCCCAGAGCTCAGAACTTTCCATTTTATCCATATTTCCATGTTTATGTTTTTTTTTGCCAATATCTATGATTCGCTAATTGATTTTTCAAAACTGTTCTTGCCCTAATCTTGAATTGAGAACCCTGTTATGTAATGGCGGCCGCGCTACGTCCTGGAGCGATTTCAGAAGAGGAAAAGAAAAGAAAGATTTTTATCTTAAAATTAACAGTCAGGGGAAATTTGCATATTCTCACATTGCGTGAAGACATTGCATATTAAACTAAATTAAGACTCTGGAGAGTTCATTCTCTTATTTATCTGTGAAATATTTCCTTGGAGGATAATGGTGGTTCTGACCTCAGGCATGAATCGAATAACATTTTAATATAATTATTATTATAACTTTTTATTTTACATTTAAGAGACGGTGTTGCTTTGGAAGAGCAGTGGGTTGTGTTCAGCTCAAGGCGGTCCGTTCTTCCATATGAAAGTAATTAATACACCCACTGTTAGTCTCTATTGATCAGTGCAGGTGTCTGAAATTGATTTTGAATACAAGTCTACAGAATTTTTCTATTGGGTATAAAGTTAGGAAATTCTATCGGCGAGTGAAACATCGATGGTCACCATCGGTGGTTAACCTCAATGGCATGAAACCATTAACGGGGAACCATCAAAGGTTTTGCCCGCCGATATTCATCCCTGCTTTATTACTCACAGGGCAGTGGGCCAATCAGAGCAGGGTGTGTGGCTTCATGGAAAGAGACGGGGCGGAGCTAAGCTCTGTGTTCCCGTCACCAGTGAGAAAAAAAAAACATGGCGGGGCTCTGTACCACCATTGGCACTGGCAGAGAATTATATTGCTTTAATGCCAGGCCAGCTGCTAGCAAGAATATTTTCCAAGCTGAGAGTGTTGTTGGTATTGTCCTCCGTTCTGGAGAGAAGAGTTTTAAAAGACAGCTGAACCTCACAACTGAGCTATGAAGTTATACACACTGACATTCCCCAGTGTAAAGTATAATAGATTGTTAGTATTACAGACAGCTGAAATCACATCCTAGATCTAAAGGAGCATGTGCTAAGGTACAGGATAAACACCTAAGCCTGCAGTCATTTGAGCTGCTGTGACATCACTGGTTAGGGACATTGCTAAAGATTCCTGCAAAAGATCCGTAGCCAGAAGCCCCATGTTATGTGGGAGGCCCAGTGTGTCTGAAATAAAAGATATCGGACTTCCTCGATCTGCAAATTGGCATCTGAGCTCTCAGGTCTTTTTTTAGGTTGCTAAACAATGGTCACTGTATGACTATCAATGCGCTGCTGTATATTTATTAAGGTAAAATTGTGGCTTTACTTATTCTATAAGCTGGTGGTCCTGTACGTACATTTCTGACATTGAGCATTCTGAGTGACTTTAGTCCAGAGACTTTCAGTCCCTTTATGGCCATGCGGTGTAACCCGGAGACCTGGCCACCAGCAGAAGTACAAGTACATATTGCCTTATCCATATCTGTTATGTGCTCTGCTCTATGACCAGAGAATGGGAGAAATTGACTGGACACAGAGAAGTGAGGGAGGCACTTTGATGGCTCTCACCGCATGTCCCTGAAATTGCGCTGCTCTAGAGGAGGCACCTGGTCATAGACTATAAACATTAAATATAAAGTCACAGTACGTGTGCAGCTCCCGGAGGTGTTATATCTATTCATATTACACGTCTGTTTATGCATCTTCTACAAATCTGTACACCGTATCATACTGCATCTGTACACTGGATTATACTGCATCTGTACACCGTATCATACTGTATCTGTACACTGCATTATACTGCATCTGTACACCGTATCATACTGCATCTGTACACCATATTACTGCATCTGTACACCATATTACTGCATCTGTACACTGTATCATACAGCATCTGTAATCTGTACACCATATTACTGCATCTGTACACTGTATCATACTGCATCTGTACACTGTATCATACTGCATCTGTACACTGTATTATACTGCATCTGTACACTGTATCATACTGCATCTGAACACTGTATCACACTGCATCTGTACACAGTATTATACTGCATCTGTACACCGTATTACTGCATCTGTACACTGTATCATACTGCATCTGTACACTGCATTATACTGCATCTGTACACCGTATCATACTGCATCTGTACACCATATTACTGCATCTGTACACTGTATTATACTGCATCTGTACACCATATTACTGCATCTGTACACTGTATCATACTGCATTTGTAATCTGTACACCATATTACTACATCTGTACACTGTATTATACTGCATCTGTACACCATATTACTGCATTTGTACACTGTATCATACTGCATCTGTACACTGTATCATACTGCATCTGTACACCATATTACTGCATCTGTACACAGTATTATACTGCATCTGTACACCATATTACTGCATCTGTACACAGTATTATACTGCATCTGTACACCATATTACTGCATCTGTACACTGTATTATACTGCATCTGTACACCGTATCATACTGCATCTGTACACTGTATCATACTGCATCTGTACACCATATTACTGCATCTGTACACTGTATCACACTGCATCTGTACACTGTATCACACTGCATCTGTACACTGTATCATACTGCATCTGTACACCATATCATACTGCATCTGTACACCGTATTACTACATCTGTACACTGTATCATACTGCATCTGTACACCGTATCATAGTGCATCTGTACACCGTATTATACTGCATCTGTACACCGTATCTTACTGCATCTGTACACCATATTATACTGCATCTGTACACTGTATTATACTCCATCTGTACACTGTATCATACTGCATCTGTATACCATACCATACTGCATCTGTACACCGTATCATACTGTATCTGTACACTGCATTATACTGTATCTGTACACTGCATTATACTGCATCTGTACACTGTATTATACTGCATCTGTACACCATATCATACTGCATCTGTACTCCGTATCATACTGCATCTGTACACCGTATTACTGCATCTGTACACCGTATTATACTGCATCTGTACACCGTATTACTGCATCTGTACACTGTTTTATACTGCATCTGTACACCGTATTATACTGCATCTGTACACCGTATTACTGCATCTGTACACCGTATTATACTGCACCTGTACACAGTATTATACTGCACCTGTGCACCGTATCATACTGCACCTGTGCACCGTATCATACTGCACCTGTGCACCGTATTATACTGCACCTGTACACCGTATTACTGCATCTTTACACCGTATCACACTGCATCTGTACACCGTATTATACTGCACCTGTGCACCGTATTATACTGCACCTGTGCACCGTATCATACTGCAGCTGTGCACCGTATCATACTGCACCTGTGCACCATATCATACTGCATCTGTACACCGTGTCATACTGCATCTGTACACCGTATCATACTGCATCTGTACACTGTATCACACTGCATCTGTACACCGTATCATACTGCAGAAGTGTTACCCAGAAAACCATCATTTAGTGTAACAGTCACAGAATCCGCTGTGTGTAAATTGCACAGCACAGGACACAACTAATCATCCATAGTCTGGAACTCCAGTAAAAGAAGAACAAAAGCTTTGAACATCATAAAAGCTGTAATTGGCCCAACATGATTCATGTATATTTTTAATACGCAGCAGAAGAGATAAATACTGAGCTGACCTACTTAAATGTTAACGCTGAGTCCCATCAGCCCCTGATGGCTGCATCGAGAGATGCTGAGAGCAGAAAGAAAACTCTGCTACATAAAACAGAAATTATATATTATCATGTGCAGAGAAAATAATGAGCACACTGAGCCGGTAACACCGTATATGGGTGACACACAGGGCACAGAGTGCCAGGGAACCGGGTGGAAGACTCCTACCTCCTCTGTCACCAGACTCGTCACCACTGCAGGTCTCCACTAAGTGCACGACATTTACTTATGTCATCATGGATAAAATGTCGAAATGTTCATTATATTTTTGTTGCATATTTTAGCCTAATCCTAAACCTACCCCTAAATCTAACCCTAAACCTACCCCTACCCATAAACCTAACCCTACCCCTAAACCTAACCCTAAATCTAACCCTACCCCTAAATCTAACCCTACACCGAAATCTAACCCTACCCCTAAATCTATCCCTACACTTAAACATAACCCTACACTTAAACCTAACCCTACCCCTAAATCTAACCCTACCCTTAAACCTAACCCTACTCCTAAATCTACCCCTACCCCTAAATCTAACCCTACCCCTATACCTAACCCTACCCATAAATCTAACCCTACCCCTAAACCTAACCCTACCCAGAAATCTAACACTACTCATAAATCTAACCCTACCCCTAAACCTAACCCTACCCATAAATCTAACCCTACCCCTAAATCTAACCCTACAATTAAACCTAACCCTACCCCTAAACCTAACCCTACCCATAAATCTAACCCTACCCCTAAACCTAACCCTACCCATAAATCTAACCCTACCCATAAACCTAACCCTACCCCTAAATCTAACCCTACCCCTAAATCTAATCCTACCCCTAAATCTAACCCTTCACTTATACCTAACCCTACCATTAACTCTAACCCTAAACCTAACCCTACCCCTAAACCTAATGCTACCCCTATATTACCCCTACATCTAACCCTACACTTAAACCTAACCCTAAATCTAACCGTACTCCTAACCCTACATTTAAACCTAACTCTACCCCTAAATCTACCCCTACCCCAAAATCTAACCCTACCCTTAAATCTAACCCTAAACCTAACCCTACCCCTATTGCTACCCCTAAATCTAACTCTACCCCTAAACCTAATGCTACCCCTAAAACTAACCTTACATTTAAACCTAACTCTACCCCTACCCCTACACCTAATCCTACACTTAAACCAAACTCTACCCCTAAATCTAACCCTACCCCTAAATCTAACCCTACCCCGAAACCTAACCCCACCCCTACATCCAGGGCCGTAACTAGGGTAGTGTCACAATCCGTTGAAAGTGATCCTCTGTGGAGGACGGTGAGCCGGGGGGTTCAGGTGACTATCGGAGTGACTGTGGCTAGGTCTCCTATTTGCGGCCGAACCCAGGTTAGGCTAGACCTGCCCAGAGGCGCGGAGTCTAACTCACTTGGTGGTTTTCTCCAGTGACCCCTCCAATTGGGATTTGGTTTTCCGGTGCACCAAGTGAGCAGGTCGCGGCCCTCTGGACAGGTACCTGGGAATGGCAGAAGATCGGAACTATATTACATTAAGTTATTGCTAGAACACTGGAGATACACTGGAATACAATTAGAAATCCTGATCGCCGGCTTGCATGAGATTACTGAAAATGTACTAAGAATCACTAAGAAATCCAGGAGCTGACTAGCTCAGCAGCTCAGGGAGATGTGGACACAGGCAGGTACTGGAGTTTGCTAAATATGCAGGAAAACACAACATATACTAGGGATTGCACATACAAGAGTAGAGTGGACTCAAGGAATATATTGGGAATGCTAGAAATGTGGTACTGGACAAAGGCCAAATACTGGGAGAACTAGAAATGCTGGTACTGGGCAAAGGCAAAATACTGGGAGAGCTAGAAATGCTGGTACTGGGCAAAGGCAAAATACTGGGAATAATTATATATGCAGGTGCAGATTGCACAGACAAGACATATAGAGAAGATAGGCATACACTGGGGGAGTGCTAACTGCAAGTGCAGATTTGCACTGACAAGACACAGAGCAGATTGACACAGACATGTGCTGGGGTGTCCAGCTGTGAGCTAATTAATACCAGTAGGTAATCTGACACTTCAGTGATACAGGGTAATAGCCACAGGAAAGCTGCAATAGAATAGCAGCACATATACAAAGACACACAGGAAGGGACATGAAAGGTTTAGCATGGAAGCTAATACAGGAAACTGGGAAACTGTGAGCAGGCTGAAGCAACACGCTGAAGGATTTAGCACAAAGCAACAGTGGGAGTAACACAGGCACTTGGAATAACGAAGTTGAACAGCATCTTCCTGGAGTTCTGGAGGCGGATTTATACCCAGGGGTAGCAGATTACTGGAGCACAGCATCAGCTGACTGAAATCATGCTACCATAGGTCAGGAGCACTGTCACATGAGAGGAACTGTCATGGCGGCACCCACGATGGGAACCCTGATCCCCAGCACACACAGCCAACCATGGAAGCCCGCAAAAAGCACCCAAGGCAGAACACTCAGCCCCACATCCACCACCGCACCAGACGTCCGACCGCAAGGAAGTCAGGGGAAGCCGGCAAGGAGGTGAGAGAGGCCGATCCTAGGCTGAACCCTGACAGTTAGTGCAACCAGTGCCATGGCACAGGGCACCACAGGGCAGGGGGTGCTGTTTGGGCCTGTCAATTTTCCTGTTTATTATCATTCTCACTTGTAGCTTCCTCTTCTTATATCCCCAGCATCTCCTGGCCTCCCCTATCTCTTCCCTGGCCCTTCCCCATGAAGCCATGGCCCTTTTTTGGGTGTATTATGTCCCTTTGAAAAATTAGGGGAGTGCCAATGCTCTTTCTGGCACAGGGCACCAAAAAGTCTAGTTACGGCTCTGCCTACATCTAACCCTACCCGCTAAATCTAACCCTACCCTCTAAATATAACCTTGCGCCTAAACTTAACCCTACCTCTAACAATAACATAAAAATGTACTGTGAATACTAGTGGATGTCAAAATTTTACTTGTCTGCCTACATCTATGTTGACAGTCTAAACATCGAGAACATGTTGACATTCTGACCGGATTCCAGATTGACAAAGCAATTATCTGGAGTATCCCAGACATTTCAGGAGAGTAGGCGAGTATGCTTAAATGTAATTGTACCAAGCATGTGTGCCATATTTTCTACAGTATGCAGTAGCTTCAAAAATGAGGGTCCAATCATTTATGAGAGCGCATGTCCTTTAAAACTAGGTACAGACTGATTTTCCAGAGGAACTTCAATAACCAGCATGTGATATTGTATGCAATGTATACGGTTTGTATATGAAAGCCATCTGCACCTCTATGTTTTGAACCTTCTAAAATAAAAGTTACAACATTCTGATCATTACTGTATCAGGCAATGGATATACAGCCAGGTGCATAAATATTGGGACATTGACAGAATTTTCATATTTTGGCCTCTATTCACCACCACAATGGCTTTGAAATGAAACAAACAAGATGTGCTTTACCTGCAGACTTTCAGATTTAATTTGAGTGTAATTACATCCAAATCAGGTGAACGGTGTAGGAATTACAACGGTTTCTATATGTGCCTCCCACTTTTTAAGGGGCCAAAAGTAATGGGACAAACTAAACTATCCTAAATCTAACTTTCACTTTTTAATACTTTGTTGCAAATCCTTTGCAGGCAATTACAGCCTGAAGTCTGGAAAGCATAGACATCACCAGACGCTGAGTTTCATCCCTGGTGATGCTCTGCCAGGCCTCTACTGCAAATGTCTTCAGTTCCTGCTTGTTCTTGGGGCATTTTCCCTTCAGTTTTGTCTTCATCAAGTGACATGCATGCTCAATCGGATTCAGGTCAGGGGATTGACTTGGCCATTGCATAACATTCCACTTTTTAGCCTTAAAAAACTCTTTGGTTGCTTTTGCAGTATGCTTCGGGTCATTGTCCATCTGCACTGTGAAGCGCCGTCCAATGAGTTCTGAAGCATTTGACTGAATATGAGCATATAATATTGCCCGAAACACTTCAGAATTCATTCTGCTGCTTTTGTTAGCAGTCACATAATCAATAAATACAAGGGAACCAGTTCCATTGGCAGCCATACATGCCCACGCCATGACACTACCACCACCATGCTCACTGATGAGGTTGTATGTTTTGGATCATGAGCAGTTCCTTTCCTTCTCCATACTCTTCTCTTCCCATCACTCTGGTACAAGTTGATCTTTGACTCATCTGTCCATAGGATGTTGTTCCAGAACTGTAATGGCTTTTTTAGATGTTGTTTGGCAAACTCTAATCTGGTCTTCCTGTTTTTGTGGCTCACCAATGGTTTACATCTTGTGGTGAACCCTCTATATTCACTCTTGTGAAGTCTTCTCTTGATTGTTGACACTGACACATATACATCTACCTCCTGGAGAGTGTTCTTGATTTGGCCAACTGTTGTGAAGGGGTTTTTCTTCACCAGGGAAATAATTCTTCTGTCATCCACCACAGTTGTTTTCCGTGGTCTTCCGGGTCTTTTGGTGTTGCTGAGCTCTCCGGTGCGTTCTTTCTTTTTAAGAATGTTCCAAACAGTTGATTTGGCCACACCTAATGTTTTTGCTATCTCTCTGATGGGTTTGTTTTGATTTTTCAGCCTAATGATGGCTTGCTTCACTGATAGTGACAGCTCTTTGGATCTCATACTGAAAGTCGACAGCAACTGATTCCAAATGCAAATGTTACACCTAGAATCAACTCCAGACCTTTTACCTGCTTTATTGATAATGAAATAATGAGGGAATAGCCCACACCTGTCCATGAAATAGCTTTTGAGTTGATAGTCCCATTACTTTTGGCCCCTTAAAAAGTGGGAGGCACATATAGAAACCGTTGTAATTCCTACACCGTTCACCTGATTTGGATGTAACACATCCAAATAAAATCTGAAAGTCTGCAGGTAAATCACATCTTGTTTGTTTAATATCAAAGCCATTGTGGTGGTGAATAGAGGCCAAAATATGAAAATTCTGTCAATGTCCCAATATTTATGCACCTGACTCTAAGTAATGATTTTTTGCACCATTCTGAGTAGACAAACGAGAAGCATATTTTGTTATTGGCCTAGTGTGACAGAGAATTTTGAGGCCGCGTAAAGCTGGGTATATATTAGACGATGTGTACCCAGATCTATTTTGCGAGATGGATCTAGCGGGGGTGTCGGCAGCGACGGATCGATGGTGTGGGGGGTAATGGGGGCCATGTTGCATTCGGCAGCATGGCAACACTAGCGACATTCTCAGATCTTTCTGCATGTACAAAAGATCTGAGGATGCGATGGACGACCGGTGGGAGCACGTATTGGCAACGCGCATACACACTGGACGATATGAACAATTTGTCGTTCCGATGCTTCGGATTCGGCTAAAACGCTCAAGATATCGTCTAGTGCGCATGATGATAAGACAGAGAATGAACCCCACGCTACAGTTTCCGTCATTATCATTTATATATTGCCTCAACTGAGTATTACAGCAAGGGGCAAACAGAGCTTCTAGAGGGGGTTTCGAAATGTGTGATATCAGAGAAATAAAAAAAAAACCTGACACATCTCATACCTAACTTATACTTCACAATAAGGCCTAATACCTACCTGCATTCCTTTACCCTAAAAAGCACAAAAAGGAAAACGCGTGGAAAACACATTCGAGCCTGTAACAGACACAACACTGACATGGCAGGAAGGGCAGTCAGCGACCCGCTTGGCAATCGCATCAGGGATAAATCGAAGAGCTCAGAGCTGATGGATGCAGTGTAGAGAGATACAGAGGTCTAGTTACTAAGCAGTGTTAGGAGACAGAGTGAAAAGTGATAAGACAGTGATAAGGTGCCAGCCAATCGGCTCCCAACTGTCATCTCACAGGCTGTGTTTGAAAAATGACAGTTGGGAGCTGGCTGGCTGGCACGTTATCACTTTCTTATCACTTTTCACTCTGTCTCCTAACACTGCTTAGTAAATAGACCCCACAGGGAGAGATGCATCAAACATTCTAAAGACGAGAAGTGGAGAGGTTGTGTGTGCCTCACTTCTAGTTCTCTCCTAACCTGTATATTTCTTCCTTCCCAGTGATGGTTGGTTGCGGCCAACGATTAGTCCTACTAAATAATTCAGAACAATACATTCTGCTTTGCTGTCTACACTGTAATCACTGCTTAGTTTATGTTCAAACTTCACAGCGCTGCAGAATTTATTTTCTTTGTAGATAAAATCATAATATGATAATAATATTAAACTACAAATGTGTTCTTGCTCATCGAGCCACAATACGCCATGCAGCGCGATATGCCTGGCGGTTTTGAACCGTCAGCTCCCGTACAAGTCTTCTAGTGTCGGGCATCTTTTTTTTTCCGAAAATGCATCTTAAATTTGCAAAGCGATGTGACTAGGACCAACCAGGAGTCTGTGCTGATTAATTTGATATATGACACTTGTATATCTGTGTGCGACTGAGTCTGTATATGGAATTTGGCGTGGAAAAAAGCATCGTAGCATATCAAATGAGTCAGCACAGTTATACCCCTTTTACACCTAAATTCAGGCTCTGACCCAGAGTTGGAACAGGGTTCCAATCCGGACCAGACCCGGAATTCAGCCAGCGCCGACCAAGGATATTCCCGAGTCGGCGCCGTTCACACCGGATTCGGGTCTGCATAGACCCGGCTTTTCCGGCGTTGAAGTGGACGCTTGGAGATGGCATAATCTCCAAGCACCACTGAAGCCGGACCATTCGGCCGGCATGCGCTCCGCTCCAGGTCATCGTGACCCAGAGCGCGCCGTTCACGTTGTAGGTTTTTACAGGTTATTCCCGTGTTAAACGCTGCTAGTTACCTGGGTTGGATTGCCGGGTCACTCAACCAGGCGATCCAACCCTCTCCCCTTTTACACCAAGGAGCTACCCGGGTTAACCCTGCAATAACCCGGTTTTAGCTCCGGTGTAAAAGGGGTATTAGCTGGATCGTTATAGTCACATCATATTGTGAAATAGGTGCATTTTCTGCAAACAAAGTCGCCCGGTGCTAGCAGAGTCCCATGGGACAGGCGTCCCAAAGGGGCTGTTTGGTGCGACTTTAGCAAAGACGAATGAGATCAACTCTGAATCCAATAAATATTAGGTTTTCTTTATATTTTATCAAATCCCTTTGTCTTACCCCCAGTCCAATCGCTCACTGTTTCCTAATTACCTCTCATCTGCTACTATTTCTGCAAAGCAAAAATCAATGGTAAGCTCTTGTGGCCAGCATCGTACGCCTCACAGGTCGGTTTCAGAACTGTCTGAGCGCTGTCTTCCTCAGAAGCTGAACATGAAATGAATAATGTATCACAGTTAATGAGCATTCCTCTGTTCTGATCATCGAGAGACCCCCTTCTTCAATACAATTAACAATAATCGCTCCTAACCAAGACACTAACTGCCAATTCATGTCCAGCTCAGGTTAAAGAGATTCCTTCCAGCCAGGTCATTAAATGTTGGTTAAGGCTCCGGCCATCAATCACAGAACAGGGAGAGATACTGACATCTATGAGATAGGTTTCCATGTTTCTGCTGGGCTGGCACAATGCGTGGAGTTGGGAGCACACATATTAAATTATTGTGACACCTGCCTAACTTTGTACAATGAAGCTTTCGGTGCTGCTTCTTCAGTTCATTCTGTTAGTCAGGAATATGAAGGGGAAAAAAATAAAAATAAGAGACCAATTATTGTATTTCCAGTCACTGAGCTGTATAAAGCTTCTTTTTTAACCCGAGATCTGAATTCATTTAAAGGATTTTCTCGCTCAGGTGTCATCGCTTGCCGTATGAAGTAAGTATCCTATGTACGGCATTTGATGTTTATAGTGCTGTGAAAATCCTGCCTGCTCCTTCTTTCAACGGCTGACTGCAAATTATTTTGCATTTATCCTCCTGGCTTTAAACGAGACAATTTAATGATCTGCAACTGTGCGACGATCTTATCCGGTTGTCGGGATGACTCCGTAAACCAACAAACCAGCCCCAAACGTATCTTATTTCACGAGTATACAGCTAGAGGCAAAATGCGTCTTTCACAATGGCGGCAAAAGTCGGGAGCGCGGGAAATATTGGGGTGTGGCTTAATTGGGTAAATTAGGCGACACTTATCAGCGGGGGTGCATGGCGCAATGTTCATGGAGCTGTGAAGTTATTGCACTAGATAATTTAGCAGAACTGATCTTCACGTGTCAAAAAGATTGGGCAACCCTAAAACTTTGCGCACTCCTTATAAAGTAGCACACACCATACAGCAAAGAAACCAATACAATACTATGAATATAGTCTTACTGCCCAAAGGGGATGTTCAATGTGATTGATGCAGTTGTAGTTCTTCTTGTATGGAATCTCGCCCAAAATGGAAAAAGAGAACAAACAAGATGAAAATAATATAGTGTAGTAATTCGTAAATAGTCTCTCAAATAACACAAATAAGTGATGATTTCTTCCTCAGAATATGAACAGAAAGGATGATCGTACCGCACTCACGTTCAAATACCTTTATATGTGAAGTCATAGTATCTTTAAATCAGATGGCCTCGTTACCACTGTGCAGCATACCAATAGTGAAGTTCACCCATGCAAATGGTGTAGTATAAAGAAGGCGGGCGTACCCCAACTCACACTGATCATAAATTCATAGGCCAATAAAGGTATCTTTGAGCTTCGACACTTCTATTCGTTGTGGTTGATGACTTATCCTCTTACAGAACAGATCTCTGACACCCCCAGAAGAAAGTTTCTTTTGTTACGGATCCATGTCCCCCCAATATATCACACACAGGAGGATGTCCCCCCTCTTCCTGCTCATTCTTGGGCCTGATTCAGACCCACTCGCGAGCGGCTGTCCGCTCGCAAGTGGGTCGATGGTCTGCACTGAGCATGCGCACGACGGAGGGAGCTCCGTTGTGCGCATGCGCCAGACACGACGAGCGAAGGACTTTCCTTCGCTCGTTGTGTCCGATCAAAGGGGGCGTGCTGTCAATGTTGATTGACAGCACGCCCCCTTTGGTGGGCGTGCCGGGGGCATGCCTCACGACCATCGCGGCCATCAAAATGCACGCTCGTATAGCCTGTGGGTGGTGACCCACAGCTATACAAGCGTCCAGGAGGACGCTCCATGGAAATGGAGCCCGGCCCTTATTCAGAGCGTGCGCTCTGCTCAGAGCGTACGGCTCTGAATGAGGGCCTATATTCATAGTATTGTATTGGTTTCTTTGCTGTATGGTGTGTGCTACTTTATAAGGAGTGCGCAGAGTTTTAGGGTTGCCCAATCTTTTTGGTTTGTGACTTATCTATTGGGGGTTGGTGATCCCCCCACGGTCAATCCTTCTTTGCAGCCCCCTTGTGCGCAGTTGTCCACTGTACCTTTCTTTTCATATGATCTTCACGTGTGTCTGTTGAGAGGTGATGAGACCCTTGTTATCATATGTACTAAGCCTTGGAGTGAGATAAAGTACCAACCAATCAGCTTCTAACTCACTTTACAGGCTGTGTTTGAAAAATGACAGTTAGGAGCTGATTGGTTGGTACCTTCTCTCCATCCGCTTTATCTCGCTCCGAGGCTTGGTACCTAGACCCCTTGGTGAGGTCTTCACCATTAGCAAGCCGCCTTAACCTCAAAGCTAAACTGGTACATGGATGCCCCCAATGCCAAGTAATAAAAGCTTATCACCACAAGATATTGCTGTTTGAAGATGGACAGGACCAGTGACCGAACTGAGGTGATGTTGGTAGAAGACTACGGATCAACTGGACATAGTCATCACTCTTCTATCCGAGCTCTAATTCAGTGTGTTAGGGTATCTATTACCATGTTCCCTCGCTGTCGAGCTGATATTCTGGCTTATTGCACTCAGCAAGCCCACAAATGTGCTCAAACGGCGCTTCAACTCCTTGGAGCCCTCACTAAGGTCCCTCAACTGCATCTCAACTGTGGGCTCTCCCCTCAGCACACACCTCCGGTCAGCCTCCCGGCAAGGTTTGGGCTATCCCAAAACTTGAACTTGATCCCACTCCAACACCAGTCATTTTCCCATTAGATTTTCTTGTCTCAGCTTAGGGTTCACAATTAAAATTACTTTAAAGCAGAACTCCAGTTACTAACAGAGGTCTCCAATTATCTCAATATACATGGTCCTCATAGGGGTATCTCCCTGTCACTCCCTCCTTCTGCATTGATATTCCTCTGGGATTGTCCGGGCTCTATGTCAATCCTCCGTTCTCGCCACTGACTCCTCATTCCCTCCAGGGCACGGTAATTCTAGTCATTCCCTAAAGGGTATAGCTCACACCAGTGCTAGGCAGAAGGGACAGTGGTTTAGAGATGGCTATCTGAAAGGGCGACGTCGAATTGTACTGTTTTGGCCAATATTGTTACACGCCTAGCGATAGCATTTAACCATTGTTTCTAAATCATTTGATGGTTTCAGCCATTGATGGACCATCCGTGAGAATTGACAGAATTTGCGCACGTGCATAGGAGCGCGGCCAAGTAGGCTGTGTTGCTCCCTGTGGCGTATTACATTACCAAACATTGGGAAAACACACATCGGGAGAAAGACAGTGATGACGGAATCCCTAATGGGCTGAAAACATTGCGAATATTCAGCTACCGATGGCTATAGCTACACTGGATTGAGGCTAACAAGTGTGAATGTACGGTAACCAACATAGGGTCTCATTCAAAGGTGCACCTAGTTTAGATTCCGTCGCAAGTGGACGATTCTTTTGCATACTCTGCATGCGTCTGAGCTGGACTGCGTAGGTGCAGCAATGGTCTTGCGACGGCAGTCGCAGTGTGCATTAGGACGCAGGGTGATTCACACGCAGTGGCTGTCTGGTTAATGTATCGGGGGAGTGGTGACAAAAACGCAGATGTGCCGCGACCATTTCATTGGTGTGTCTTCAGACGCAGTGTCAATGTCCCCGGCATCTTACTTGCGACAGGCGTTCTGAGCAAGCATAATATAGGAGCAATAAGATATTGCTCAGAGGTCCGATGGTGCAAACGATGTTTGTCTGATGCTGCGTCTTGGATCCGAGAAGTCGGCGGCGGGCGTCATTTTTACAAAAGACAGCGGCTGCAGCATTTGTATAACTTCTCTGGTCAGGTTCGTAAGAAGACGCAGCATGTGTGGCCTTTGCGTTCACCACTGGATCAGGCTAAAAAACTCCTGATTTATGATGTCATAATTGTAAATGAGCATCACAAATAAGCCCCCTTGCCTGCTGCCTATACTGTCCATGCTATCCATTATCAGCTGCCATTTACTAGCATAATATCTGATTACCGACAGCCGGGAACTGGGGTCTCTCTGTCTGCGGTTATAAACCGGCCGGATCCAGGGATAAGCGCGGCGGCTGTCTCCATGAACCTGTATCTCCACCAATATCTACAATACACATGTACAGTACAGTACGCATACACCCTTTCCCATTACAGTAACGTGTGTGCAATAAATATATCAGTGATGATAAAGGCTGGCAGTGTTGTAGTTACTTGTTAATAATCCACTGCATTAACCAGTTTTTGCTCTATGTAAAGAGTTGAGCTTGTTTGTGACATTGTCCCTAATTAAGGATGCTCAGTGCCAGAAATGACTTAACTTCTCCGGCGCCGGAGGGTCAGCCACAAATTGCGCAGGGAGGCTGCAGAAGGCAGTCTGACCTTGTCACCGGCAAACACTGAAGCATATGCTGGAATTCCAGTATTCTTTACCTAATGATCACTTCTTCTGCTCACAGCTTCCCACCTTAAAGTGCTGTCACACTTAAAAGCGTCGCTCGGCGTTGCAGCGAAATGGAATCACTGGCCCGCTCGGCACCCTCCTCCGCTGTTTTTAACAATTTGATTCGAGGCTTTTACAATCCTAGTTGAAATCTGACTGTCAGAAACACTAAAACCCCTATTAAATCCTGCAAGTGGTGAGGTAGTGGATTGTGCTGTAATGCGCAACAAACAGAAAAAGCAAAAATAATCATGATAATAATAATAATAATAATAATAATAATAATGTTGATAATAATAAAAATATTGATAATAATAATCATAATGTTAATAATCATCATAATAATAATATTGATAATAATAATATTTAGAATAATAATTGTATTCATAATACTACTACTACTACTAATAATCATGATGATAATAATAATAATAATAATAATAATAATAATAATAATATTGTTAATAATAATTATGATGATAAGAAAAATAATAATGATAATAATAATATCATTATAATATTGGCAATAAGCCACAGAACACAGAAAGCACCAATCACAAAATCACTATACTTAATAGAGTTAGATGATGTTGGGGTGATAGGTCAGTGAGTCTGAGAGGATGTGATGGTGAGAGGGTGTGGCAGTGAAAGCGTATGACAGTGAGAGGATGTGGCAGTGAGAGGGTGTGGCAGTGAAATTATGTTACAGTAAAAGGATGTGATAGTGAGAGGGTGTGGCAGTGAGAGGAAGTGACAGTGAGAGGGTGTGGCAGTGAGCAGGTGTGGCAGTGATCGGGTGTGGCAGAGAGAGGAAGTGACAGTGAGAGGGTGTGGCAGTGAGCGGGTGTGGCAGAGAGAGGGTGTGACAGTGAGAGGGTGTGACAGGGAGCGGGTGTGGCAGTAAGAGGAAGTGACAGTGAGAGGGTGTGGCAGTGACAGGATTGACAGTGAGAGGATGTGGCAGTGAGCGGGTGTGGCAGTCAGAGAGTGAGACAATGAGAGGGTGTGACAGTGAGAGCATGTGACAGTGAGAGCGTATGACAGTGAGAGGGTGTGGCAGTGACAGGATTGACAGTGAGAGGATGTGGCAGTGAGCGGGTGTGGCAGTGAGAGAGTGACAATGAGAGGGTGTGACAGTGAGAGCATGTGACAGTGAGAGCGTATGACAGTGAGAGGGTGTGGCAGTGAAAGGGTATGACAGTACAAGGGTGTGGCAGTGAAAGGATGTGACAGTGAGAGGATGTGACAGTGAGAGGGTGTGGCAGTGAGAGTATATGACAGTGAGAGGGTGTGGCAGTGAGGGGGTGTGGCAGTGAAAGGATGTGACAGTAAAAGGATGTGACAGTGAGAGGGTGTGGCAGTGAGAGGGTGTGGCAGTGAGAGGATGTGACAGTGAGTGGGTGTGGCAGTGAGTGGGTGTGGCAGTGAGTGAGTGTGACAGAGAGAGGGTGTGACAGAGAGAGGGTGTGGCAGTGAGAGGAAGTGTCAGTGAGAGGGTGTGGAAATGAGCGGGTGTGGCAGTGAGAGGATGTGACAGTGAGAGCATATGACAGTAAGATGGTGCGGCAGTGAGAGGATTGACAGAGGATGTGGTAGTGAGCCGGTGTGGCAGTGAGAGGATGTTACAGTGAGAGTTTGTGGCATTGAGAGGATGTGGCAGTGAGAGGCTGTGACAGTGATAGGGTGTGACAGTGAGAGGGTTTGACAGTGAGAGGGTTTGACAGTGAGCGGGTGTGGCAGTGAGAGGGTGTGGCAGTGAGATGATGTGGCAGTGAGAGGCTGTGATAGTGAGAGGGTGTGGCAGTGAGAGGGTGTGGCAGTGAGAGGAAGTGACAGTGAGAGGGTGTGACAGTGAGTGAGTGTGGCAGTGAGAGGATGTGACAGTGAGAGGATGTGACAGTGAGCGGGTGTGGCAGTGAGAGGAAGTGACAGTGAGAGGGTGTGACAGTGAGCAGGTGTAGTGAGAGGATGTGACAGTGAGAGGGTGTGACAGTGATCGGGTGTGGCAGTGAGAGGAAGTGACAGTGAGAGGGTGTGACAGTGAGTGGGTGTGGCAGTGAGTGGATGGCAGTGAGAGCATATGACAGTAAGAGGGTGTGACAGTGAGAGGAACTGACAGTGAGAGGGTGTGGCAGTGAGAGGCTGTGATAGTGAGAGGGTGTGGCAGTGAGAGGATGTGGCAGTGAGAGTATATGGCAGTGAGTGGGTGTGGCAATGAGAGGGTGTGGCAGTGAGAAGGTGTGACAGTGAGTGGGTGTGGCAGTGAAAGGGTGTGACAGTGAGAGGGTGTGGCAGTGAGAGGAAGTGACAGTGAGAGAGTGTGACAGTGAGCAGGTGTGGCAGTGAGAGGATGTGACAGTGAGAGTGTATGACAGTGAGATGCTGTGATAGAGGGTGTGGCAGTGAGAGGATGTGGCAGTGAGAGGCTGCGATAGTAAGAGGGTGTGACAGTGAGCGGGTGTGGCAGTGAGAGGAAGTGACAGTGAGAGGGTGTGGCAGTGAGAGGATGTGACAGTGAGAGGGTGTGACAGTGAGCGGGTGTTGCAGTGAGAGGATGTGACAGTGAGCAGGTGTGGCAGTGAGAGGATGCGACAGTTAGAGGGTGTGACAGTGAGAGGAAGTGACAGTGAGAGGGTGTGATAGTGAGAGGCTGTGATAGAGGGTGTGACAGTGAGCGGGTGTGGCAGTGAGAGGAAGTGACAGTGAGCGGGTGTGACAGTGAGCGGGTGTGGCAGTGAGAGGAAGTGACAGTGAGAGGGTGCGACAGTGAGCGGGTGTGGCAGTGAGAGGATGTGGCAGTGAGAGGATGTGACAGTGAGAAGGTGTGGCAGTGAGAGGATGTGACAGAAAATGTGACTGGGGACAGTATAGTTTGTTCAACACATGTGCAGTTATTACATTATTTATGCATTATTATTTTTAATAACATCGCCAGAATATCAATAATGACATTATATTGGTGGTGGTCCCCACAAGTTAGCTGCCCTGGGGCCCCCACAAACCTTAATCCGGCCCTGAGTGTTCCCTTTCCTGTTTATTTCCGGATGTGGGCACCATTCCACAATCCAAGTCCCCAGGATATGGGGGAGCGGCAGAAGAGCCTATCACCAGGGCTGAACATGTATGTAACACAGTGGTCTCCTTACACACTGGATTCAATATGCTGGCCAGGGTAGGGGGAGAAGGGGTTTTTGGGCAACTGGAAATTCCCCCTGCGTTTGCCTATGCCGGCATCAAGTAAAACCCAATACTTTAGGGAAGACTTGTTAAAAAATGTACACCCCTTTAATATACTTATTATCTGTCACTTCCATATCTGTAATAGGTAATGCCTGTTAGCAAGCAGTGTATTTAAAACATAAAAATGTGTTATTTTGGTGATATTTGCCATACATGATGTGACTGTGTAAGCACAGATATAACACGTGAACATGTGTAGATCTTTATCCTCTCATGGGAGCTTCAACTGGAGGGTTTAAACATTTCCAAAGCTAACCAGGATTTCCATCTTCTATGCTGTGAGGGCCAGGCAGAAGCAGCCTTCCCATTAATTAGATTGCTTATCAGAGCCAAGACATACTGCACGGGCATAAAGATCTGGGATTACTGACCGGAACATGAATGGACACAATCTCAAATGCACAATGCCAACACATGGGAATTTCTAGCTGGATAAATATTGAAGTGTGTTCCGACCAGAAGCTGTTATGATTGTAATACAGCCGCGTGACTCTGCCGAGTCTCCAAGGACTGAATCAATGGAACGAGAGACATTACAGGCTATTTACACGTTAAACGGGGGATGGGAGGGGTGGGAGGGGGGGCAGAAGGCAGAAGTACAGTAGCTTCTGATTTTTGCTGCGATTCTGCTGTAAGCAACAATCCGAATGTGTTCTGTTGTAACATAAATCACAGGTGCGCACTGGGACAAAGCTTGGAATTTAAAACTCTTCCTTGATTTGTTTCATCAGGCTGCTGCTTAGAGTTGTTAATTCTGCACAGTGTCATGTGGCTTCCATGGCAACCACAGTCACATCGTTCATGTCGTATTCAGATAGCCTTTGCAATGCCCCCATCTTGAGTTCAGTCTGTTCTATAAAATCCACCCTCTCCATCTCGCATGACTTCCACCCTCTCCATCTCACATGACATCCACCCTCTCCATTTCACATGACATCCATCCTTTCCATTTCACATGACATCTACCCTCTCCATCTCACATGACAGCCACCCTCTCCATCTCACATGACATCCACCCTCTCCATCTCACATGACAACCACTCTCTCCATCTCACATGACATCCACCCTCTCCATCTCACATGACATCCATCCTCTCCATCTCACATAACATCCATCCTCTCCATCTCACATGACTTCCACCCTCTCCATCTCACATGACTTTCACCCTCTCCATCTCACATGACTTTCACCCTCTCCATCTCACATGACATCCATCCTCTCCATCTCACATGACTTCCAC
Source organism: Taudactylus pleione (assembly GCA_031769625.1). Lineage (NCBI taxonomy): Eukaryota > Metazoa > Chordata > Amphibia > Anura > Myobatrachidae > Taudactylus > Taudactylus pleione. The sequence goes on from JAUIMM010000448.1 coordinate 1,291,985, forward strand.
CCTCTCCATCTCACATGACTTCCACCCTCTCCATCTCACATGACATCCATCCTCTCCATCTCACATGACATCTACCCTCTCCATCTCACATGACATCCATCCTCTCCATCTCACATGACATCCACCCTCTCCATCTCACATGACATCCACCCTCTCCATCTCACATGACATCCACCCTCTCCATCTCACATGACATCCACCCTCTCCATCTCACATGACATTCATCCTCTCCATCTCACATGACTTCCACCCTCTCCATCTCACATGACATCCACCCTCTCCATCTCACATGACATCCATCCTCTCCATCTCACACGACATCCACCCTCTCCATCTCACACGACATCCACCCTCTCCATCCAACATGACATCCACCCTCTCCATCTCACATGACATCCACCCTCTCCATCTCACATGACATCCATCCTCTCCATCTCACATGACATCCATCCTCTCCATCTCACATGACATCCACCCTCTCCATCTCACATGACTTTCACCCTCTCCATCTCACATAACATCCACCCTCTCATCTCACATAACATCCACCCTCTCCATCTTACATGACAGCCACCTCTCCATCTCACATGACATTCATCCTCTCCATCACATATGATCTCCACCCTCTCCATCTTACATGACATCTACCCTCTCCATCTCACATGGAATCCACCCTCTCCATCTCACATGACAGCCACCTCTCCATCTCACATGACATTCATCCTCTCCATCACACATGATCTCCACCCTCTCCATCTCATATGATAGCTAGCTCTCCATCTCACATAACATCTACCCTCTCCATCTCATATGACATCTACCCTCTCCATCTCACATGATCTCCACCCTCTCCATCTCACATGACATCTACCCTCTCCATCTCACATGATCTCCACCCTCTCCATCTCACATGACATCCACCCTCTCCATCTCACATGACATTCATCCTCTCCATCACACATGATCTCCACCCTCTCCATCTCATATGACAGCTACCCTCTCCATCTCATATGACATTCATCCTCTCCATCTCACATGATCTCCAACCTCTCCATCTCACATGACAGCTACCTGTCCATCTGACATGATCTCCACCCTCTCCATCTCACATGGCATGCTGAGAGCCTGAGACAACATCACTGTATATGGCAGCCATAGTTCCTTACCCTCCAGACAGACTTTGAAAAAAGGGATAATGATTTGTAGCAGGGCAGCTAAGAAAAATAACTATAAGATGGATGCTTAAAAGGTATTTAACTAGTTCTTCAAAAGAAAGAAAACACTGTTATATGTGAGATTGCTGCTTTAATATTTCACTGCTATTTCTCTTTTTAAAAATGGTCAATTTATTTTAGGTGTTGAGGAAGTTACAGGCTCCCAGTAAACTAATCCAATACATACTGTATTCCACTTTTTGAATTAGGAGGGTGGGCAGACAAAATCTGGTTGGGGCACTATCTTAAAGTGGCTCACAGAAAAGCCTTACTTGGGCCCAACTGCTACGCTGGTATTGCAAAGGAAACCATGTTAACGACAGCAAGGGGATAGCGACAGGATCTGCTGCAACCTACTGCCTACACAGGTGCGTAGTTGCACTGGTACAATCTCCTAGCTCTGCGCCAGCTTCACCCTTTCTTGAAATGGCGGAGGGTGCAGGGGGCTCGCAGGGGAAGGTGCTGAGTCCAGGCCTTACAGTGGCTGCATCCCAGGTAAATACAACACTGTCTACAACAACAAGAGACAGAGACATGGAGTAACATGGAGCCCCCTTCGCTCAACTAATGCACGCCGCCTCTCATGCCAACTGATTACTTCCTCCCATTCCCGCCTCCAAGATTTTGCCCGAGCTGCTCCCAACTTTGGAACTCTCTCCCTTTCCCCATCAGACTCTCCACCTCTCTACAATCCTTCAAACGGGCTCTCAAGACCCCACTACTTCATCAAAGCCTTCCAGCTCTCATCCTAACCCGCTGCTACATGCTCCCTCCTCCCTGCTTACCCCATCTGTGTCACTCCTGTTTGTCTGCCCCTCCCCTTTAGAATGTAAGCTCTTATGAGCAGGACCCCCTACCCTCTTGTGCTTCTCCTTAATTTACTTTCACCTACTTCTTACCCCCCAATAGGGCACCTAACACTTGGTTGCTTACGCTCTGTTGCTTATCTGGGTATTATGGTCGCTAATGTAGCAATGTATATTATCCATGTCCTTGTCCTATATTGTACTGTAAGTCACTTGTCAAATTATTTGTTTATGTACTATGTAAGGCGCTGCGAGACACTTGTGGCGCCATATAAATAAAGCATAATAATAACATATATATATCATATAAGTCCACGGAGTCCTGCGTAAGAAACAAGACATTTGTTTCAGCCGAGGTAAAGTAAAATATCAGTTTTTGGAATTAATATTAAACACAGGAAGGGCGGTGATGCCCCAACATTCAATGCCCTCTCAACGCTTATCCATACGCCTGATGAGTAGCAATGGGCAAAATTTGTAAAGCTCCCCCATGACTCGTTTGCCTGGTTTTACATTTGACTGTGACAATTTGCTCTATTCCCCGGCAAATTTTGTCCCTAATTGTTCTAACTGAATCCACATTTCTCGCAGCAAAATAAATTGACCAGTGTTGTCCCAGTTCTGTAACAGTGCAGAATGGAGAAACAAAACGGACAGGCAGAGGTTCCTGCATTGCCGAAACGTCTACGAAACCCAATCTGCAAGAATCATTGGGCCTGATTCAGAGCCACTCGTAAGCGGCAGCTCGTTTGCTCCAAGCGATTTTTGGCCAACTGCACATGCGTACGGATCGTTATACGCATGCGCGAACCAGTCAGTGCAGTCGAAATTCATGTGCTCGCAAAATAGCGAATGCCTGACAATTTGAGTGACAGAATGAGGCGTATGTGGGTGGTAACAGGGGAAGGTGCTTGAAAACGGGGAATGGAAATCAGAACGCAGGCGTGCTTAAAGGTCAAAACGGGCGTTTTATGGGTGTGCATAATTAATACAGCAGCGTCATTGACCACGTCACTGGGTTATTTTATAGTCAGAACTGCTCGCAAGATTGTGGTAGGAAAAACCGACCACAAGAATAGCGAGCAGCTCATACCCTGTTCGATGTACTCGACTAATCTAATAAATAGCGGACATGACGTAGGATGCGAGCGGCCAGGGGGCGTAGTTTCCCAAAAAACGACCGCAAGTTTTGTACGTTCGTTCAGACCTAGAGGCGTGAACAGACCGCAAACAGGAAACGGTTCATTTGAATAGCCAACCCTATTTTCAGGACGAGCGAGCGCTAATTGCGTCCGGCTCTGAATCAGGCCCATTGTTCACCTGGCACCCGGAACCAAAATGGATGGCTGGTTATGCACAAGCCCTGCCTAGTGTGTCTTCAGAAGTCCTCGCTTTGAGAAAGTCTTCGGCTGGTGGTGTGAGAGCGTCTCAGAGAGAGATATAAACACTTCAACCCTGCTGTTCTACGCTGATTTTGTATTCTGCAGGCCATGGATGTTTGTCGACGCGCACAGCTCCATCTGGTGGCGTAAAGATGCTATTTGCAATTACCTGAAAATCGGTCTCACTCCAGGGAACAGATTCTGTGGCCGAGACGTAAATCAATAGTTCTCATTATTTTTTTTTATTTTATATATAAGTATTCGTCGTGTCCTATTATACAGCTTTTTTTTAAATACTTCTTGATAATCCGCGATCGTAAAGAAACTTGTGACATTGATTTTTCTTTCGATGCATGAAATTTTCACTTACGCGCAGCTGAAGCCGTTACACGTTGCGGCCTTCAAGCTCATGTGAGAGCAGCTTTTGTCTTCCAGAGTAAATGACTAAACTTCAAAACAAAATTCCGAACGTTGTTCAGTTTGTGATAAAATGCTGCTTATTTTGGGCCTGATGTAGAAATACACGAAAATTAGTACCCGCCCCTCGGCGCCCCTGGAAGCCATTTGGGAAGCTTCCGTTTATCTCCTCGTCTGCGGTCTTCAGATGCCGTGGCGCCAGCCATTTCTGCTTCGCGTTGATATTTTATACCATTACTATTTAGTTTTTTACCAGGTAGCCACCTCAACAGAGGGATAATAAATAAAAGGCGTGTACGGCCGGCCGATTGCTCGCTTGTTAGTCTTTTTTTGCTTGTTGATTTGAGGTTGATTTGTTATAAAGCCGATTTACAGTGTAGATTCTGCGCCTCACTAACAAATTATATAGTTACTACGGCTGTAAACTCTTTACTATTTCGAGTGTCATGCAACAAAACTGAGCAAAAGGCGTCCCATTGAGAGTAGTGGTCAAGTAACGACGCCCGGTGTTCTATTAAAAAAATATTTGACCTAGAAATATGCACTTAATTAACCCCTTGACGTTTATTAGGACAGATTGCCACAATTCACCCACGTCTGGCCAGGTGACCCGCCAGCATGATCAGACCTCGGCTGGTAGTGCCATGCTGATCCCTGTCTGTGTCATTAAAAAGTGCGATACAAGTGCCAAGAATTGCGCGCTGGAGAATTTTTAGGAGCTTATTTAGAGATTCAGCTTTTTTTCCAGGTGTTAGGCGCCCTCTGGTGCTGGTTCTGAGCAATTGCAGAGTAGTCAGCAAAACATATTATTATTATTATTATTTATTTTATTATGGGATATAGTATAGGATAAGCACAATTTTCTAGGTTCCCCCGACCACTCCTTCCTACAATGTGTCTAACTGACCCAAAGGGGTATATTTACTAAAGTGGGAGTTTTTAGAAGTGGAGATGTTGCCCATAGCAACCAATCAGATTCTAGCTTCTAGAAGGTGCTAGTTAAATGTTAAGTAGAATCTGAGTAGAATCTCCACTGCAAAAAACTCTCACTTTAGTAAATATAACCCAAATAGTCTATTTTGAGAATAACATTTGTATTGTAACTTTAATTGTTAGTTAAAATCTCTAGTAATAGATATGATTATTATTTATATTATTATTTGTATTAGGCACAGTAACACGTACAGTGTGTGTCTGGCTGGGATTGGGTTTGCAGTTTTTTATTTTCTGAAGACCTATGGATGCCTACATGGACCCTGGGACCACCTGTAGTCCCACTGTAAAGAACAATATTATAATCTATTTTTACACCAGAATCCCTCGTACCCACCACCACCGGGGGCGTGGGGAATAGCCCCGGGTTTTCAGCCCAGGGTTGGTTGATCTTCAGGATCGGTCTCGACTTTCTGAGGATTTCCAGCCTGGGACTGACCGGTATGGGGCTGGTTTATGGTATGGCAGGGGGATCGCACGCTGTGTGTCTCCCTTCTATAGTGTTATCGGTGAGACCCCACACTAATTTTGCAGTACCAGACCAGGCTGAAGCCAATTTTATTTTACTGTGACACTTTATTTTTTCTTTAACCTAATGAAGCCTGCACAGATCATACTGATCTGTGCAGTGCTTCTGTTTGAGGGAGGGCGGTTGCCATCGGTTTTTAGTTTTTAATTGTTTTTGGTCTTGAGCTGAAAGATAAGAACCCATGTCATTAAGAGCTGCTAAATCCAACTGACTTCGCTATCGGTTTTCAATTGCAGCTGAGACCCGATGGTTAGTAAATACTGATTTTTTTTTAGACACAAACATGACGGCGGTAACAGTTTTGTTGTAGAACCAAAATAGACTTATAATAAATTAGTAATTTTACCACCTAGCGCCTTTATGCCATATCTCACGGGACGCTTGGCGTGACAGAAACGCTATGACACAGGTATCCCAGCGTAATTTTCCACTAAATATTGTGTCTCAGTCACATCATACCTGCGTACAATGGCGTCCACAGTGTATCAGAGAAGGCCATTTGCACAGTGACATCATGAGCGGGGTGCAGGCCGCATTGGGTGTTACCCTCGGAAGGGGGTGGCACCAAAATGCCGACTCCTCTGCAGTGACAGGAGCTGGGTGTTGCAGTGTGACGTTCTCCTGTCATGGAGGAGGAGCAGACAGTGCTGACAGCCCAGCATCTCCGGGGGCAGCCCAGCAATCGGGATCCCCTGCGAGGCCACGCCCTTTGTTTTAGGCCATGCCCCTTTCTGGGTGTGCCTCCGGTGTGCAGAGATAGTCAGAGTGTGCGCCAGGTGTCACCACACCCGGTGACGCCTCTGAGTTTGCGACTTTTGTTGCAAAGAACAGTGGCAAACGCAGGATTTTTAGGGGGGTTTCCATATACACACACACACATATATATATATATATATATATATATATATACAGTATATATTGTGACACAGTCAGATTAGGAGGTCCCTCTCCTGGGTAGAGGACTCCTTCCTTACACACACACACAGCAGCAGGGAAGCAGCGCACCAGTCTGTATGCGAGTACAAGCTGGTCGGCACCAGTCTTTATTGTACAATGTCAGAAATAACATAAAGAAAACATAAACATAAATCCTATCCCTGTCGGGGCACTAACTTCACAGGTAGTTCCCTCACTACCAGAACCTGGCAGGGCCTAATGCCCTCGCCAGCAACAAAGCACAGCACAGTACTCACAGATAGGTTTTCCAAGTGTCTCTGAGCAAACTCCCTGCCTGCTCTCCCAGGTGAGACAATCAGCCCTCAACACACTAGGCTTATATTGGCCACTGTCAGGTGGAAACCCTAACAAGCCTGTTACCAGGCTAAGAGAACCAAAACCTGGAGTGGCCGTGGGTGGAGCCCTCCCTCACCTCTCACCCACAACCCCCAGGTCCCAAACCGGCTTTTCAAAAAGCCGAGACTCAAGCTTGCTACACTGCAGACTTTCTCCTGGGGATTTTAAACACATAGGAATCTGGGATAAATATCCCTGTCACAGACCACTTTACCAGTGATCCTATCACATATCCCCCCCTTTGTTTCGACCTATGGGGCGGAACAACTGAAGCCCCCAAACAATGAACGCGTGACAATGCGTCTGCTTTAGACAACAGGCCCCCTGGCCTGTGTTCCACCGAAAATTTAAAAGTTTGTAACGCCAAGAACCATCTCGTAATTCTCACATTACTGTCCTTATTTTCGGACATCCACTTCAAAGGGGCATGGTCAGTGATCAATTTGAACTTTCTACCAACCAAGTAGTACCTGAGAGCCTCTAACACCCACTTTATGGCCAACGCCTCCTTCTCCACTGTGGCATTGGGTAGGCATCGAATTTTGAAACACTGTTCATCTTTCGGAAGTCATTGCAGAAACGCACACTCCCGTCGGGCTTTGGAATCAACACAATGGGACTTGACCATTCACTATGTGATTCTTCAATAACCCCTAACTCTAGCATATTTTTAATTTCTTTCGACACCGATTCTCTTTGTGCTACTGGTAACCTATAGGGCTTTAGATTTACTGGAGGGGCTCAGTCGGCCGACAGTAACGTTCTATCTTTCTATGGCTTTAACAGATTTTTATGGTATATCTGTTCCGGCTTTCTTTTCCCCGGCTGGTAAACTTTGTAATTGACCTGTCCCACTCTTTCTAAGATTTCAAAGGGGCCTTGCCATTTAGCCAAAAGTTTATTTTCCACAGTGGGAACCAACACTAACACTCTGTCCCCAGGAGCAAAGCTGCGTAACCAAGTTTTGCGGTTGTATACCCTCTGCTGTGCCTGTTGAGCCTGTTTCAGGTGCTCTCTCACTATCGGCACCTCTATAATAGGCAATGGAACTAGTGGACCCTTAAAATGTGGTCTGGGAGCATGATACTGACACTCAGGGCAGGATGCGCAGAAGTCAGATACCTCTTTATGAAGCCTGGGCCAGAAAAACCTCTGCATTATTCGCTCAGTGGTTTTCTCTACCCCTAGATGGCCTGCCGTTATATGACCATGGGCCAGATCCAACACTGTTCTTCTGTAGGCTTTGGGAACTATTAGTTGTTCCACAATATCTTCCCCCTTCTTAGTCACCTGATATAACAAATCCTGACACATTACCATGTGGGGATAGGACAAAGGCCTATCAGGGTCTACGGGTTTACCATCAACTACTTTTACATTCTCCATGGCTTTTACCAAAGTAGGGTAATTCAACTGCTCCACGGCAAAGACCTCTCTTCTGACCTCTAAATCAGGCAAACGATCCACTGGCCCAACAACACTTCCCACCTCAATGGGAGGCACATCAGTTGGCGGGCCATCGTAACGCTCCGCATTCTCTAGTTCGCCAATCATAGTAGAAAAAGGGAATAACTCTGACTCAGAAGAAACTCCCTCCTCCACTACATCGACAACCTTCTCAAATGGATCGGGGTTGTTCACTTCTGGAACAAAACAGCTTTTCCAGAAGTGAGCAAAGTCTCTCCCCAATATTGCATCGTACATCAGACCATGCACCAAACCCACAGAAACTATAGCAGAGCCACATGGTGTCTCGATGTTCACCTCGGCCGTAACATAATATCGAGTATCCCCATGTATGCAGGTCACACCCACAGTTTTCCCCTCATGCCTCAAGGGGTTCACCAGCTCAGCTTTTATAAGTGTCACCAAGCTACCAGAGTAACAGTGCCTCTACTCGGTTGCCATCTACAGTGAGTACACACATGTGCTTATCAGTCTCAGCCTGCCGGTCAGCCGTACAGGCTGTCTGTGCAAAGAAAGACCCCCTGCGGTAGACATGAGCAGTATCACATTGCATAGGTTCAGTTGTAAGTGAACAATTAGCGGAAATATGGCCGACGTCACCACATCGGAAACACTGAATCATATTAATGTCTAGTCGTTTACGGGGCAAGAACCTTCCTGGCCTGGCAGGCCTGTCTCCAGGTTCTACGCCCTCAGTCTTAGGTACATTCTACCGCCCAGCACCCTTCTCCCCTGGAACAGTATTACCAGTGTCTGTGGGAGTTCGCCGGTGCGCCATCGGGGCTCGGTGGGGCATACTCCTCAGCCGCCACATACCTCTCCACCAGCTCGACCAACTGGTCCGCGGACTTAGGGTCTGCATGGCTCACCCATTTGCGCAGAGTCACAGGTAATGATCGCAGGTACCGGTCCATCACGATCCTTTCCACGATCTGTGGTCCCGTCAGCGTCTCGGGCTGTAGCCATTTTGAGGACAGATGGACGAGGTCATGCATCTGTGAACGTGGAGGCTTGTCCATATGGAACTCCCAGCGGTGGACCCGTTGGGCACGAACAAAGGTGGTGACTCCCAAGCGAGTTAGGATCTCCTGTTTTTTATAGTCCTTGGCATCAGCCAGGCATAAGTCGAAATATGCTTTTTGTGGCTCCCCAGACAAAAAAGGTGCCACCAGACTTGCCCACTGCTCCTTGGGCCAACTCTCCATTTCGGCCGTTCTTTCAAATGCGGCGAGATAGGCCTCCACATCATCGTCCGAAGTCATCTTTTGGAGGAAGTGACTGGCTCGTACGGAGTGAGTGGTGGTGGGAGGCCCAGTATTAACATCTCTGGGCCGGGCGACCAGGTGCTGTACCACCTCTTTTATGGCCTGGCTGTTTTCCGCTAAGGCCTGGCGGGTTTCCTCGATGGCGACCTGTTGTTGCCTCTGGGCTGTCTCCAAGGCCAACAGTTGCACCCTGGTGGATTCCTGCTGAGCCCAGGTAGATTCCTGCTGAAGTTTGTTCGTCTCCTGCTGAGCTCTGGTAGATTCCTGCTGAGCTCTGGTAGATTCCTGCTGAGCTGCTGTAGCTTGAAGCAAGGCCTTAATCATGTCCTCCATTTTGTCCAGGGGTGTAGGTTGGAAGCTGAACCTTGCCTCTCTGAGCATTGGCTGACGCCTCCTCTATGGGACTCCAAGCACACTCACCAATTGGGTGTCTGTCCCTTTAATTTTTAAACGGAAAATTTTCCTCTTGCTGCAACCCCAGGTCCCAAACCGGCTTTTCAAAAAGCCGAGACTCAAGCCTGCTACACTGCAGACTTTCTCCTGGGGATTTTAAACACATAGGACAGGAATCTGGGATAAATATCCCTGTAACAGACCACTTTACCAGTGATCCTATCACAATATATATATATATATATATATATATATATATATACATATATAAATGTATATGTGCGATACACCCCCATTTTTATTTATGTGTATCTGTATTGTGACCCTTATGCAGTGCCCCCAGTAGTTTTGCCCCATATGCAGGTCCCCTTAAAGTAGTGCCCCTTATGCATGCCCACCCCCTGCGCCCAGTACTTACTTCACCACGCTGCTCCCGCTCCGGCTGGCTCCCGCTGCGCCGCTGCCTCTGACTGGATCTGTCTAGACCCAGCAGGCTCCTCACATCGCGGTGACATCATGACGTCACCCACGCAGTGCATCACTGGGAACTCAGGGCCTGATTCAGACCCGCTCGTGAGCGCTGAGGGCTCGCAAGCGGGTCAATGTTGGCCCAGTGCGCATGTGCACGACAGACCCGGCTCCGTTGTGCGCACGCGGCGAGACCCGGGATAGCGATGGGCAAGCCGTCGCTATGGGTCTCGCTACAAAGGGGCGTGCTGTTGATGGTGAGTGACAACACGCCCCCTTTGGGGGCATGCCAGGGGCGTGGCTGGCCAGACGGAGGCGTTCCCATGGGAACGCCTACCGTCTGGGGCCGGCCCCACTGACATCACAAGTGATGTCAGTGGGAGTGCTCTTGGCTCTGATAGAGCCAAAATCACTCCAGGGCTTGCGGCAATGAGACCCTACCACAAGGGTCTCGTCGCAAGCCCGATGGTCGCGGGCCGCTCGCTATAGCTGTGGGTGGTCACCCACAGTTATGCGAGAGTCCAGGAGGCCACCCTAAAAAAAAGAGAAGAACGGCCCTGATTCAGAGCGAGCGCTCTGTCAGAGCGTCCGGCTCTGAATCAGGGCCTCTGGCCTCTGGAGCGATCAGAGGCTTTTTTAGCCTCCGATTGCTTCAGAGGCCAGTGTTCGCAGTGCAGGGAGCCCGCATTATAAAAGCAGAGGTCAGAGAGGTCGGAGACAGGGCGCTGTCTCCGTCTCAAAAATAAAAAAATTGGGATAATCAGGGGGGGGTTCCTGAGTACTCAGAACCCCCCCCTGTGTGCGCGGGTGCAGAATTTCTTTCAACCTACTGTATGTACAAAGTGGCATTATCAGCACAACGGAACGCTCTGGGAAGAAGAGCTGCGGCCACTTGTATCAGAACCTTCTTTACACAGATTTGCGACTTAGTTGCACACACATATATAGTTATACCACAAGCCCCAGGGGTCAGTGTATGGTTGTTGCTTCTTTAGCGGTGCTAAAAAGGAAGTTTGTAGCGACTAATTCGCAAGGATCCTGGTGCGCCAAGAGGGGCTATTTGGCCCTCCTAGAGCAAAGGTGTATGAGATCACATGAGTAAATCTGTCATATCATATCTGTGTCATGTACATACAGCATGAATACCTCCCAACTTTCTCAGGATCGCATTTGGGACTCTGCGTGCACCCATGAGAAGGGTTTTTGTTCTTGCAGCACGCCCCTGATTTCATTACTCTGGGGGAATACTCAGCACTCCCAGAGATGCTGACCCCAGGCTGTCACTGCACCGTGAACAAATGCATCTATTCACCCGCTGCTAGGCACCCCCAAACTTACACCCCTCATGGGACACTGCATCCCGCGGGTGGGACTGTCCTGCAGGACAGATGGGAGGTATGCAGGTGCACACATATAGGACCTCATTCAGAGCCGGTCGCCCAGAGCGTGCGGTCGGTCTGAATGAGGGGAGAACGTCTTGAATTTTCAAGACGTCCTCCTTTGCGGTGGTAAGGCTGTGGGTTAACACCCACAGCCTTAAGACCGCCTAAGGTGATGGTTGCGATGGTCAAGACCATCGCGACCATCGGGGCTTACGACGAGACCCTAGGGTAGGGTCTCCCTTGTCGTAAGCCCCGGAGAGCTTTCGGCCCATGGGAATGCCCCCATTTGGGCTGCCACCCCCCCCGGCCCGCCTTCCAAACGGGGCGAGCTGTCAATCAACATCGACAGCTCGCCCCCTTTGGATCGAGACCCGCTACGACCGGCGCTGTCGGTCGTAGCGGGTCTCACGCATGCCGGCGCCGTCGTGCGCATGCTGTGTGGGGGGCCATCGACCCGGTCCGAGCACATCGGAGCTAACGACCGGGTCTGTATGACCCCCTTATTCCTTTCATATCATGCTGGGCACTGGAAGGGTTGTGACTAGGGCGCCTATGCTCAGAGAAGGACAAAAGCGATTGGTACTGTGATGGTCACTTGCTAGTAACTACTACAGTGCACCATGCAAAGTATGACTTAGCCGACAAAGCCATGAGCGTAGCTATATTGGGTGCTATTGCCATGGGGCCTAGGTATTGGAGGGCGCTGGACCAGGCCATGTAGTTGTCTTCCAAGTTCCCGGAAGTGCCTGCTAAGCAATTGGATCTGGCCCGTTCCCTGGCCTGACTCGGGTAACATTTCATTTGCAGTGAGTGACGTGTGTGGTAGATGGTATAATGGTAAGTGGGCACCGTAATGTGGCATAAGATGAAATGGATACTGTAATGTTTAGAACTGAAGGCACTGTAATGTTGCATAGAATGAACTGTGGCCCTGATTCAGAGACGGACGCCCTGAGAGAGCGCTCGCTCTGAATCTGGGCGTTTTTTTTGTTTTTTTTTGTGCAGCCTCCTGGCCGCTCGTATAGCTGTGGGTGACCGTGGTGACTTGTGGTAGGGTCTCATGGCCACAAGCCCCAGAGAGCTTCTGGCTCTAATACAGCAGGAAGCTCTCCCACTGACATCACTGGTGATGTCAGTGGGGCCGCCCACAAATGGCAGGCATTCGCATGGGAACGCCTCCATTTGTGAAGCCACCCCCCCCCGCCACGCCTACAAAACGGGGCGAGCTGTCGGTCAACATCGACAGCCGCTCCTTTTGTAGTGAACCACGGAGTGAGAGAATTTCTCTCTCTCTCCGGGGCTTGGGCACACGCAGTGCGGACGCTGCGCATGCACAGAGCACGCCATCGACCTGCATCAGGCCCTGTGAGCACTTCAGGGTGGCATAATATTAACTGTGGAACTACAATGTGTCATATATGAACTGGGTGCACTACAATGTGGCATAAGATGAACTGGGACACTACAATGTGGCATAAGATGAACTGGGGCACTACAATGTGAATATAAACTGAGGATACTACAATATGGCATATTATGAACTGGGGGCCTAATTCAGACCATCTCGCGAGTCGATGTTAGCCCAGTGCGCATGCGCACGACAGAGGCGGCTCCGTCGTGCGCATGCACGAGACCCGGGTCTCGCTACAAAGGGAGATCAACCCCAAGGTGGATGACCGATAATGAATGTATTGCTCAGTAACTCGCAATGTTGGTACAGAGGGAGGGCGTCCCACACCCCTCTGTACCCAACAGAAAACCAAAGTCAAAATAAAGATATCACAGTTCAAAAATAAAAAAATAAATAAAGTTAGTCAGACCAAAAAAATGGTCTGTGTCCAGTCAAAGTCCTAGTGAGGCCTCACCTGATGATTAACGTATGAAGGTTCCCGGTCCTGTTCTGTCCTGCCCTGGGACTTCCTGCCTCCCTTCTGCTGCCGCCAATGGTAGGGCCGTATTCCGGTAACTGCCGCTGCACGGCTGCCGGCTTGGCCCCCACAGAGTCCGTCTGCCGGATCTCGTGCAGCTCCGCGATCTCGCGAGAGGTCGCGGGCCGTAGGAGATCACGCGGCTCCGAACTACTAGACAATCTGATATTAAACTGTATTAGAGACAGGGAGAGAGGGGGATTGGTATACCTTATTATGCTTAATAAGGAATAGTCATTCCTGCATCTATTATACATAATCTGCATTATAAATAGGGAGAGGAAGGGAGATGGGGGGGGGAAACGGGTCGAGACAGATACAGAAAGGGACATCTACTGCACTGTACCAGTCTGAAATCTGTCTGCAACCTCAGAGATATGTTGTATCACAGACGGGCTGATCATGCTGGTTCTGCCCAGTCGATCTGTGTATTGGATAACATGCCTTCATCTATCCCAATAGCAGTGACTTAATGCCAATATGTTGGCCCTGTTGTATCAAAAATGAAAAGAATAAATAAAATCAAATTGAATAAAACTGAATGTAGGCATCCATTGGCTATATATAGATAATGTATACATACTCAAATTCTAGTTGTATACAGAATGCTATCATATATTTGTGTGCTCTTTGTTGTAGTGATGGGTCACATCAAAATATACGCATAGAAAATAATAACGATAGGAACGGGTTCAGGTTAACTCTAACCTGTTATGACAGCTTTTATTTCGTTGTCTAGGTTGAGTCCATATGGGGTTAGAGTCTTGAGTTCCATTATCCATCTTAGCTCTTCCTTGTTAATTGTTTTCTCATAATTACCTCCTCTCCAGTTTTTCTTAACTTGTTTAATCCCTATAAAGCACATTCCTGTTGGGTCTTGGTTATGATTGTCTTTAAAGTGCTTGGATAGACTATGAGATTCTAGTCCCTTCCTAATATTTCTGATGTGTTCTGATATTCTAAACTTTAGTTTCCTCGTTGTCCATCCCACATATTGCTCTCCACAATGACACGTGACAAGATAGATGACCCCCACGCTGTTAGAGGTAAGATGATCTTTGATATCATAGGTTCTTTGTCTCTGACTGGAACTGGAGGAGCATATTTTCTTTGTGGTCTGTGGGTTTAGTTTGCAAAATTGACATGTTCCACAATAGTAGGAACCTGAATCTAGTGTGTTGCCCAGAAGTGTCTTTTGGATGGCTACCCTATTCCTCACATGGTTGTGTACTAGTTTCTGTTTCAGATCTGGTGCTTTTCTGAAGATCAATTGTGGTTTTGGTGGAAGAATGTCATTAAGGGTATCGTCTTCAAGGAGAATGTGCCAATGTCTATGCAAGATATTGCTTAAACGTTTATGATCCTTGCTATATTGGGTGATAAATGGATTGTTTGGTTTCTTCTGTTTAATGGACCTATCTTTGTATGTGAGCAAAGATTCTCTATTATCTAGTTCTGCTTGTTCGAAAGCATTTTGCACTGCCTCTTCTTTGTAACCTTTGTTTATAAATTGTTGTTTCATCATTGTGCCTTGTTTATGATAATCTGATAATTGGCTGTAGTTCCTCCTGACTCTTTTGAACTGGCCTAAGGTTATATTCCCCAGCCAATTAGGGTGATGCCCGCTGCTTGATAGTATATAACTATTGACATCTACTGTTTTTTGATAGGTTTTTGTGCCAATCTGGTCCTGTTGTATGTAAATTGTTATATCTAGGAAGTTGACTTCCGTTTTACTATAATGGGTGGTAAAATTGAGGTTGTTGGTGTTTTGGTTTATGTAACTGAGAAATTGATTAAGTTTGCTTTCCTCACCTTGCCAGATGAACAGCACGTCGTCTATATAACGCCGCCAGAGGACCAGGTTTGCCCCAAATTCATGCTCCGACCAGATGTTAAGGTCCTCCCACCTGCTGAGAAACAGGTTCGCATAACTCGGGGCAAACCTGGTCCCCATAGCCGTCCCTGTATCTTGTTTGTAAAATGATCCATCAAACCAAAAATAATTATGTTTGAGTATGAACATAATGCAATCAGTTATAAACTCAACCTGTTTTTTATCCATATCTGGATCCTGTTCTAGAAAATGTTTGACCGCATGTGTCCCCTGCTGGTGGTCAATAACAGTATAAAGTGAAGTTATGTCACTTGTACATAACCAGTAATCTGCATGCCAGTCAAAAGTCTGTAGAGATTTAAGGATATCAGTAGTATCTCTGATGTGAGATTTCTGTTTTTGTACATAAATCTGTAAAAATCAGTCTATGTATTTGGACAGATTACTGGTCAGTTAGTCTATGCCTGATATAATTGGGCGACCGGGTGGTTTTGTGATGTTTTTGTGAATTTTAGGTAGATAGTAGGTAGATTTTTTTCCCCCACTGGGTCTGCTCAGCCATACTCACCACATTTATGGTTGAGACTATTTGTTAATAAATCAATATTTGTCAGTTAATGAGAGTTTCTCAGACTCAATTATTCTCATAGATCACCATCCACACACCATCCACGGAGCGCAGTCCCGTTTATGATACATGTGTGTTTGCACACATAGGTCATTCCCAGTTACAATTGCTACAGTTAGACTTGGGGTAGTCTAATATTGGGATCTGCAGCACCTTTTTGCTTACTTATATTCCCTAAATAGAAGCAAGCGCCGATCCAACCCATTTTTTGTTCCCATGTGAACGCCTACCATCTGGGGCTGGCCCCACTGACATCACAAGTGACATCTATCAGAGCCAAATGCACTCCAGGGCTTGTGGCAGATGGGACCCTACCACAAGGGTCTCGTCGCAAGCCCGATGGTCGCGATGGTCTTGACCATCACGACCATCTTTTTGGCCACTCGCTATAGCTGTGGGTGGTCACCCACAGCTATGTGAGCGGCCAGGAGGCTGCTCTAAAATTCAGAGGGACAGCCCTGATTCAGAGCGAGCGCTCTGTCAGAGCGTCCGGCTCTGAATCAGGGCCTGGGTGCACTACAATGTGGCATAAGATGAATTGGGGCACTAC
This sequence comes from Taudactylus pleione, assembly GCA_031769625.1. Classification (NCBI taxonomy): domain Eukaryota; kingdom Metazoa; phylum Chordata; class Amphibia; order Anura; family Myobatrachidae; genus Taudactylus; species Taudactylus pleione. Next base: position 1,308,537 of record JAUIMM010000448.1, read on the forward strand.
AATGCAGCATAAGATGAACTGCGTGCCCTACAATGTGGCATAAGATGAACAGGGTACACTACAATGTGGCATAATATAAACTGAGGATACTACAATATGGCATACTATAAACTGGGTGCACTATAATGTGGCATAAGATGAACAGGGTACACTACAGTGTGGCATAATATAAACTGAGGATACTACAACATGGCATACTTTAATAGGAACTGGCAGCACAATTATGGTTCATAACATGAACTGCAGTTGAGAGAGGTGTCTCGCTAGATGTATTAGGGTGGGGGCCCCTTCAAAATGTTGCTATGGGGCCCACAAAAGTCTGGCTATGACCCTGGAGAGAGCACACGTGTATTTGCTGGTGAAGTACCTAATTGCCATGATGACAGAATATATCTGGATAAACACAGCTCTCTTCTGTTAGCATTTGGAAATAGTGTGATATGATGGTGGGGGGTAGCCTGGACCATACTTGCCGACTCTTCCGCAGTGGCCGGGATGATCCCCAAAATCGTGTGGTGCTCTTGGCCCCCCGCCGGAGAGGGCAAGTCTTCCAGAGTGGCCACCACCCTTTGCACCACCCGCTTCCCAATGCTTCAGCCTGCACTTACCCGAAGACAGTGGGCAATTCCTGAGGGGACCGAGGACGCGATATGCGCATCATCCTAGCCCCGCCCCTTGTTCTACAATACTGGAAATGTTGCCAATGTATAGCGGGGGGGGGAGGTCACTACAAAGTGATCGCGCCACCATGCCCCTGCACCGCCCTCCTCTGCCAATGCCACGTCTCCTGTAGCGCCCGCCTGGCAGTAGGTGAACTGCACATGTGCGGTAGACTGTGGACACAGACTAGTGTCTAAAGTCTACTGCTGCGGTCCGTTCGCTGCTGGTTGCTGGGGAGAGAAGAGGGGGCTCCAGATGGGTAATACACACAGGCCCCCTCCTCTCTTAATACGCCCCTGTTCGGGGGATACTTCATATTTGCTGGTACCCCAAAAAACAGGTGTTTTCAGGGGATATTACGCAAATATTAATTGATAAATAGGACCCTGTGGGGCCTATTCATTAAACCTAAAAATTTGATGGAGATAATTAGGTTTAGAACTCTCATGGAGTTCTACCTAATTATAGGTGGAATTTATCATTCCACCTCTCCATAAGTATCTATTCCGAAAAGCTGTCATTTTTGCGATGACAGCTTTTCGGGAGATAGATACCTTTCCCTGCCTACACTACCTCATCGCATCTGGAAACAGTGCTGTGCATGCGCTGTTACATCTGTAAAACCAGCGCATACGTAGCACTGCCTACAGATGCGTTAAGTTTGTGTACCCCCCCCCCCCGACTTACCTGTCCGCGCAGCAGCCTCCGGCTCCGTCCTGCTGGTCTGTCATGTGGTTTCCCAGCAGACCACATGACAGATTAGAAAAAATAATAATTTTTTTTTTTCCTTTTTCTAAACTTTCTTGTGCTCTGCTGGGGAGCACACATGACAGACCAGCCTCCGGAGCCTGAGGACGGAGCAGAGCGCCGGAGGGACTCGTCGGGGGACCTGCACACGCGGATACAGGTAAGTCGATTCTGCTATTCGCCACCTCACAGTGGCGAATAGTAACTGCATCAAATTCAGAAAATTCATAATTTTCGGAATTTGATGAATACCACAATTTCCACATCCCCATACTAATGTACTAATGTACCCATACTAATGTACTAATGTACTAATGTACCCATACTAATGTACTAATGTACCCATACTAATGTACTAATGTACTAATGTACTAATGTACCCATACTAATGTACTAATGTACTAATGTATGGGGAGTGTGGAAATTAACGCAGGGGAACTTAGCAAGGAGATATCTGTGATATCTCCTGTGCTAAGTGACTACATGAATACCAAAATAACGTTATTTAAGGAAAATGTCCTTAAAAATTTTATTTTAGTGTTGATGAATAGGCCCCTGTGTACTGTATTTTTCAAATAAAACATGTAACAATGTTTTTCCTCCTATCTCTCTTTCACAGGAGCGATATTGTACATCAGGGTTACACAAACTGGGGCTCTCCCGCTAAGCCTAAATACTGTTAAGCTTTATGTTATGCTGGAACTTAAGCTGGGTACACACTGTACAATTTATCGAATGATATGTCCCGATACAGATCTTATTCTTAATGACAACATATAGTGTAGCGTGGGCGCACGATTCATTGTTCCCACCGGTCGTTCATCGCTTCGTCCAGGGGCCACCAGGAAAGCGGATAATTTCCCGCTGGGCCGGTCCCATACTCCCCTCTGCTGGGCCGGCTGGACTCACACTAAGGATCATATCCAATTAGCCGTGGGGTTTACCCCGCGGCTAATTGTCGCGCTGGACGGGATTCAATTAGCAGGGATTCCACGCGCGGGTGTCCCTGAGACCCCGCACGCGAGTCCCTGCTGCTTGACTTTACCTCGCACCTCAGGTAGGTGCGAGGTAAAATCAGCGTGAGGCCGCCCTATTCAGGTTATTACACACTGATTCCGTAGTTCTCGCGGAATCAGTGTGTTCTCACGCGGGAGTCCCGTTCTAATGACGCGGGAAATAGCTATTTAATTGAGTAGCTAAACCCCGCGCCGCAGGACTTTTGCCAGAAATCCCGCCGCTAATTGGATATGCCCCTAAGTCTACTAGGCCGGGTCCCATGCTTCCAGGATTTGTGTTCCACAGTGAAACGCAAACCCGGAAATTGTCATTTGCTCCGGATAGTGGGTGCATCCGGGTGCCAATGGCCAGGAGCAGCACTGTGCTCCAGGCACTGGCTGGCGCTCTGGACACCATGGTGGTGGCGGCAGGGGTCCGGAGTGTTATCGGGGACCAGGGGCTGGTGGCTGAAAGGCTCTCAGATCGCTGACAGGAGGACTCTGGGACAGTGGGGAGTGCAGTGTGCTGATGCCCCATCCTATGTGGAACTACAAGTCCCAGCAACCTGTGCCTTTACAGCTGTGGTGAGACTACATCTCCCAGCAGCCTGTGTGCTTAAAGATATGGTGGGACCAGTGGAGGCTCCAGGGGTGGGGCTGCAGCACAGTCCAAAATTCAAATAGGGGAGTCACACCAACTGCCAGTGAGTCCCGGCCAGTGATGTTGGCAGTGTGTGAAATGACAGTTGGAGTGACTCCCCTATTTGAATTTTGGACTGTGCTGTAGCCCCACCTTTGGAGCTGCCCCTGGGTGGTACTACAACTCCCAGCAACCTGCAGTCTTACGGCTGTGGTGGGAGTACAAGTCCCAGCAGCATGTGTCTTGGGTAAACTTTTGCACTATATATAGATAGATTATATAGATTATATAAATTGTATATAGTGTATATATGTAGTATAATATATACTGTCAATGCCAGGCAGAATGTTTGGTGCTTTTTTTATTTGTTTTTGGTAATTGTAATTGGTCGGCAGATAGAAGGGGAGGGACATTGGGCCTGAATCAGACATGTACATTCATCTCCGACATTGAGGGATCTGCGTCTGCGCAGGTCCCGTTCTGTTCAAGTACAGAAGGGGTGCTGCGATTACGCTCGCAGACCCCCATCCCATGCCGTCGGCATCCCCTGTCTAATCCCGGCAAGGGTCTAATGACAGGCATCGAAATCCCGATGCCTGTCATTTTACCTAAGTTGGGAGCCCGACAGCCAGCATCCCGATTGAAGGTAAGCCGGGCGCAGACAGCCGCGGAGGGGGGAGGGTTAGGTTAAGGGCTCCTTGGAGGGAATTAGGGTTAGGCAGCCCCCTGGGAGGGTTAGGGTCAGGCTACGGGAAGGGGAGCTTAGGGTTAGGCACCCCCAGGGGGAGGTTAGGGTTAGGCACTTAGGGGGGGTTAGAGTTAGGTTACTTGTACTCACCTTAGCTGCTGTGGGGATCTTCACCTCTGCCGGGCTTCCGTTGTCGGGATTTGTGGCCGGCCGTATATCATACCGATCCCTGCTGCAGTATGAATGACATACTGTAGCGTTCGGAGGGTGGAGCGGGGGCATAGCTGGTCACTGTTCCCAGAATCGGGGGTGTGGTGCTCCCATATTCCGGAAGAGAAGAGGCCAGGGTCTGTGTTGGTGGACGTAGATTCCTGGCTTCTTAAGTGACCGGCGGCCAGTCAGGCTGCGGGGAGCTTCATTGGTTGCGACGGGTGCTTACAAATGCGGCACAGAGGTGTCTGACGTCTCCTTCTGCATTTGCATTAAGATGGACGGAATTTCAAAGCTGCTTGTGTGAAGCACAACTCATCTCTGAAGCTGGCCCTCTGGCTATGCATGTCTTTTGTGGTTGCTTTGTATAGCGAGCACCGCCATGGCACGCTGTACGGCTTTGAGGGCCTGGTTCTGAGCCAGATGCGGTGGAGATGTTGGACGCAGTGGTGTTTTTCGTCTGGGTTGCGCTGCGCGTGCAGATTGGCACATGGGGAGGTGCAGTGGAGATGTGTTGGGTGTTCCTGTGCAGTTGCATGGGATTGGCCGATCGGACGCATATGTGGCATGGTGTGAGCGTGTTGGTGGGGTGACGCGGGCGTGTTGCTGGGAGCGATGGCTTGCAGAGACGCTGGGTCACTCACATTGTGGGCCATACTTGAAGCTGGTAGGGTTTTGGTGGTCTAGGGGCGCGCAGTGCATGATTGCAGTGTCTGTGGACACTGATGGTGGACATGTCGGTCCTTGTACATTTAGATGTACGGATGTTTCTTTGGGGAGGGTCTTTGTGGTGGTTTTGGCATGGAGCTGCATGGAGTCTTGGGACACACGAAGGGCCACCACTGTGTCCAAGTCAGGGTTGGGCTCTGTGGGGAGGGAATGTCCCATCCCCCTCCACAGACCCCCCCTATGGTCCCGCCTCCATTGGGTTTGCTTCCAGAGATTCCCGTGCTGGTTTTCTATCCCAATCTGGCTCCTGCATATAACAATACACTGCGCCATTGTACACCAGACCGTACAGTAGTATGGTGTGTACCCAGCTTTATAGTTGCATAATAGCCAGTGGACAGCAAGGTTGACGCAGTGGTTAGTATTACTGCATCACAAATGTTTGCGTGGGTTTCCTATAGGTGCTATGGTTTTCTCTCACATACTGGTAGCAAAGTGGATTGTGACAAAGAATTAACCCCTACTGTATATATGTGTCCATGTGGTATAGAATATAGATTGTAAGCTCCACTAGCGCAGGGACTCTTGTGAATGGGCAAATATTCCATGGAATATGTGTGTGATATATAAATAACCTATAATACATACATACCCAGGGGATAAAGTGGGCCGGAACGGGATAGAACTGGGTTCCGTCACCTCTAATGGTAGGCGGAACTAGTTCCACCTCCGCACATGTCCCTGCACAGAGGTCCCACAGACAGGGTATCACTCTGTCTAGCGGCGACCGCTCCCCCCTCCTCGGTTTCCGGCTCCATGTTCCTCCTCCTCCTCTACCTGCCACTCACCTTGTGGGCCTGCATCCCAGCTCCTTTTGGGGCACGGCGTATGTGACATCATGCCATCACCGCTGCTGCATAGTGCCCTGAGGAGCCACGAAGAGGAGCAGGTGGCAGGGCAGGCACGAAGATGCAGGCACCATAGTGAGTTGCTGCTGGAGGGACACGGGGGGTAATCTGCCAGTGGGAGAGAAGCCTCAGGGGCGGGGAAATGCTACTAAAGGGACATGGAGGGATAAGCTGCTGATGGGAGGAGACACAGAGGCAGGGAGCTGCAGGTGGGGTACATGGCAGGGAGCTGATGGTGGGGGACGCAGGGCAGGTAGGACACAAGGGGGTAAGCTGGAGAGACACAGGGAGATGGTGATGGAGTGAAGACACGGGTATAGCGCTAAGGTGCAAGGGGGGGGGCGATGCATGTGAAACACAGGAAGAGACTGTGGGGGGGTGGCTTTGGAGAGACGCAGGGGGATGGCGCTGATGAGTGGCATAGGAGAGACGCAGGGGGATGGCGCTGATGAGTAGCAGAAAATAATTAAGAGTTACACTGATGATATAGAACATTTTATTTTTTCTTTTACAGTGTCCTAACATTGTAGTCTCAGCTGATGGCAGAATGCTAAGAAAGCAACTAAAATGTATTTCACAGTAGGTGGCCCCAGCCATTCTGGCCTATCAGAGTAGCTCTACGTAGTGTGGGGGTGATGAGTTCCGCCACCTCTCCAGGACCACTTTAAGACCTCTAAATACCTACTTTTGCCAGCAAACCATAGCGTACTGAGAGGATGAAGACTAATTACACCGTCATCTTGTCTCAGTCCAGCAGATGGCAGTAATTCCATGTAAAATGTGTACATTTCGTCCTGATGCAAGAAACTTGCTTATTAGGATTTGAGAACTCCGAGCTGAGATTATTTATAAAGAATATGAGTGTGTAGGTGTCATTTATTTAGTTAGTTTTTATTTACCCTGTAAATCATGCTTTACGTCCTCATCCCATAGCCAGCACAACAACGTTTGTTTTCAGCCAGATCTGTAATCCTTTTGGCTGTGCATGAAAGACAACAATCCTAATTACCGTATAACTGCACCAGGATCACACAATCCAACCCAGTTCCTGCATCTCACATGTAACTGTAGCCAAGGTAATCGGTATGTAATGCCGGCTGTTGGGATGCCTCGTCAAAATACCGACAGCGGCACCCCGATGGTTGGTATCCCGACAGGGGTTGGGTAAGTATACTTACCCTCCCCCTTCTCCCTCTAACCCTCCCTTCTGGTAGTCTAGCCCTAACCCTCCCCGCACCGTAACCCTCCCTGTTAGTGCCTATCCCTAACCCTCCCACCTTAGTGCCTAACCCTACCCCCTAGGGGTGCCTAACCCTAATGCCCCCCCAAAACCTAATCCCCCTATGCTACCTAATCCTAAACCATGGCTAACAGCTAAGGGCGCCCTGGACTTACCTCGTTCAGGCTGGCGTCCTTTTGGATTCCGGTGTCGGGATTAAATTAAGACAGGCGTAAGTGCTATTTCCCCCGTTGGGATTTAGACTGGCGGCATCGCGGGCGCCGGTCTCATAACCACATCCTGTAGCCAATAAGTCAGCGATTGCAGCATACAGTACTACTTATACAGTACACAAGGATTCCTGACCTATGTCTTGTATTCACATAAGGTGCATAATGTACGACCCCCCCCCCCCCCCATCAGGAGGCTTCAGTCACTAAATGGTGAATACAGCATGAGCAGGACAGAGATCATTGATCTGTATGGCAAGCGCACAGTTTGTACTCACTGTGGGGGGAGATGTATCCAGCCTTGGAGAGAGATATAGTGATAGTTAGAAGCTAATTGGTTGCTTTAGGCAACCTCAAGATGTGCGCAAGGCTACAAAAACCAAAATGGCTTCTAGGGACGATGTCAGCTGCAGCCCCTAGAAGCCAGGTGGGGCTGGGGGAATGGAAGGGGACATGCTTCCCTTTGGAAGCACTTTCTGGTTATTACAGTCCGGACTGGCAGTCCCAGGTAGAGAAAACACCTTTCCCTGGATCTGCCTGTGTGACCTGAGATTAGCAGAAAAAAGTGCTTCCACTGTGGTGGATTCTACTGGGGGAAGAGATGTGGGTGGGGGGGTTTGCTGTAGCCCTGCAGTCCTGAGGTAAAATCTGCCACATCAATATTAATTCAACCAGATTGAGGGATTCCTAGGTCATGTACCACACATAAAGGTACAGCATTGCTCTTTTTTGTCCACTTTAAACAAAAAAAAAACACACACACTCGAACACAATGAGCAGAGCAAATCTGTCCCATGAGGAATGTGTATTTTCCCTCCATTTTCTGGTCTTACAATAGATAAAACATGAGAAAAATCACTACTACAGAAGAGGCCGTGTCGTAGAGTTGCGAAGCTCCAGCGATACACTTCTCGAGTTACCCGTTTCCGTTCCACGCAGCAGCACCCTATAGCACTCTATTTAATTCTACATCTCCCAGAATGCACGAGACTCGTATATTCTATAAGGGATCTGGCAGGACAAAGCGAGAGAAGTGCTAGGGGACTGACGGGTGGCAGGAAATTGTCCGGGGGATTCTGCACGGAACGTTTAATGCCAAGTCCTAATGGAGAAATGTGCAACGTTCTATGGGGCCCATTTATCAAAGATCATTTGAGGTAAATTCCCCGAAAACACCTGTTTTCGGGGGTTTACCTCAAATACTTAGTATCCCCCGAATGTATGAAGGAGGGACCGCAGCGAATCCCTCCATTGCCGCTGGCAGCCGCCTCCCCCATAGGTTTCTATGGGGGATGCGATGCTGCCAAATGTATCAATATCGGGAATGCTTCGCATTCCCGATATTGGCCCCAGCAGCTAACGCCATCTGCAGATAGCGGTAGCCGCTGTGTCCTATGGGCACTTACCGCATTTTCACCCGGCGGAAGGATCTCCCAGATCCCTCCGCCGGCAATGGGCGCCGCAGCCCGGAATGCACTCCGGCCACATCGCAGGGACGGGCTCTTTTCGGAGCCCGTCTCCGTGCATGTGCCGGGTGATACATTCGGCCGGTATGACCGCATTTTGCAATGCGATCATGGGCGGTACTGCATGCCGAATATGGGAGGGGTATTTCACAGTTTTGGAAATTTTACTCATCTCTTGCATAGCTGGACGGAGCACTCAGCCCTTGGTGTCTGTACAATCTATCATCGTACATCGTACAGCTGTTGCATCACTGTACAGCAGGGCTGGGCAACAGGTCAACCGCGATCTACCGGTAGCTCGCGGAGCTCCCGCCGGTAGATCGCGACCAACCTGCTGCAGCAATTGGGATACGCTGGTCTCTGAAGTGAACAAAGACTAAAGAAGCCTCTGTTCACTTCAGAGGCTAGCGTTCCCAGTCATGCAGTGCGCGGGTGACGTCATGACGTCACCCACGTCGCCTGCCATGTGAGGAGCCTGCGCGCCGGCTGGATCTAGCTATAGGCAGGCACAGACAGACGCCGGAGAGAAGCTGGTGCGGTGTGCGCTGACACGCGCGAAGACAGGTAAGTACTGCACAGCGGAGGGGGCACAGCATAAGGGGCATTACTGGGGGCACATAATAAGGGGCATTACTGGAGGCACAGCATAAGGGGCATTACAGGAGGCACAGAATAAGGGACATTACTAAGGGCACAGAATAAGGGGCATTACAGGGGACACAGCATATGGGGCATTACAGGGGACACAGCATATGGGGCATTACAGGGGACACAGCATATGGGGCATTACAGGGGACACAGCATATGGGGCATTACAGGGAACACAGCATATGGGGCATTACAGGGGACACAGCATATGGGGCATTACAGGGGACACAGCATATGGGGCATTACAGGGAACAGAGCATATGGGGCATTACAGGGGACACAGCATATGGGGCATTACAGGAGACACAGCATATGGGGTATTACAGGGGACACAGCATATGGGGCATTACAGGGGACACAGCATATGGGGCGTTACAGGGGACACAGCATATGGGGCGTTACAGGGGACACAGCATATGGGGCGTTACTGGAGGCACAGCATAAGGGGCATTACAGGTGGCACAGCATAAGGGGCACTACTGGGGGCACAGCATAAGGGGCATTACAGGTGGCACAGGATAAGGGGCACTACTGGGGGCACTGCATAAAGGGCACTACGGGGGCACTGCATAAGCGGCTCAAATACAGAGGGCATTGCATAATGGGCACAACTACAGGGGAACTGCATAAAGGGCACTTCTACTGGGGAATTGAATAAGGGGCACTACTACAGTGTGCATTGCATTTGGGGCACTACTACAGTGGTCATTGTATAAGGGGCACTACTGTGGGCATTGTATATAAGGGGCACTACTGTGTGTCATAACGTGAATAAGGAACACTACTATGTGGTGTAATGTGAATAAGATTGTGCTGTTGTGTGGAGTAATTTGAATTTGGGATACTATGGGTGATTTTGCCAGGACAGACCCCCACGCCCCTCGCTGTGAGGTCACGACCCCTTTTTTTGCATACCACGCCCCTGTTTTTGGCTCGGTAGATCACAAAAGGTTTTAAGTTTTAAAAGTAGATCACCGAGTCCAAAAGTTTGTCCACCACTGCTGTACAGTATATCACGCAGCCTGCGCAAACTGCAGGATACTTTTCGCTTATTTGTTTATTAACATTTCCTTACATAGCACCAGCTTATTTCATTGCCCTTTACAATTGGGAACAAGGCAGTAATAAAACAAGACTGAAAAATGACAGACGCAGAGGTGGGAGGGCCCTGCTCGCAAGCTTCACCAATGTTGGGCTTTCTTCCAAAAGGAGAAGAAACCGGTTCTGTCTCCCAAATCACTACAAATGCAATCAGTGCATAGTCGTTTCCCTGCATAGACGTGTATATGCCCCCCAGCGTATACTGTATATTTATGGCATTAATGGATAATGGAGATTAAATCAAGAGACTCATTTGAATCCCTGGAATGCGGCTGATAAGTTACTTACTGGCCCCTCGTCATCATCAGTTCAATGCGCTGAAGAAAAAGCCGTTTTCAATTATCCTCATCAAGGCGAACAGCGCACTGTGGGAAGACCATATACCCTCTGTATGTCTGTACATATCACAGGCGTCTTTGTGTCCGGAGAACCAGCTGAGCACATGTTACTTATGATGTAGCTAAATACATAAAACACTTTGGTTACGAGTCAGCGGATGGAACAAGCTGAAGTAACAATGTAACACGGCGGGAAGCAGAATGTTCTTTAAACCAACATATACACTAGTTGGACATTTCTGAAGACCTGTGCACAGGGAAAAGGTGATGGAACCATTGGAGCCAATCACAATTTAACTATTGTTTTATACAGCAAATATAACCATTTAATAGGTGGCTGTGGTTTATATTATCCCTGATCAGAAGATCTTGTATGTCTGTGAATGTTGCTCTTCCAAATAAAAGACAAAAGTCTGTAAAGTTCTCTATCTACTTTATGTATACTGTATTATTATTATTACCTGAGTAATCATTACCCACCCCACCCTCCTCCAGATACCCCTGTTCACTAAAAACCTAACAGAACTGATGTTGCTGACTCCCGATGCCTGTGTAACTCGCAGCAGCCAATCAGATACAGTTTAAGCAATAATGAGCATTGTTCCCTATTAAAACTGCCACATCCTCCTATTTGGAACTACAGAGCTAAATATGCCATACTGGACTTCATATCTGCCCAAAGCAAGTCCAGAATGTCTAAATCATGGGGAGTTCTTCCAAATCAAAAATATCTGCAGACGTGTTGTGGGCTAAACCAAAGTATTTGAAAATGCAGCCTATCCATTCATTAGAGAGCAGTGACATCACTGAGAATGCAGCCTATCCATTCATTAGAGAGCAGTGACGTCATTGAGAATGCAGCCTATCCACTCACTAGGAACCAGTGACATCACTGAGAATGCAGCCTATCCAGTCAATAGGAACCAGTGACATCACTGAGAATGCAGCCTATCAATTCACAAAAACCAGTGACATCACTGAGATTGCAGCCTATCCATTCATTAAAGAGCAGTGACATCACTGAGATTGCAGCCTATCCAGTCACTAGGAACCAGTTACAGCACTAAGAATGCAGCCTATCCAGTCACTAGGAACCAGTGACATCACTGAGAATGCAGCCTATCCAGTCACTAGGAACCAGTGACATCACTGAGAATGCAGCCTATCCAGTCACTAGGAACCAGTGTCATCACTGAGAATGCAGCCTATCCAGTTACTAGTAACCAGTGACATCACTGAGAATGCAGCCTATCCGTTCACTAGGAACCAGTGACATCACTGAGAATGCAGCCTATCCATTCACTAGGAACCAGTGACATCACTGATAGTGCAGCCTATCCAGTCACATCACTGAGATTGCAGCCTATCCAGTCACTAGGAACCAGTGTCATCACTGAGAATGCAGCCTATCCAGTTACTAGTAACCAGTGACATCACTGAGAATGCAGCCTATCCGTTCACTAGGAACCAGTGACATCACTGAGAATGCAGCCTATCCATTCACTAGGAACCAGTGACATCACTGATAGTGCAGCCTATCCAGTCACATCACTGAGATTGCAGCCTATCCAGTCACTAGGAACCAGTGACATCACTGTGGCACATGTGGTAAGAAAAAAGTAGTAGAACCCTATGTCTGTTAATGTTGACAGCTTCCATCCTGCTCCAGCTTATACCATGACATATTTCTGCATCTGCAGGTTCCTATCTGGTGTTTTTGAAGTGACCCCGATATGACTGTAAAACTGTGGGGCAATGGTGAGTTCCATATTTCACTTTCCTTCCTGGGGTTTACAGACCTTATTAGTTTAGTATTTCTGTGGGGAGCTTCTAGGACAAGTCATCAGCCGCACATAAAATAAAACGATAATAATAAAATAATAACAATGTATAAGTATTAAAAGCCCCATTAACTACTCCGTTTTCACTGTAAGGTGATTTGCGTGAGCCCGTCCGGGGTCACACAGAAGAAGTTAGGATTTTACGAGCAAGCAGTAAAAAAAATAATCAGGATTCCAGACAGCTCAAACTGTTGAGTCACAGCTTTGATTCTGAAACATTGTTTGGGGGCTCATGCACAAAGCCGTTCTAAAATGTGGTTATCTGCCTAATGACTTCATTCTGCTGCTCAATGCTTTCTTGTCACACATGCATAAGCACCAGCTAGGGCCGGCGGTTGGATTTGTGGGCTGGGAGAGGGGAATCTTGTCCCCTCATGCATGTCTCCTCCTAATTTGAATTCTAATAATTCATTGTAAAATAGCTCCTTGCACAGGGCCTTGCTGCACAATGAGAGGGGAGATGTTGGTTTCTGGCGCCCTCGGAGATGAAGGGACTTGAGCAAGGTCACCGAGTTGGCAGAGGCTCGAAAACCATTGTCTCCCACTTCCAGCAAAGTATTGTGAGGTCTCAGCAAAGTACTATTATGTGGGTATGGTTACTTCAGCTGAAACTAATTTCTACTTCTCCCAGTATAAAAACTTGTGAAACTTGATGGGGACAGTGAGTGAGTGAGGTCGGGTGAATCTGGAGAATATCTGGGGGAGAACAGGAGCGTTTGAGGTTAATGGCTGGACCAGATGACTCCACAAATATTGATTTATAAAACCTGACTTTCAATCGAATTTTAGATATTTTGTAAACTAATATCAGGTTCTCAACTGTACGTGACAGTCCCAGAACCTGATTAAGACACAATAGAGCCCTAGGCACTATACTGTATTGGGACCCCTTCCTTCCTCCATTTGTCTTATAAAAGGCCACATAAAAATTAGTTATAGTAATCCAGACCATTCAATGACCGCTCGGCCTCGGGCAGAAGCCAGGATTTCTCATGTATGATCTGGTTATGAACACCTCTATATGTCTGCACAGAACAGGGCTATAACAAGGGTTAAGCAAATGGGGCAGCTGCCCAGGGAGCAAGGCTGAGGGGGCCGGACGGTCGCTAAACTTGACAGCAACTCTCTATACTGTTCTCCCTTCCTAGGTACCTGGAGAGAGACACCCTGCCACAAGAAAAGCCACAGGGTGTGTCCTTAGGATGTGCCCAGCAGTCACCTTCCTGCTCCTTCACAGCTGGCAACAGCTATTGTGTGCTGGGGGTACCGGCACAGTCGCCCAGCGACGGTACTGCCACAGATGAAGGACTATAAGATAGTACAGGGATAAAGTGCTCCCTAAAGGCCAACCGCCTGGCCCCTTTGCGTAGTGATTGCTGGCGTTTAGTTAGCAAAAAGAAGACATCACATAAACAAACAGTCTACCAGAAGAGGGGTGCGTGAGTGGTGCCATCTCCGCTCAGTGTCTAACCTGACACTTCTTCACCTCCAGCAAAAGAACGCAAATTTAGTATAAACTTTATCCGCCACTTTAGAAATTGCATCTGATAGTTAATCTGGAGCACAATGGTAAATACCTTGCTATGAATAAACAGCGCTCCAAGTGACATAAGAGCATCTGTGCTCCTGGGCACTAATAGGGACATATAGACTAATACAGTTATATAAAGCACCATGGGGGGGGGCTGGGGGTCGTGAGTAGTCACCTCAAATTCCTCTATTATAATTTTCAGCGCCTGCACCCAGGTCCTCACATTATCCAGCTCGCTACGCCAACTCGTCATGCTGTGTAAAATCATGCACAATGTGACTCCATAGCCGCAGCAGGGATATTTTTACGCAGCACCCGATATTCGGAAATAAACCCCAGTGAAGATAATAGGGAGCAGAGTCAGGCTGAGCCGACCTCAATGTCGACTTGTCTGCAGCCGAAAAGAAAATCTTAAGCAGGATTTCAATCAGTTCCCAGATTACAGCGACGTTTTTACAGGAGGAAAATAATGGGAGAGACAAATTCTATCTCCGATAGAACAGAATCTGGGTGATATGTGTTCTCCATTTCAATGCAGAATGGCAAATGCTTTATTTCTACTGTAAAATGAGCAATTATTCCTCGCCCAGCTCTGGCAGAAAGAAATCAGAAAACTGGGTTTGACAATTGTGGAGAATGGTGGAACCAGCCCCGGGTTTGTAATCTGTGGTGAGAGACCAGCACCAGGGGGTAATACGAAGAGCGTCCACGGGGAATGGAAAACAGCCGTGGCTTTGCCCCACGGAAGCTCCGCCCATTCACATGACCACCACCCTCTGCTATTGGAAGACACGCTCTTTCCAAAAAATACATATTCTTTGTGTGTGAGTTTTATTAGGGGTCAGGGGTTAGCGTTAGGGTGAGGGATACTTTACAAATGAATTGTGACCATGTCAACATTTCATCAGTGTTGACACGCTGACTCCATCACGGTCACTGTCGACCTAATATGTGAGTTGAATTAAGTGTGTAAAGGTTACTAAGGAAAGAATCATGAAATCATTTTTATTTGTTACTTATTTTCAGCTTTTTTTCTAAAATCATGGCTAAAGGTAAAACTATATTTACTGTAATAAGGTACCATAATAAAGCCCCTTCCCCCCCCCCACCCATTTCAGAAAAAAAACAAAACTTTTACTTGAGGGAAGAAATTATTTTTCAGAATGTTATTCCTGGTGAAACTGGTGTATTGTTACATAGTGTAAATGACTCAGATAGACAGACAAATAGAGAGTATGACTGACAGATAAATAGATATGAGAGAGACAGGGGTGTTTCTAGAGAGGAAGGGGCCCGCGTGCAGTCTCTGACACGGGCCCCTTCCTCTGTCCTGCAGCCGGCAGCGCACTGAGCTGTGCGCGGCCAGTGCCGGATTTATAGACTCTGGGCACTAGAGCGCGCCCAGAGTCTATAGAGGATGCGCTGGTCACTGGGAAAATGGCCACGGCGGCCATTTTCGCTGTTCATTGCATGCACAAACGACGGGAAAATGGTCGCTGCGGCCATTTTCCAGTCGTTTTTACAGTGCCGGACCCCAACGTGGGACTCCGGAGAGGTAAGTAATTCTATGGGTGAAGGGTGTGCGGGGCCAGGGGCCCATTTTCCCTGCACACCCTGCACCCATTATAGATAACCCCTGGAGAGAGAGATAGATAGATAGATAGATAGATAGATAGATAGATAGATAGATAGATAGATAGATAGATATGAGAGATAGATAGATATGAGAGATAGATATGAGATAGATAGATAGATATGAGATAGATAGATAGATAGATAGATAGATAGATAGATAGATAGATAGATAGATATGAGATAGATAGATAGATATGAGAGATAGATAGATATGAGATAGATAGATAGATATGAGATAGATAGATAGATAGATATGAGAGATAGATAGATATGAGAGATAGATAGATATGAGAGATAGATAGATAGATAGATAGATATGAGATAGATAGATAGATATGAGATAGATAGATAGATAGATAGATAGATATGAGAGATAGATAGATATGAGAGATAGATAGATATGAGAGATAGATAGATATGAGATAGATAGATAGATAGATAGATAGATAGATAGATAGATATGAGATAGATAGATAGATAGATAGATAGATATGAGAGATAGATAGATATGAGAGATAGATAGATATGAGATAGATGGATAGTTATGAGATAGATGGATAGATAGGAGATAGATAGATTAGAGAGAGATAGATAGGAGATAGATATATTAGAGATAGATAGATAGATAGATAGATAGATAGATAGATAGATAGATAGATGGATATGAGATAGATAGATAGATATGAGAGATAGATAGATATGAGATAGATAGATAGATAGATATGACTCTCCTGATTACTTTATTGCAGGGGGACAAAAAAAACCAATTGATTCTATGTTTTAATCCATAGTGGCAATAAAATATGACAGGCTGTTTTAATCATTAACTTGTTAATCTATTCTACAAACTTTTCCAGAGTTAATATGGTTAATAAATGTAGGTATAAGAAAAACAAAGCCTGGAGAAGCCTGGAAGCAGGAGCGCTCCCCAGAACTGACACTGACTGTCTGAGCACAGACCCATGCTGACTGCAATCCAGAGAACACAGAGTGACAACTGTTCAGGCTCATCTCCCTAGGGCGGCATAATATAGGTCTAGAACACACAAACAGATGTGCCAATAAAACGTCCATGCGGTGAGCTAAATAAGAACTACTCAGAGGAGGAGAGGAGCGCAAGCTACCAATTACCACCCTCCGTCTGATTACAGATCTAAAATCCTGCGCTGCGCTCCCAAGACAACGGACGTCTGCAGGCAAGAGGCCGGGTGTCACCACAATGCAAAACCACTGCAATGAAGACGGAACCGGTGTTCAACAGCATGCACAAAATAAATGTCATTACCGCCGTGCAGAGGGAGGGGGTGGCATCTTGGGTCTCTGGGCACGGGTAAGATTACAAACACTTATGCATGGAAATCAGTGATATTGAAGAATGGCAGAGTCCCCCCAGGTTATTTATACCCCAGATATTCTCTGGATGGAAAGCACACAGGTAGACAGGAGATGAAGAAAACTTCAGATTTATTAAACTTGTCAGAAACCTGCAGCAGCACCTAAAGAGGTCTACACTCAATGGAAGGATGGACGGTGGGAGGTCGGCCTGTAGCCCATTGCTGTGCCTCAGAAATTCCTTGTTGGCTCAAGGATAGAGCTGGAGAGAACTGATCAATAGAAAGATACCTGTATTGGTCTCAATCCTATCCACCCTCCTGTGTATAACCCACCTCTCTATACGCTCCTCTCACTCATGGGCCATAGTCTCTGCCATGCCCGCTCTGCCCGTTCCAGATAATGCTCCGTAGGGTTTGACATCTTGTCTTGGCTGGATCAAACACTATTCAACCTAGGCTCATGCCTAGGACCCAGTGGAGGCCCCAGATTAGACTGTGTTTATGTGAGTTTTTTTTTTGTACAAGTGGAGCACAAATCAATAACTTGCCCAGGTCCCCATGGGGTCATAACCAGTCTCATCGGATCACCTCTCTTATGTAAGCCCTATCACACACCTCAACACCTCCAGACATGCATAGACATCCCTCCTGTGTAGGATTCTGATGTATATTACTCCATGTACGAATCAGTCGCTTTGTGCCACTGATGAAAAAAGTTAATTTAAATTGACCTAACAGGCAGCAGTCCAGGTTGGGTCCAGACATAGACTCCATTCCCCGTTCCATTGCACAAGTTAATAAAAGAAACTCGCATGCGAACAAAACCCGGCTTCTAGGTGTTGCATCAGCTGCAGACCATAGACACCAGTAACTTTTTCCCTGGGGATTAACAGTCCAGAGTGCGACTAGGAAAAAAGCATTCACTGGGAAGCCATTGCCAGTGCTCAGACTGGGAGCCTACTGGGGGCGGTGGTGGAAGCTTACTTGGGGGGCTGTATCTCTACAGCCCCTAGGTAATATACACCTCTGTGTTGAAGTACAAGTTCCAGCATGAAAAGCCCTATCGGCTGATTTCACCTATTGACCTACTGTAGCTACTGTATTTTTCGCCAAAGGGGCAATTCTGAAGCGGGCCTGTGTGTGCGGATATCTGTGGGCCCTCTCTCCCTGAAAATAAAGGTTTTGGCAATCAGAAAGCCTCTGGTACTGTGCCAGTACCATTGGTATTATCTCCAAAAAATATGATATTTCTGGTGATTACTTGAGAAATATGGCGGCGATGCCTTAATTCCGAAGATATATGCGCAACAACAGTGTGGGTGACAGCAACAAGATAGCATAAATGGGGGCAGAATGTACTGTGTTGGCCCTCAGGGTACAAGGGCCCATGAGCACCACAGTCCCTGGACCCACTGTAGAGACAGAAGTGTTCTTTTATATTGTGGCCTCAGTCGCACCCAATAGTCCCTCTTGGCGCGGCAAGTCATGTGCAAATCGGCCACGCTGAGTGTCCTTTTTGCTCCAAATGTGCGTCTTATTACATAAATAACACAACTGGAAGAAGCAAAAACTAAATTTGTAGCGTACGCTGACCCCTGGGGTGCATAAAATTTGTACATCTGAAAAGGGCTCAGACACAAGTGGCCGCAACTTTATCTCACACCCAGTTCCGTTGTGCCTCACCTGTACGATTACAGTAGCAGACCAGCGTCTCTGGGGCACTGTGAGCGGCTATTCGCTGCCTCTGCGATGAGACTAAGAGGGGTATTCAATATGAAACGTTAACTTCACTGTCGAAGTTAACGTTTCATATCGGAGTTTCTACCTGCGTTAAAGTATCGGGCGCGCGCCCGCTTATCCCCGTATTCAATATAAAATTAACGAAAACGGGAAACTCCAAAGTTGGATTTGCGTAAAATTACAAATTTTTCCTTAAAAAAATTGTAAGACCCCCCTAAAGTAGTAAAAACATGGGGGAACACTATGGGTACCCCCATATTAGCCTTTAATTGAAAGTCGGGGATTTAAATAGCCGCAGCAGGTGCTTTTTTCCCGACATTGAAGAAGTGATGCAGAAGAGCACTTAGGTTATTTTTTTCGTTTTTTTAAGTGGTCCCATCAAATTTGGGGTACATGAAAATGGGTACTAGCATATTTTGAAGTCCCTAAAGTAATTTTTAAAAATTTCTGCATTTGTGCACCTGCTGCTATAATTCTATTCTAGAAAACATCTGCCGCATACATGCAGAATAGCCCTGAACCTATTTGCCTATTGTTTAACAATTTTTTCCCATTTTTTTTTTCACCCCAATTTTTTTATTAATTTTTTGTGGTGTCCCTATTTTTTTTTTAACTTTTTTTGACACAGTTCATTTTTAAATGTCATTCCCAGGGGTGCAGGCTATTTTTTTTAAGCCTGCACCCCTAGACCCCAATTCTGCACTTTTTTTCGACACCTATTCAATGGTGATCCCCGTTTTTTATCAAAGACTTTTCAAAACTGCGATAAGTCTTTGAAATTGAATACGGTGTAAAAGTCAAACCTGCGATAATGAAGTCAAAAGTGCGATATTAACGCAAAAACGATGTTATCGCTCCCATATTGAATACCCCTGTAAGATGCAAAATGTAAATGAAAGTACGGTACGCTACTCGTCTGGGATCGCCTCAGCCATGCCTGGCGTCTCGCACCGTATGTGGCAAAGACAATCGGTGTATGAGGACACATCTGTACACCAGTGCAGAGGGGAGGGGATGGAATAGAGTAATATTAAAGACATTTACCCATTTGAAACATTTCTATAGTGCCTGGTCCACTAAAAGGCACTGCAACCTGCACAGGGGTTTAAAAAACAGAATTATTTCATACATGTTACTCCTATGTATCATCACAGCAATCCATCTCTACTTATGATTGATACAGAAATTGAGATAATTGTCAAATCTTCTCGGCCCAGAAATCCATTCTCCGGCTGAGAATAAAAGCCGGATATCAGAGGTAATATAGGGAACTAGAATAACATCTTGTAGCCCCATAATACAGCATATGTTAATGTAACAGATTTGTTGCAATTCTTCTCCCTCTGATGAATCTCTTCTTCCGCACAGTGTGAATAATGAATACACGATTTTAGCCAGTGCTACATATTTGCATCTTCCTTTCTGAGCCTGGAGTATAATAAATAGGACACAATAAATCCACCAGCGCGTTTAGGAATTACGTTACATCACTGTGTTCTTGTTGCTGTAGTTCAACAGGAGCCAAATTCAAACAGCCCCTGGCTCCACAAGAGGTGACTCAATGTTATTTTAATGATACGGTTTCTGGGTTCAAAGCCTGTGTGATCTCATACGGAGCTGCGCTTAGTACACATTCACTCAGCGGAGGAGGAAAATATTGTGTCTTTTATTTTTTTCAAAGCAACTTTAAAAGAAAAATATGGAAAACAGTAACATCAATACTGTATTTATATATATATATATATATATATATATCACACACACATCACATACAGTGATAGGGACCCGTGCTTAAAGGGTGAGGTCATCCACCAAAGGGGGTGTGGCCAGCCACCACAATCGCTTCGCTAACCATCAGGCAAATCTTGTTGTCATTTCTAACCAAGAACCAATGTTTTGTTAGTGGTCCTGCTCCTCAAGGTAACGGACCCACTAATACAGTAACCACCCTTTTTGGGGTCAAAAGAACATATTGGGTACAATGATTTACCTATGGTGCGGTTCCACTCAATCTATCCAATCTATTTTCCAGGCTACTGCACCTGGATTTTTTTATGGCAACACAGGGCTTGTCTAGGTTGTCTGAGACTGCTGATAGCTGCTACACGGCTCATCGGTCAGCAATGCTTTCATGGAGGCTCTGCTCATTTTATATAATCTTCATATGCTTATAGAGTATATTAACCAGGACTATTTTTGGGATGAGAAAATGCAAAACGGTGAAGGCCCAGGGCTCAGCGGAAGGAAACCATGCAACTTCAGGGGGCCAGGGGGCAGTGGAAGGAAACCATACAGCGTCAGGGGGCCAGGGGTCAGTGGAAGGGAACCATGCAGTTTCAGGGGGTCAGTGGTCAGTGGAAGGAACCATGCAGTTTCAGGGGGCCATGGGTCAGTGGAAGGAACCATGCAGTTTCAGGGGGTCAGTGGTCAGTGGAAGGAACCATGCAGTTTCAGGGGGTCAGTGGTCAGTGGAAGGAACCATGCAGTTTCAGGGGGTCAGTGGTCAGTGGAAGGAAACCATGCAGTTTCAGGGGGCATGGGGTCAGTGGAAGGAACCATGCAGTTTCAGGGGGCCAGTGGAAGGAAACCATGCAGTTTCAGGGGGCATGGGGTCAGTGGAAGGAACCATGCAGATTCAGGGGGCCAGGGGTCAGTGGAAGGAACCATGCAGCGTCAGGGGGGCAGGGGTCAGTGGAAGGAACCATGCAGTGTCAGGGGGCCAGGGGGCAGTGGAAGGAAACCATGCAGTTTCAGGAGCCGGACAAGGGACAGTTGTTCTCCTTTAAGCTTCTATAGTATACTAGCTGTTGTCCGCGTTGCTGCCTGTATTATATTTCTCTCTCTCTCTTTTCTCCTGCCTCTTTCAGCTCTTCTCCCCTCTTTTTCTCCTTCTCTCTCTCTCTCCCCCTCTTACACCATCTTTCTCGCCATCTCTCTGCTTTATTTCTCTTTCTGCCTCCCCCTAAGTTCCCTTGGAATGCACACCAGAAGCCAATGGTTAGCGGCCACTGGTGTTCTCGATCTTATGGAAATGCTGTCCGCAGCTCAGCCCAGAAGTGGTGTCCGCAGCTCAGCCTATGTGCACATGCGCAGAGCTCCGACTGGATTTGGTGCGACCGCTAGTAGCCACCGCATCATTTGATTCCATGCTGAGCTTCCGATGTCAGGGTCTGAATGAGTACCCCATTACTGACACTTTTTTTTCACCTGGCTTTTCGAGTTGGTCTGAATTTCACATTATATTTATAAGGTGATCTGATCTCTAAACATTGGCAATAGGAGCATTTATGTCCTCTCATAGACCATTTAGAGAGAATTGAACACAGATATATGATAAAACATGTTTTTTCTTGGTCTTTGGTCTAATATATGTTGGTGAACATACCTGACGGGCATATGGTTAACATACCTGACGGGCATAGCTAATTGAGTGGAAGGCAACTGACTTCACTATAAATTAGATGGCATATAGCACGATACTGCACAAATACTTGATAAGATATATGTAATAACCTGTGATCTGTTCATAAATATGATGATCTATCTGTGGAACAATTAAACTACGCCAATGCAAATACTTTCTTTGGATTTTGGATTTTCTAACAAAGCGGACTCCTTTTATGAGATAGTCCTACATACATCATTGCTTTTTGTACACCAGGCGGCATTTCACACTGCTACGGTTGGCAATACACCTACAGCCCTACCACACAGAGGGCCTCATTCAAAGGCAGTCGGAGGATGCAAGCGGTCGCTCAGAAACTGGGCGGCCGCTTGCATCCTGACCGCCCGCCTCTGTTTCGGTCGTTAGGCTGTGGGTTAACACCCACAGCTCTAACGACCACTAGGGTGATGGTCGCGATGGTCATTGACCATCGCAACCATCGGGGCTGACGACGAGACCCTAGGGTAGGGTCTCATTTGTCGTAAGCCCCGGAGAGCTTCTGGCTCTGTCAGAGCCCGAAGCTCTCCACTGACATCTCTAGTGATGTCAGTGGGGCCTCCCCCAAACGGCAGGTGTTCCCATGGGAACACCTCAGTTTGGGCTGCCACCCCCCCGGCCCGCCTTCCAAACGGGGCGAGCTGTCAATCAACATCGACAGCTCGCCCCCTTTGGAAAGAGACCCGCTACGACCAGCGCTGCCGGTCGTAGCGGGTCTCACGCATGCGCACGAAGGAGCCGGCTCACTCGTGCGCATGCGCACTAGACAAACATCGAGGCGGCCGTGTGGTCAGGTTAATCATCTCCTTACACAATTCGTGTATGTGTCATTTTTGATCTTTTTGACATATTAAAACTGGAGATTGGTACCCCCGTAAAAAATAAAAAAATTAAATAATATAATTATTTCGCCACACTCCATATTAACTCTGCAAATAACCATACGCAGTATGGGGACACTCTTAATTTTAAATGACTAATATTAAAAGTTAGATTTTATGTAAATCTTGATTTAAGAGGGCCCCAGCAACAAGCCATTCTTTATTCTTCAGTTTCTGTTTACTTCGTAAAGAGGTACGGGTGATGCTCCCCGCGTCCAATAAGCCATTCCGCACCTCTATGACCGGACGCGCTGTACACAGTACACAATTTCCCCAGACTCATGACTACATTCTATCTCCTGGAGACAGCAGGAGAAGCAGAAAATAAGCCCAGGCGTGTAATTTCATCCACAGCCCTCCCGCTCCCCCTCTTGCTGGCTCCATCTCGCAGCTACTGTACACATTTATATATTTAAAACAAGATTGGAGGCGCCCACTGGCATTTGTGCATTCATTTCAAGGAGACCTTTAATCTTTTCCAAAACTACTTCTGAAAAAAAAAAAAAAAACATCCCTTTTAGGCAGAGCACTAAATATGTTGCGGAGATAATGGACGAGCGCGTTTCCACATTGTGGTAATGACATCTGCAGCGGGCTTTAGTGCACAAAATGTTGCGATCCCTGAAATCAAAACAGCATATTTCAGTTTCGTTAATGTGATTATAAAGGTCGTTCACGTCAGCCTTTAATGCGCTATAAGGAACATAAAGGATTATAGTTATAGGCAAGCAATGTCACAGAAGATTGAAGTCTCCTTGTAAATTACACGGTGGAAGCGGCTCAGGGCTCTCCGGCCTGGGAAATTATATTAAGAATTCATCAGCGCAGCGCAGTGAGCGATGGGACTGTTTGCGGGGTGAGCGGGTAGGTGGCTCTGATGGTTGTATTAGCAGCCATAGCTAGGAGGCACTAACGACAGAGGGTCATTCGCCCTGGTAATAACAATGGTATTGGGTTCTAAAGAGCTGTCTTCATTACTTAGCTTGGCCAGCCAACTTTTTGTGCTGAAGACCAATGGCTTTTCTCCCTTATAGCTTTAAATGTATGCTCAATAATCATGCTTTAACTTTTGCTCAGTACTGTAACTGAAGTTAGACTAATGATTGCTAATACGGCATCTGATTTGGTGCCTGTTTATGCAGGTTTGCAAGATTTTGTATTTGAATAGCACACATCTCATAAGACTGAAACCTTACTCCCAACCCCACAATCTATACACTGGCCATTGCAGGGGGGGCCATCGTATAGAGGCCGTGTTTCCGCCATTGCAACATGCTTTGGGATGCCATGTAACCATTTTATGACTTAACCATCACTGGGTGACTCGTGCTCATGTGAAGAGGACACCCGGAGGTTTGCACATGTGCGCAACGGAACTCTGCTGTGGACACGCCTCCCTTTGTACAATGGACGCCAGCAGCCATCGGAAAGAAACACTTGAAGGCAGCAACCACCGCAATCTGGGCGTGGAATGGGAAAAGAATTTCCATCTAATTGGGAACATCGATGGTTGCCGACCATCATTTTCTGATGGCGTTCCCTGTAGATTCCTATGGGAAAAGCTGCAACGTGAAGGTCAAAGACAAGGTTAAAGGCAAGACAGCCCCTTTACAGCCCATGAATCCATATATTATAATAAGGCCCAGCCCTGCGCCAAAAGAGGACTGCAGTGCGTGCTGTACCGACCCCCCTACCTTAACCTGTGATGCCACTTCTAAGGGGCGGAACTCCCAGCTCTGGGAACTACAGCTCTGCCTGAAGCGCCCTAAGGATGCTCCAGGCTACGCTCATCCATCCCGCGATGCAAGCGTATTGCGGCATGGATGACGCGACTAGTATGACCGCGTCATACGCACGCTCCCGCCATAGACTGCAATGGGCGAACGCCGACTGCGTTTAGTCTCTCTCACTCTCACTGAGCAGCGCTATGCCGCGATGCGTATGCCCGCTACATCTGTATGCTCTGCGTCCCGGCACCTTGTTAAAAAGAAAACAAAAACATTCGGCAATGCTGTGCCATCGATGGAGGAAAATCATCTGGTTTTCCCCCATTGATTGTAAAAGCATTCGACATCGGCCATAAACCATCGATGATTATGAATCCTAATCACAGCTAAATAGAGGATTAACATGCTACAAAGCTCAGACAGTGTATAACTCCCATTGTGTACAGTAGGCTACAACCACTCCTGCCTATATTTACACGAATACATTTGATTTACGAGCACACATGTAACATTACAAACCATCTCACTATATTAACTTTCGATACAATGACGTTACTGTAAGGATTTGTGACACATTTTCTGTTTTAGCGACTTGCGGCATTTATCATGGCTGCTCCTTCGCCCAAGATCAAGGCACAATTATTTTAAATGATTTTCTTTTTGCACCATCTAGTAATAAACCAACATCTCTGAATTAATGAAGTGCAAATGTCTGTTTGCTGTATGCCAGAGACTTGAAAATTCTGTCCTGAATTTTTTTTTTTTGCCCCCTTATATCTTACACACGGGTCTTAAAGATCTCCTCGGTGGATCGTGTTCTTTATGGGAATGTTAATAGTAAAATGTCAAAGTGTAATGTGAGGACATTTACATTCTGTGGCAGACATTACGCTTGTGCTAGGCTGCTGGATATATGGATTCAAGACAACACTAAAGCTCTTTATTAGTGTTACCTAGATGCCTGTTAACCCATCATTAGCAATTTTAACAAGTAACATCATTAATGAACAAGCCGAGCATCAGAGCCGGCAGCTTTCTGTTCCTCCATAATCATGTTATAAATGTATGAGAACTGGGCGCTCTCTGGTCCTGGATTTGCTGCATATCAGATTTACAGTATAGTTACATGACCAGTCTTCTGCTACTAAGTGTGTTTTGGGGGCAGAAAGTTTTTGATAAAACTGTTAAATAAATATCCACACTGACAGGCTGCAGGTAGAAGGTCTGATCTAGAGATGCGCCTAATGTTGATTCGGAACGCGAGCGGTTAATGCTTTCAGTTTACGCATGTGTGCGAGTCACACTGAGCACGCGTCCCGATGGTTACTGCCAGGAACCGCAGAACGAATTTGGAAGCGGAGCTGGGGAAATCAATGGGCGTCCTTAGAGGTAACAAGTGGTGGCTAGCCAGATACAAATCCCCGAGTCTCAGCCCAACCCTGGTAAAGAGCATGGACTTCGTCTTGGGTTCTATCTTTTCACACATACCAATAGCCCGGGTCGATAAGCGTTCACGTGGGTCATGCCTAAAAGTAATTGATTGGCCGGGAGCAGTAGTGCTTGGAGGTGACATCATCTCCAAGCGTCCACTGAATGCTGAAAGACCCGGGTCACTGTAAGACCTGGTCCGGTGTGAAGGGTGATGACCCAGGAATTACCGGGGTTGTCACCCTTGTGTGAAAGGGGTAGCCGGCTTGAATCCGTGTTTAGTGTCCCGGGTACGAGCCAGGGTTTTATATCTGAAAGGGGTATGAAAGGGGTATAGGATAGAGCAAGTAACTGTGCACTTGGACAAACCATGTTGCAAATACATACAATGCTTCTGTAAGCGCAGCATTGAATGGGGGGGAGCAGAAGACCACGGCAGCCTATGAGCTGAGCACCTGCTTTAAGAGCCCCCTCTCCTCTCCGCTGCTCGGCAGTGCAGAATGATTGACTGCGTTACCGCCGTGGTGGAACAGTTGTCCGTAATCACATTACGGCTCATATTCGTACATTTAATTGCATGAATCCTTGAAATGCGCAGCGCAGCCAATTGAAATTCATTTTATTTAAATCAGACTGAAGGACAATGAAAAGGAGATGGGAGATTTTCTCAGGTAAGGGCTGAAAGGCCGACTGTTATCACCTCATTGAGTCGGTCGGATCAACCGTGAATATTATGTTCAGTCTTTCTTTTGTATGAAATATCTTTCTGTAACCTGACCCAGATACACAATCCTGCAATCAAATCCCATTTCATCATTACCTGGCACCGATTTAACCTGTATGGGCCCTAAAACACCCCCGAAAGATTTTATTACTCTTGTTCCAAATGATTGAAAATTCCTTTAGTTATTTCTATCCTTTCTCTGTGATGTTCGGGCTACACCCTATCTTCCCCGTGGTCTAAATTCTGATCAGTAACATCCCCTCAGTCTTGTTATTGGTATAGTGGGGCTGATTCATCACAGATTGCAACTGCAACAGTGTAAGCAGATCGGCCGATGGTGCGTATTGCGCAGGAGTATACATCGCATTGCACGCACGAGAGTTAGCATCGCGATCGCACTGCGATCACCTACGCTGATACAAAGCCATCACAGAGTGAGTGACGGGAGGTCAGCGTTTTGGGGTGGTGAAGGGGGAGTGGCCAGTGAAATGCAGACGTGCCTGTCCGTTAGAACACTGGGCCTGATTCAGAGCCGCTCGTAAGCGGTCGCTCGTTCGCTCCGAGCGATGTTCGCACATCTGCGCATGCATATGGGTCGTAATGCGCATGCACCAACCAGTCAGTGCGGTCGGAAATCGAGTGCTCGCCAAATAACGAGTGCCTGCTATTTGAGTGACAGGATGAGGTGTTTGTGGGTGGTAACAGGGGAAGGTGCTTGAAAACGAGGAGTGGAGATCCGAACGCAGGTGTGCCAAACGGTCAAAACGGGTGTTTTAAGGGTGTGCAATATTAACAAAGCAGCGTCATCGGCCACGTCACTTGGTTGTTTCTTAGCCTGAACTGTTCGCATGATTGCGGTAAGAAAATCCAACCACAAGCACTGCGAGCAGTTCAGACGCCTTTCGATGTACTCGATTAATCAAATAAATAGCGGAAATGACGTAGGATGCGAGCGGCCAGGGGGCGTCTTTACAAAATAGCGAGCGCATGTTTCGTTCGCTCGCTCAGACATAGAGGCGTCAACAGACCGCAAAGAGGGAGCGCTCAATTTAAATATCCGGCCCCTTTTTCTGAATGAGCGAGCGCAAATAGCGTCCGGCTCTGAATCAGGCCCACTGTTACATGGGCGTGCATAAATTAGCCACTGCGACGGCGTACGCAGCTTGTGTACTCACTGCGTGCGACGAGGTTAGCACTTCCTGAGTAAGGTCAGAGCTGCTGTACATGTGCGTGAGGGGCCGATGTTACTCCATGTTCCCGATGTATACGCAGGACTGTGAGGTATTACGGATGTGAGATAGCGGTAGTGGGTGTCTCTATGCTGGCTGTGCGACGGCTTTGCAATTGCAGTCATTAGCATATTATCACAGCAGAACTGCGTGCGTAATCTCAGCTGCGATCACAACGGCGATCCGTAGTGAATGAGACCCGGGGTCTATTTACTAAGCAGTGTTAGGAGAAGTGAAAAGTGATAAGGTACCAGCCAATCAGCTCCCAACTGTCATCTCACAGGCTGTGTTTGAAAAATGACAGTTGGGAGCTGATTGGCTGGTACCTTATCACTTTTCACTCTGTCTCTTAACACTGCTTAGTAAATAGACCCCCTAGTGTCTGCGGGGCCATCACCTGTGCATTGGGCAGTGGGGGGGGGGGGGTGTCCATAGCATGGAGGGAGGGTGCCCTAATTCCATCATATCTGATTCTCCCTCCCCAAAAATGGTCATGATTACTTTCCAAACTGATTGATCCCATCCATTTACCCCTCTCCCCAAATTGTCCTCCCCTAGATCATTATGGCTAATTCATTTACCAATACAGAGAATTACACGCACACACCAGGGAATGGGGGCCCGTGTGCTGTCTCTGTGAGGGCCCCTACAGTACCTCTCTAGCTGCAGGAGCAGGTGGTAAGCCTCCGGCGCTGAGACGGAGTCTCCTGTGTATCTGTGCAGGTCTCCGGGAAGATGGCGCCGGTGCCATTTTCTAAGTTATTTGTGCAGTGCCAAACCAGGACTCCGGGGAGAGATGAGTATTAAACATGGGTGCACGGTGTGTGCTGCGGGACCCCCTGCACACTGCACTCCCTGCCCCCTATATAATTATACCCCTGGCACACACGCTTCAGGGAGACAAGGATAACAAAAATGACAGGGCGCCCAGACAGCGGCAGCAACATTTTATCTCATGAGGTGGCACTTTGATCATGTCTCATTGGCGAGCGTAAGCTCCGCAGTACAGTATGTCCGACAGCGAATCAGAGTGCAGCTTGTACATTCAGGTTTCTTTGTCAGCCAGCATAGGGGTGCTCACATAGGGTCCAGAGTGTGCCCATGCACACCCTAACGTCAGGTGTAGCTGCACAGCATTGTCCTACTTCTCATGTCTTAATTATCCCCACCCCCAGAGTTGTACATGTCCTGTATAAAACACACCGTCCAGGTCTAGTTGACATAATATGAATTTAGGGCATTACTGTGTGGCATATAATGGTCAGATAGTGTAAGTGATGTGACGGATATGGAGGAGAGATTGATGGGTGTACGGGAAGATTGATGACATAAAGATAGTGTTAGACTATTGGCACAGATTATCCTTTTCCTGGGTGCACACCCTACGCCAGTGCCAGGCGGCGAGTGGCCCCCCAATCCCCACCCCTGTCGTGGTAGCGGGACAGGATAAATTCAGGGGCGATCTGTAATCCCAGGACAGTTATGCTACATGTAATGGGCCACAAAATCCCAGGACAGGGCAAGGACCCCTACCCACCCCATCTGTTTTGGTTTGCAAAGCTCCTGCTAGGAGTAGGAATACCTCATTTACCAGAAGTGGAAAGAGATGACAATAATACAATCAATATATATATATAAATGCTGTTTACAATTCAGTGTCACGTAAATGATTTATCGGAAACATCAGGGAGAGCATCAGTGAATTTGCTGCTTTGCGCTATGTTCTTTCCCATACACTGTGGGGTATATTTATCAAGCAGTGAAAAGTGTGGAGAACTGGACCGGTGGAGAAGTTGCCCATAGCAACCAATCAGCTTTGAAGTAGCGCATTTGTCAAGTACAGTCTATAAAATAACAGGTGGGAGCTGATTGGTTGCTATGGGCAACTTCTCCACTGGTCCAGTTCTCCACACTTTTCACTGCTTGATAAATAGACCCCACAGTCACTCATCTGTGCTTTAACATTTTTTTTACCTTATTAGCCCATCTCTAGCTTAATCCAAACTAGATTACAGGTTAGCAGCGGCTGTCATCACAGTCAGTGTGTGGGGATGACCTAGCGAATAATTGCAATATCACCCGTCACATGACACCCCCACAGCTCATTGCAGTGCTGGTGTTTACCCGCTAGGTGGGTGCCCACACATTTGCGCTGCTCATTCAATCCTAGCAGTGGCTTGTCAGTCATCAAAACGCTGCCTGTGCTTATAAAAGGCCTGGCTCAGAGGGGCACGGAACGCTGCTCACGGAGTTGAGCGATTATTTAATACTGCCCATGTGTTGAAAATCCCTAAAAACGTGTATGGAGTGTGCGTTACACAGCGTGTACACACTAAGGCGCAGTAGTCATTGAGACACACGTGTCAGAAATGTTCTGGGCGTTCCTGGGGCGAAGACTGGGAGGTGGCTAAACAGATGCGAGGAGATGGTCAGTCTAGGGGGCGTGGTGGGGGCGTGGCACGCTCAATCGTTCACATTGGAAGTCATAAGCAGACCACAGGGCTGGTGCAAGTTTCGAGCACCAGGCGGTATTACAGCGTCTACGGACGCGGAAAGGGGACGTCTCAGTCCTTACGCATTCATGGAAGGGCTTTGTAGTGGCAATTGCATAAAGTCGCAGACGGACTGACGACCAACCTTGAATCAGGCCTAAAGGCGGCTGTGTTGGAGCGAGGACAGTTCCTTAGGGGTCTATTTACTAAGCAGTGTTAGGAGAAAAGAAGAGTGAAAAGTGATAAGGTGCCAGCCAATCAGTTCCCAACTGTCATTTTTGAGATGACAGTTGGGAGCTGATTGGCTGGCACCTTATCACTTTTCACTTCTCCTAACACTGCTTAGTAAATAGACCCCAGCGTGAAAAGTGATAAGAAAGTGATAAGGTGCCAGCCAATCAGCTCCCAACTGTCATCTCACAGGCTGTGTCTGAAAAATGACAGTTGGGAGCTGATTGGCTGGCACTTTATCACTTTCTTATCACTTTTCACTCTGTCTCCTAACACTGCTTAGTAAATTGACCCCTTGATCTGATGCCCTATTGCCGCTCCTTCCAAACCATTTTATTTATTCAGGCAGCATTCTGACCCCCAGACTGTGGCTACTGAAGACCCCATGAATGTCATCTTTTGGGCTTGGGTTTCCAATCAGCGCTATCAATATTACCTAAACACCAATACAGCTAATAATCATTATCTCTTTAAAAAAAAAATATATATATATATATATGAAGCAAATATTACACGATAACGACATATTTCAGTAGAAAAACCAAGATGCACAGGAGTAATGTCACTCAATCCCCCCGGCTCCTTCTTGTAGTCACTTTCAGAAATGATTGACACCCGCTATTCAGGAACATAATAGGTACTAAGAGGTAATGTTTGGGGAAGATGTGCAGACCCCCATTCTCCTGCCCCCATTCTCTGTGCTCATTCTTATCTGCGTTACTATCACCATGGCGGCAGCAGTAACGAGTGACAAGATAAAACTCCCACCACTACCTGGTTCTCCGCGTCTGGGGACTCACAGGCACAATGCAGATCAGAGCCGGCACTTACCTGCAAAAGAAGAGGAGAAGAGAGAACGTTAGCCCGCAGTGAGCACAAAGCCACAAGCACACAATATAATACACAGACAGTATACTCAGCATTCCCTGTGAGCGGATACAAGTGTCAGACGTTAGCGCGCAGTGAGCACAAAGCCACAAGCACACAATAATACACAGACAGTATACTCAGCATTCCCTGTGAGCGGATACAAGTGTCAGACGTTAGCGCGCAGTGAGCACAAAGCCACAAGCACATAATATAATACACAGACAGTGTACTCAGCATTCCCTGTGAGCGGATACAAGTGTCAGACGTTAGTGTGCTTGTGAGCACAAAGCCACAAGCACACAATATAATACACAGACAGTGTACTCAGCATTCCCTGTGAGCGGATACAAGTGTCAGACGTTAGTGCGCAGTGAGCACAAAGCCACAAGCACACAATAATACACAGACAGTATACTCAGCATTCCCTGTGAGCGGATACAAGTGTCAGACGTTAGCGCGCAGTGAGCACAAAGCCACAAGCACACAATAATACACAGACAGTATAATCAGCATTCCCTGTGAGCGGATACAAGTGTCAGACATTAGTGCACAGTGAGCACAAAGCCACAAGCACACAATAATACACAGACAGTATACTCAGCATTCCCTGTGAGCAGATACAAGTGTCAGACGTTAGCGCACAGTGAGCACAAAGCCACAAGCACACAATATAATACACAGACAGTGTACTCAGCATTCCCTGTGAGCGGATACAAGAGTCAGACGTTAGCGCGCAGTGAGCACAAAGCCACAAGCACACAATAATACACAGACAGTGTACTCAGCATTCCCAGTGAGCGGATACAAGTGTCAGACGTTAGCGCGCAGTGAGCACAAAGCAACAAGCACACAATAATACACAGACAGTATACTCAGCATTCCCTGTGAGCGGACACAAGTGTCAGACGTTAGCGCGCAGTGAGCAAAAAGCCACAAGCACACAATAATACACAGACAGTGTACTCAGCATTCCCTGTGAGCGGATACAAGTGTCAGACGTTAGCACGCAGTGAGCACAAAGCCACAAGCACACAATAATACACAGACAGTGTACTCAGCATTCCCTGTGAGCGGATACAAGTGTCAGACGTTAGTGCGCAGTGAGCACAAAGCCACAAGCACACAA
The DNA here is from genome assembly GCA_031769625.1 of Taudactylus pleione. Classification (NCBI taxonomy): domain Eukaryota; kingdom Metazoa; phylum Chordata; class Amphibia; order Anura; family Myobatrachidae; genus Taudactylus; species Taudactylus pleione. Next base: position 1,341,287 of record JAUIMM010000448.1, read on the forward strand.
TAATACACAGACAGTATACTCAGCATTCCCTGTGAGCGGATACAAGTGTCAGACGTTAGCGCACAGTGAGCACAAAGCCATAAGCACACAATAATACACAGACAGTATGATCAGCATTCCCTGTGAGCGGATACAAGTGTCAGACGTTAGCGCGCAGTGAGCACAAAGCCACAAGCACACAATAATACACAGATAGTGTACTCAGCATTCCCTGTGAGCGGATACAAGTGTCAGACGTTAGCGCGCAGTGAGCACAAGGCCACAAGCACACAATAATACACAGACAGTATACTCAGCATTCCCTGTGAGCGGATACAAGTGTCAGACGTTAGCGCGCAGTGAGCACAAAGCCACAAGCACACAATAATACACAGACAGTGTACTCAGCATTCCCTGTGAGCAGATACAAGTGTCAGACGTTAGCGCGCAGTGAGCACAAAGCCACAAGCACACAATATAATACACAGACAGTGTACTCAGCTTTCCCTGTGAGCAGATACAAGTGCCATACGTTAGCCCGCAGTGAGCACAAAGCCACAAGCACACAATATAATACACAGACAGTGTACTCAGCAGTCCCTGTGAGCGGATACAAGAGTCAGACGTTAGCCCGCAGTGAACGCAAATCCACAAGCACACAATATTATACACAGTGTACTCAGCACTCCCTGTGAGCGGATACAAGTGTCAGACGTTAGCGCGCAGTGAGAACAAAGCCACAAGCACACAATATAATACACAGACAGTGTACTCAGCATTCCCTGTGAGCGGATACAAGTGTCAGACGTTAGCGTGCAGTGAGCACAAATCCACAAGCACACAATATAATACACAGACAGTGTACTCAGCACTCCCTGTGAGCGGATACAAGTGTCAGACGTTAGCGTGCAGTGAGCACAAATCCACAAGCACACAATATAATACACAGACAGTGTACTCAGCATTCCCTGTGAGCGTATACAAGTGTCAGACGTTAGCGCACAGTGAGCACAAAGCCACAAGCACACAATATAATACACAGACAGTGTACTCAGCATTCCCTGTGAGCGGATACAAGTGTCAGACGTTAGCACGCAGTGAACACAAAACCACAAGCACACAATAATACACAGACAGTGTACTCAGCATTCCCTGTGAGCGGATACAAGTGTCAGACGTTAGCCCGCAGTGAGCACAAAGCCACAAGCACACAATATAATACACAGACAGTGTACTCAGCATTCCCTGTGAGCGGATACAAGTGTCAGACGTTAGCGCGCAGTGAGCACAAAGCCACAAGCACACAATATAATACACAGACAGTGTACTCAGCATTCCCTGTGAGCGGATACAAGTGTCAGACGTTAGCGCGCAGTGAGCACAAAGCCACAAGCACACAATAATACACAGATAGTGTACTCAGCATTCCCTGTGAGCGGATACAAGTGTCAGACGTTAGCGCGCAGTGAGCACAAGGCCACAAGCACACAATAATACACAGACAGTATACTCAGCATTCCCTGTGAGCGGATACAAGTGTCAGACGTTAGCGCGCAGTGAGCACAAAGCCACAAGCACACAATAATACACAGACAGTGTACTCAGCATTCCCTGTGAGCGGATACAAGTGTCAGACGTTAGCGCGCAGTGAGCACAAAGCCACAAGCACACAATAACACACAGACAGTGTACTCAGCATTCCCTGTGAGCGGATACAAGTGTCAGATGTTAGACCGCAGTGAACACAAAGCCACAAGCACACAATAATACACAGACAGTGTACTCAGCATTCCCTGTGAGCGGATACAAGTGTCAGACGTTAGCCCGCAGTGAGCACAAAGCCACAAGCACACAATAAAATACACAGACAGTATACTCAGCATTCCCTGTGAGCGGATACAAGTGTCAGACGTTAGCGCGCAGTGAGCACAAAGCCACAAGCACACAATATAATACACAGACAGTGTACTCAGCATTCCCTGTGAGCGGATACAAGTGTCAGACGTTAGCCCGCAGTGAGCACAAATCCACAAGCACACAATATAATACACAGACAGTGTACTCAGCATTCCCTGTGAGCGGATACAAGTGTCAGACGTTAGCCCGCAGTGAGCACAAAGCAACAAGCACACAATATAATACACAGACAGTGTACTCAGCATTCCCTGTGAGCGTATACAAGTGTCAGACGTTAGCGCGCAGTGAGCACAAAGCCACAAGCACACAATATAATACACAGACAGTGTACTCAGAATTCCCTGTGAGCGGATAAAAGTGTCAGACGTTAGCCCACAGTGAGCACAAAGCCACAAGCACACAATAATACACGGACAGTGTACTCAGCATTCCCTGTGAGCGGATACAAGTGTCAGACGTTAGCGCGCAGTGAGCACAAAGCCACAAGCACACAATATAATACACAGACAGTGTACTCAGCATTCCCTGTGAGCGGATACAGTGTCAGACATTAGCGCGCAGTGAGCACAAAGCCACAAGCACACAATAATACACAGACAGTGTACTCAGCATTCCCTGTGAGTGGATACAAGTGTCAGACGTTAGCCCGCAGTGAGCACAAAGCCACAAGCACACAATATAATACACAGTCAGTGAACTCAGCATTCCCTGTGAGCGAATACAAGTGTCAGACGTTAGCGCGCAGTGAGCACAAAGCCACAAGCACACAATAATACACAGACAGTGTACTCAGCATTCCCTGTGAGCGGATACAAGTGTCAGACGTTAGCGCGCAGTGAGCACAAAGCCACAAGCACACAATAATACACAGACAGTGTACTCAGCATTCCCTGTGAGCGGATACAAGTGTCAGACGTTAGTGCGCAGTGAGCACAAAGCCACAAGCACACAATAATACACAGACAGTGTACTCAGCATTCCCTGTGAGCGGATACAAGTGTCAGACGTTAGCGCGCAGTGAGCACAAAGCCACAAGCACACAATATAATACACAGACAGTGTACTCAGCATTCCCTGTGAGCGTATACAAATGTCAGATGTTAGCGCGCAGTGAGCACAAAGCCACAAGCACACAATAATACACAGACAGTATACTCAGCATTCCCTATGAGCAGATACAAGTGTCAGACGATAGCGCGCAGTGAGCACAAAGCCACAAGCATACAATATAATACACAGACAGTGTACTCAGCATTCCCTGTGAGCGGATACAAGTGTCAGACGTTAGCGTGCAGTGAACACAAAGCCACAAGCACACAATAATACACAGACAGTGTACTCAGCATTCCCTGTGAGCGGATACAAGTGTCAGACGTTAGCGCGCAGTGAGCACAAAGCCACAAGCACACAATATAATACACAGATAGTGTACTCAGCATTCCCTGTGAGCGGATACAAGTGTCAGACGTTAGCGCGCAGTGAGCACAAAGCCACAAGCACACAATAATACACAGTGTACTCAGCATTCCCTGTGAGCGGATACAAGTGTCAGATGTTAGCCCACAGTGAGCACAAAGCCACAAGCACACAATAATACACAGACAGTATACTCAGCATTCCCTATGAGCAGATACAAGTGTCAGACGTTAGCGCGCAGTGAGCACAAAGCCACAAGCACATAATATAATACACAGACAGTGTACTCAGCATTCCCTGTGAGCGGATACAAGTGTCAGACGTTAGCGCGCAGTGAGCACAAAGCCACAAGCACACAATATAATACACAGACAGTGTACTCAGCATTCTCTGTAAGCGGATACAAGTGTCAGACGTTAGCGCGCAGTGAGCACAAAGCCACAAGCACACAATATAATACACAGACAGTGTACTCAGCAGTCCCTGTGAGCGGATACAAGAGTCAGACGTTAGCCCGCAGTGAACGCAAATCCACAAGCACACAATATAATACACAGTGTACTCAGCATTCCCTGTGAGCGTATACAAATGTCAGACGTTAGCGCGCAGTGAGCACAAAGCCACAAGCACACAATATAATACACAGACAGTGTACTCAGCATTCCCTGTGAGCGGATACAAGTGTCAGACGTTAGCGCGCAGTGAGCACAAAGCCACAAGCACACAATAATACACAGACAGTGTACTCAGCATTCCCTGTGAGCGGATACAAGTGTCAGACGTTAGCGCGCAGTGAGCACAAAGCCACAAGCACACAATAATACACAGATAGTGTACTCAGCATTCCCTGTGAGCGGATACAAGTGTCAGACGTTAGCGCGCAGTGAGCACAAGGCCACAAGCACACAATAATACACAGACAGTATACTCAGCATTCCCTGTGAGCGGATACAAGTGTCAGACGTTAGCGCGCAGTGAGCACAAAGCCACAAGCACACAATAATACACAGACAGTGTACTCAGCATTCCCTGTGAGCGGATACAAGTGTCAGACGTTAGCGCGCAGTGAGCACAAAGCCACAAGCACACAATAATACACAGACAGTGTACTCAGCATTCCCTGTGAGCGGATACAAGTGTCAGATGTTAGACCGCAGTGAACACAAAGCCACAAGCACACAATAATACACAGACAGTGTACTCAGCATTCCCTGTGAGCGGATACAAGTGTCAGACGTTAGCGTGCAGTGAACACAAAGCCACAAGCACACAATAATACACAGACAGTGTACTCAGCATTCCCTGTGAGCGGATACAAGTGTCAGACGTTAGCGCGCAGTGAGCACAAAGCCACAAGCACACAATATAATACACAGATAGTGTACTCAGCATTCCCTGTGAGCGGATACAAGTGTCAGACGTTAGCGCGCAGTGAGCACAAAGCCACAAGCACACAATAATACACAGTGTACTCAGCATTCCCTGTGAGCGGATACAAGTGTCAGATGTTAGCCCACAGTGAGCACAAAGCCACAAGCACACAATAATACACAGACAGTATACTCAGCATTCCCTATGAGCAGATACAAGTGTCAGACGTTAGCGCGCAGTGAGCACAAAGCCACAAGCACATAATATAATACACAGACAGTGTACTCAGCATTCCCTGTGAGCGGATACAAGTGTCAGACGTTAGCGCGCAGTGAGCACAAAGCCACAAGCACACAATATAATACACAGACAGTGTACTCAGCATTCCCTGTAAGCGGATACAAGTGTCAGACGTTAGCGCGCAGTGAGCACAAAGCCACAAGCACACAATATAATACACAGACAGTGTACTCAGCATTCCCTGTGAGCGGATACAAGTGTCAGGACCGCGCAGTATACAGCGGTTTGTTGCAAACAAAATACTTATAGTGACATTAAAACAAAAGATCTGTTTCGAGGATGGAGGGATCGCTACAAAAGTCTCCTCCTACACCTGGCGTCTATACGCCATTCGGCGCAAGATACCCGGCACGACTGAGCTGCTCAAGAGAGGTGTAGCTAACCATCTAGATACAATGGCAGATCTATAACAGGCCCCTGCATCCAGGACGGCCCACACCGCACCCATATTATATACCTATACTTACCTCTCTGCACTCTCCTGAGTGCTGCTTTTACACAAAAAAACAACCAAAACTAAGGGCCTGATTCAGAGCCGTTCGCTATTTGCGTTCGTTCGTTCAAAAACAAGGGGTGGCTATTCAAATGATCCGTTCGCACATTGCAGTCTGTTCACACCTCTAAGTCTGAACGAGCGAGCAAAACATACGCTCTTTTATTTCTTAAGAACGCCCCCTGGCCGCTCGCACCATACATAATGTCCGCTATTTATTAGATTAATCGAGTACATCGAACAGGATATGAAATGCTCGCTATTCTTGTGGTTGGTTTTTTCAACCGCTATTTTGCGAGCAGTTCTGAGTTAAAAAAAAACAAATGACGTGGTCATTGATGTTGCTATATTAATTATGCACACCCATAAAACGCCCGTTTTGACCTTTAAGCACGCCTGCGTTCGGATCTCCACTCCCCGTTTTCAAGCACCTTTCCCTGTTACCACCCACATACGCCTCATTCTGTCACTCAAAATAGCAGGCACTCGCTATATTGCGTACAAATGATTTTCGTCCGCACTGACTGATTCGCGCATGCGTACTAAAAACCGTACGCATGCGCAGATGTGCGAACATCGCTCGGAACGAGCGTACTGCCGCTAGCGAGTGGCTCTGAATGAGGGCCTAAATGAGTCTCATAGTGCAGTGGTTCCCAAACTGGGTGCCTCAGGACACTTGCTGGGGGGCCTCAGCTTGGTGGTCCAGTACCAAATAAAATTATATTTAGGGGTAAATTTACTAAGGTGCCAATTTCTATTCTACAGTATGTCATCCGAGATCAATCTCGGCTGACATCGTCCGTATTCATGTGTTTCATTTTTCAAACAGGATACTGAATTTACTAAGCTACCGATTTGTTGTCATTCGTGTTGATCGATGGTGTGTTCGCATTTTGCGTTCGATTTTGATCATCTTGTCCGAACATGGCAGGATTTCGCATACGTTTGTATTGTGCCAATGCGCACGCTATCATTCTAACTCGCCTGATTTCGCAAGTTCTGAAAGACACCGTGCATGATTGGTTTAAAGAAGTGTCATACGTGTGGGTGGCGCACGTTAATGTATGGTGTTTGTTTGCTATTGTGTAATGTCATGTTTTGTTGTTACATTAAAAACTCTGGGTACTTAGAGATGTGTCCGCATACATCTATCCTCCGCGCGCTACAAGTCGCGCTACACATAAGGCGGGAGCTCTGTGTGTCTCGGTTGCACCGAGAGTTTTTTCATGTGACTTTTTTTTCCTTCAAATGCCTCTTATTGGCACTGTGATGCGAATAGGTAAGCCAAGCAGCTTCTGCTGTTTAAAATGATATGCAGCATGTTTATATTCTTTGAGCAACACAGACATACTGTAGACATGCTGCATATCATTTTAATCAGCAGAAGCTGCTTGTGCTATCTATTCACATCATAGTGCGAATAAGAGGCATTTGAAGAAAAAAAGTTGCACAAAAAAGACACTTGGCGCTACCGAGTCACGCCACGACATATATGACTTCACCATCGGCCAATGCTGCCCATGCTGTTTCATGAACCTGGTTTCTTCCAGCCTGGTGACAGAGCCTCAGATATCTCATAGCCCCCACTAGATCTACATCCAGCACAAAAAACTCTGTCATGCTTTGTTTCTCTCTGTAACAGGAGAGAAGTGTATGCATATGCTTAACCCCCTTTTAGTGGCCGCAGATTTGAGATGTTAGTGATCGCTAAGTATAGGGCCGTAACTTGGGTAGTGTGGCCAGTGCCATGGCACAGGGCACCGCAGGGCAGGGGGCGCTGTTTGGGCCTGTCAATTTTCCTGTTTATTATCTTTCTCACTTGTAGCTTCCTCTGATTTTATCCCCAACATCTCCTGGCCTCTCCTATCTCTTCCCTGGCCTTTCCCCATGAGGCCTTGGCCCTTTTTCAGGTGCATAATCATATGTCCCTATTTTTAAAATGGGGGGGGGCACCAATGTTCTCTTTGGCACAGGGCACCAAAAAGTCTAGTTACGTCTGTGGCTAAGTATGTTCAGCTGTCAAATTCAAATTGAAAAAGGTGTTCTATTAGAGAATTCTATTTGGGTTTGTTTTACCGTCTATTGCGGCCTATTTGCACTATATTTTGGGGCGCGATGATGAATTAGAATCCTTAGTAAATTTCCAGGTCCTATTGATGTCCATGTCAAAAGGCTGCCGAGTTGGATCGATGGTCTATTTGTCCGAAAACATGTTACCGTACGAGTTTCAGGTGTTCTCGACCGATTTTTCCCTTTAGAATTTAGCGTTTAGTAAATTGCGAATATGCATTTAACGTACGATTTTGCCGCCTTCGAATTCATTCGAGCTTAGTAAATTTACCCTGCTGAGCTGTAGGCATCTATAGTCCATGCTGAGCTGTAGGCATCTATAGTCCTTGCTGAGCTGTACGCATCTATAGTCCATGCTGAGCTGTAGGCATCTATAGTCCTTGCTGAGCTGTACGCATCTATAGTCCATGCTGAGCTGTATGAATCTACAGTCCTTGCTGAGCTGTACGCATCTATAGTCCTTGCTGAGCTGTACGCATCTATAGTCCATGCTGAGCTGTACGCATCTATAGTCCTTGCTGAGCTGTACGCATCTATAGTCCATGCTGAGCTGTACGCATCTATAGTCCTTGCTGAGCTGTACACATCTATAGTCCATGCTGAGCTGTACGCATCTATAGTCCATGCTGAGCTATAGGCATCTATAGTCCTTGCTGAGCTGTACACATCTATAGTCCATGCTGAGCTGTACGCATCTATAGTCCATGCTGAGCTGTACGCATCTATAGTCCATGCTGAGCTGTACGCATCTATAGTCCATGCTGAGCTGTAGGCATCTATAGTCCATGCTGAGCTGTACGCATCTATAGTCCTTGCTGAGCTGTACGCATCTATAGTCCTTGCTGAGCTGTACGCATCTATAGTCTATGCAGAGCTGTACGCATCTATAGTCCATGCTGAGCTGTAGGCATCTGTAGTCCATGCTGAGCTGTAGGCATCTATAGTCCTTGCTGAGCTGTACGCATTTATAGTCCTTGCTGAGCTGTACGCATCTATAGTAGGGGTGAGCGGGTTCGGATTTCTGAAATCCGAACCCCCCCGAGCCCCCCGATCCGAGTCCGATCCGAGTCAGGCTCGACTTTTCCCGCCTGACTCGGATCTGAAATCGAGGCAAAACGTCATCATCCCGCCTTCCGAGTCTCGCGGGTTTTGGATCCTATATAAGGTACCCGCGTCGGCGCCATTTTCTCACTCGGCTGTGGACAGTGAAGAGGGAGGGTGGGAGTTAGGGCTGTGTAGTGTAGTGTAGTGTAGTGTAGTGCTGCTGTTGTCCACTACTTCAAAGTCCATAGGGGCTGGCTGTGTTGTGCTGTGCTGCTGTTGTTAATAGGGGCTGTGTCCACTACTTCAAAGTCCATAGGGGCTGGCTGGACTGTGTTGTGCAGTCAGTTCTCCATAGGGGCTGTGTCCACTCCAAAGTCCTGTGCAGTGTCCCAGTCCTAAAGGAGTGCTGTAGTGTTGTCCAGGGGGTGCTCTGTCCATCAGGGGTGCTCCCCCCAAGTGCTAAAAAAATAATATATTTTCTGTGTTTGTGAATTGTGTGCGCAGTAGCCGCACGTGCATCAACAAAGTAGTGCCAAGCGTGCACCTGTGTCATAAGTAAAGGGCCGGCTGGCTTGACCGTTAAGGGTGCTGTAACCCCCGAAAGTACACTCCAGTCCAAACCAAAAAAAAAATTATTTTCTGTGTTTGTCAATTGTGTGCGCAGTAGCCGCACGTGCATCAACAAAGTAGTGCCAAGCGTGCGCCTGTGTCATAAGTAAAGGGCCGGCTGGCTTGACCGTTAAAGGGTTCTGTAACCCCCAAAGTACACTCCAAAACAAAAAAATATATATTTTCTGTGTTTGTGACTTGTGTGCACTGTGGCTGCACGTGCATCAACAAAGGAGCAGCGCCAAGCGTGCGCCTGTGTCCCATAAGTAAAGAGACGGCTGGCTCATTTCTTAAAGGGTGGTGTAACCCACAAAGTGCACTACTCTCCAGCAAAAATAAAAAAATATTTTCTGTGTTTGTGTGCGCTTTAGCCGCACGTATATATCAATATAACATAAATGGAGGACCAAACTTTCTCCGATAAAAATAAAATAGGGAAAGATCAAGAACCACTTCCTCCTAGTGCTGTTGCTGCTGCTGGGAGTTGTTCATCATCCCAGAGAGGAAGTAGGAACATCACTACTTTTACTAAACAATTGACCCTCCAACAGTCCCTAGTGATGAGGATGAAGTACGACAGCAGTCATCCTGAAGCAAAACGTATAACTGAGGCCTTGACTGCTATGTTGGTGTTAGACGTGCGTCCGGTATCCGCCATTAGTGCAGTGGGATTTAGACAATTGATGGAGGTAGTGTGTCCTCGGTTCCAAATCCCGTCTAGATTCCACCTGCATCCTCAAAGCAGCAGCGACAAGCGTGCGTCTGTCTGTTAAAGGGTGGTGACACCCTCAAAGTGTGCTACACAAACAATTAAAATATTGTTCTTTTTTTTTCTGTCTTTGTGAAATGTGTGGGCTGTAGCCGCACCTGCATCCTTAAAGCAGCAGCGACAAGCGTGCATCTGTCTGTTAAAGGGTGGTGACACCCTCAAAGTGTGCTACACAAACAATTAAAATATTGTTCTTTTTTTTTCTGTCTTTGTGAATTGTGTGGGCTGTAGCCGCACTTGCATCCTCAAAGCAGCAGCGACAAGCGTGCGTCTGTCTGTTAAAGGGTGTTGTAACTCTCAAAGTGCTCCAAAAAAAAAAAAATTTTTTTATGTGTTTGTGACTTGTGTGCGATGTAGCCGCACTTGCATCCTCAAAGCAGCAGCGACAAGCGTGCGTCTGTCTGTTAAAGGGTGGTGACACCCTCAAAGTGTGCTACACAAACAATTAAAATATTGTTCTTTTTTTTTCTGTCTTTGTGAAATGTGTGGGCTGTAGCCGCACCTGCATCCTTAAAGCAGCAGCGACAAGCGTGCGTCTGTCTGTTAAAGGGTGGTGACACCCTCAAAGTGTGCTACACAAACAATTAAAATATTGTTCTTTTTTTTTCTGTCTTTGTGAATTGTGTGGGCTGTAGCCGCACTTGCATCCTCAAAGCAGCAGCGACAAGCGTGCGTCTGTCTGTTAAAGGGTGGTGTAACCCTCAAAGTGCTCCAAAAAATAAAACATTTTTTTTAAGGTGTTTGTGACTTGTGTGCGATGTAGCCGCACTTGCATCCTCAAAGCAGCAGCGACAAGCGTGCGTCTGACTGTTAAAGGGTGGTGACACCCTCAAAGTGTGCTACACAAACAATAAAAATATTCTTCTTCTTTTTTCTGTCTTTGTGAATTGTGTGGGCTGTAGCCGCACCTGCATCCTTAAAGCAGCAGCGACAAGCGTGCGTCTGACTGTTAAAGGGTGGTGACACCCTCAAAGTGTGCTACACAAACAATAAAAATATTCTTCTTCTTTTTTCTGTCTTTGTGAATTGTGTGGGCTGTAGCCGCACCTGCATCCTTAAAGCAGCAGCGACAAGCGTGCGTCTGTCTGTTAAAGGGTGGTGACACCCTCAAAGTGTGCTACACAAACAATTAAAATATTGTTCTTTTTTTCGGTCTTTGTGAAATGTGTGGGCTGTAGCCGCACCTGCATCCTTAAAGCAGCAGCGACAAGCGTGCGTCTGTCTGTTAAAGGGTGGTGTAACTCTCAAAGTGCTCCAAAAAATAAAAAACTATTTTTTTAATGTGTTTGTGACTTGTGTGCGATGTAGCCGCACTTGCATCCTCAAAGCAGCAGCGACAAGCGTGCGTCTGTCTGTTAAAGGGTGGTGACACCCTCAAAGTGTGCTACACAAACAATAAAAATATTCTTCTTCTTTTTTCTGTCTTTGTGAATTGTGTGGGCTGTAGCCGCACCTGCATCCTTAAAGCAGCAGCGACAAGCGTGCGTCTGTCTGTTAAAGGGTGGTGACACCCTCAAAGTGTGCTACACAAACAATTAAAATATTGTTCTTTTTTTCGGTCTTTGTGAAATGTGTGGGCTGTAGCCGCACCTGCATCCTTAAAGCAGCAGTGACAAGCGTGCGTCTGTCTGTTAAAGGGTGGTGTAACTCTCAAAGTGCTCCAAAAAATAAAAAACTATTTTTTTAATGTGTTTGTGACTTGTGTGCGATGTAGCCGCACATGCATCCTCAAAGCAGCAGCGACAAGCGTGCGTCTGTCTGTTAAAGGGTGGTGACACCCTCAAAGTGTGCTACACAAACAATTAAAATATTGTTCTTTTTTTTTCTGTCTTTGTGAAATGTGTGGGCTGTAGCCGCACCTGCATCCTTAAAGCAGCAGCGACAAGCGTGCGTCTGTCTGTTAAAGGGTGGTGACACCCTCAAAGTGTGCTACACAAACAATTAAAATATTGTTCTTTTTTTTTCTGTCTTTGTGAATTGTTTGGGCTGTAGCCGCACTTGCATCCTCAAAGCAGCAGCGACAAGCGTGCGTCTGTCTGTTAAAGGGTGGTGTAACCCTCAAAGTGCTCCAAAAAATAAAACATTTTTTTTAAGGTGTTTGTGACTTGTGTGCGATGTAGCCGCACTTGCATCCTCAAATCAGCAGCGACAAGCGTGCGTCTGACTGTTAAAGGGTGGTGACACCCTCAAAGTGTGCTACACAAACAATAAAAATATTCTTCTTCTTTTTTCTGTCTTTGTGAATTGTGTGGGCTGTAGCCGCACCTGCATCCTTAAAGCAGCAGCGACAAGCGTGCGTCTGACTGTTAAAGGGTGGTGACACCCTCAAAGTGTGCTACACAAACAATAAAAATATTCTTCTTCTTTTTTCTGTCTTTGTGAATTGTGTGGGCTGTAGCCGCACCTGCATCCTTAAAGCAGCAGCGACAAGCGTGCGTCTGTCTGTTAAAGGGTGGTGACACCCTCAAAGTGTGCTACACAAACAATTAAAATATTGTTCTTTTTTTTCGGTCTTTGTGAAATGTGTGGGCTGTAGCCACACCTGCATCCTTAAAGCAGCAGCGACAAGCGTGCGTCTGTCTGTTAAAGGGTGGTGACACCCTCAAAGTGTGCTACACAAACAATTAAAATATTGTTCTTTTTTTTCTGTCTTTGTGAATTGTGTGGGCTGTAGCCGCACTTGCATCCTCAAAGCAGCAGCGACAAGCGTGCGTCTGTCTGTTAAAGGGTGGTGTAACCCTCAAAGTGCTCTAAAAAATAAAACATTTTTTTAAGGTGTTTGTGACTTGTGTGCGATGTAGCCGCACTTGCATCCTCAAAGCAGCAGCGACAAGCGTGCGTCTGACTGTTAAAGGGTGGTGACACCCTCAAAGTGTGCTACACAAACAATAAAAATATTCTTCTTCTTTTTTCTGTCTTTGTGAATTGTGTGGGCTGTAGCCGCACCTGCATCCTTAAAGCAGCAGCGACAAGCGTGCGTCTGACTGTTAAAGGGTGGTGACACCCTCAAAGTGTGCTACACAAACAATTAAAATATTGTTCTTTTTTTTTCTGTCTTTGTGAATTGTGTGGGCTGTAGCCGCACCTGCATCCTTAAAGCAGCAGCGACAAGCGTGCGTCTGTCTGTTAAAGGGTGGTGACACCCTCAAAGTGTGCTACACAAACAATTAAAATATTGTTCTTTTTTTTCGGTCTTTGTGAAATGTGTGGGCTGTAGCCGCACCTGCATCCTTAAAGCAGCAGTGACAAGCGTGCGTCTGTCTGTTAAAGGGTGGTGACACCCTCATAGTGTGCTACACAAACAATAAAAATATTCTTCTTCTTTTTTCTGTCTTTGTGAATTGTGTGGGCTGTAGCCGCACTTGCATCCTCAAAGCAGCAGCGACAAGCGTGCGTCTGTCTGTTAAAGGATTACATCGGTGACAGCATCCAAGTAGGCATGTCAGACAGTCCGTACCTGTACTGGCAGGAAAAAGAAGCAATTTGGAGGTCCCTGTTCAAACTGGCTCTATTTTACCTGAGTTGCCCCCCCTCCAGTGCAGCCGGGAACCTTGTCAGCGAAAGGCGTAGGAGGTTGCTTCCACAAAATGTGGAGAAGATGATGTTCATAAAATGAATTATCAACTCTTCCAGGGAGACCAGCCTCCTGAACATACAGAGGGACCTGTGGTTCCAGCAGGGACGAATTAATACTCTGTGAGGATGAGGATGTACACACTGAAGAGGGTGAGGAATCGGTGGATGAGGAGGATGAGGATGACATCTTGCCTCCGTAGAGCCAGTTTGTGCAGGGACAGATTAATTGCCAGCTTGTTTTGTGGGGGCCCAAACGAACCAATCATTTCAGCCACAGTTGTGTGGCAGACCCTGGCGCTGAAATGATTGGTTTGTTAAAGTGTGCATGTCCTGTTTATACAACATAAGGGTGGGTGGGAGGGCCCAAGGACAATTCCATCTTGCACCTCTTTTTTTTCTTTGCATTATGTACAGTTTGGGGCCTAGTTTTTCAAACTGCCATCTTGTCTGCCACTGCAGTGTCACTCCTAGATGGGTCACGTGTTTGTGCCGCCCACTCGTGTCGCTTAGCATAGTCATCCAGCTACCTCGGTGCAACCTTTTGGACATAAAAACACTATTGTGAGGTGTGAGGTGTTCAGAATAGACTGGAAATGAGTGGAAATTAAGGTTATTGAGGTTAATAATAGCATAGGAGCAGAAAAACCTACAAATTCTGTGATTTTAGCTGTTTTTATGCTTTTTTTCAAAAAAATACAGATCCAAAACACAAAACCCAGAACCCAAAACACGGAAGGGTGGTTTTGGCAAAACCAATCCAGATCCAAAACACGAAGAAAGATCCAGATCCAAAACCAAAACACAAAACACGAAAAGTGGCCGGTGCACACCCCTAATCTATAGTCCATGCTGAGCTGTACACATCTATAGTCCTTGCTGAGCTATACGCATCTATAGTCCATGCTGAGTTATACGCATCTATAGTCCTTGCTGAGCTGTACGCATCTATAGTCCTTGCTGAGTTATACACATCTATAGTCCTTGCTGAGCTGTACACATCTATAGTCCTTGCTGAGCTGTACACATCTATAGTCCTTGCTAAGTTGTACACATCTATAGTCCTTGCTGAGCTGTACGCATCTATAGTCCTTGCTGAGCTGTACGCATCTATAGTCCTTGCTGAGCTGTACGCATCTATAGTCCTTGCTGAGTTGTACGCATCCAATTCTGAACTACCCAAAAGCTCCTGAGAAGCTGCAAATATATTGAGAACTACAAGCAATATTACCTAAGTGTAGTTTGAACGTTGTTCTCCTTTAAGGCTGAACAGCGAGATAAATAAGTAAACTTGGAAAAAAAGCATCTGCGAAGAAAGTATTACACAGAGGTGACAATGACACTGTCTTATCGTACCTAGAAATCAGCACAGAAAGAGTATTTTTTTTGCATGCTTTTAGCGAAGCACATTTAAAATCTAGCTGAGTGCCTTTTATCTCTCAGCGTTGTGTAATCCAGGAGAAAAGACATTTGGGAATAATTTGATAACAGAAACCCCCCAAAAGTCAGAGTTCCATAAATGTATAATGCATCAGCGCACCCAGGTGATAATTTATGGAGTAACACTGTGCCATATTATCATAGCACTGTAGTTCCAAGTCTTTTACTCCATGAATAGATTACATAAAGAATTCCTGCTGCAAACACTGACTTCTAATCATGTGAAAATACTTTTTTTTTTTTCTTTTGAGAGATAGTTTAATGGTGCACACTTGCCGATATCTATGAGCGATAACGATATCGTTTAATAGCTCATGAATCGTGCATGAGTCGTGCACATTAATGTCGGAAACCACCAGCGAACGATTGATCATTCAGTGTAGGCACAGCACAGACTGACAAACGTCGTAATCGTGCAGTCGCTTTTTGGTCCGCTAGCTAACGGATGTGAAGCATTAGACTACAAGGCTGCCCATGCAAGTTATCTCAGGACGTTGACTTGTCCATGTAAGATATCTCAGGGCGCCGACTTGCCCATGTAAGTTATCTCAGGATGCCCGCTTTCATCTATTTTGCTGACCATGAAAGTAATGACTGGGCACCTGCCCTCAGCTACCAAGCTGCCTATGTAAATAATCACTGCCCACCAAACTTCATCTACCAGGCTGCCCATGTAGACAATCATTGGGTGCCAACATCCATCTACAGGCTGCCTATGTAAACTTTGGGTGCTAACATCCATATACAGGCTGCCTATGTAAGCAATGATTGGGTGCCAACATCCATATACAGGCTGCCTATGTAAGTAATGATTGGGTGCCAACATCCATATACAGGCTGCCTATGTAAGCAATGATTGGGTGCCAACATCCATAGACAGAGCTGCCTATGTAAGCAATGATTGGGTGCCAACATCCATATACAGACTGCCTATGTAAACAATGATTGGGTGCCAACATCCATATACAGGCTGCCTATGTAAGCAATAATTGGGTGCCAACATTCATATACAGACTGCCTATGTAAGCAATGATTGGGTGCTAACATCCATATACAGACTGCCTATGTAAACAATGATTGGGTGCCAACATCCATCTACAGACTGCCTATGTAAACAATGATTGGGTGCCAACATCCATCTACAGACTGCCTATGTAAGCAATGATTGGATGCCAACATCCATATACAGGCTGCCTATGTAAACAATGATTGGGTGCTAACATCCATATACAGGCTGCCTATGTAAACAATGATTGGGTGCCAACATCCATATACAGGCTGCCTATGTAAACAATGATTGGGTGCCAAAATCCATATACAGGCTGCCTATGTAAACAATGATTGGGTGCCAACATCCATATACAGACTGCCTATGTAAACAATGATTGGGTGCCAACATCCATATACAGGCTGCCTATGTAAGCAATGATTGGATGCCAACATCCATAGACAGAGCTGCCTATGTAAGCAATGATTGGGTGCCAACATCCATATACAGGCTGCCTATGTAAGCAATGATTGGATGCCAACATCCATAGACAGAGCTGCCTATGTAAGCAATGATTGGATGCCAACATTCATATACAGGCTGCCTATGTAAGCCATGACTGGGTGCCAACATTTATGTACAGACTGCCTATGTAAACAATGATTGGGTGCCAACATCCATATACAGGCTGCCTATGTAAACAATGATTGGGTGCCAACATCCATATACAGACTGCCTATGTAAACAATGATTGGGTGCCAACATCCATATACAGACTGCCTATGTAAACAATGATTGGGTGCCAACATCCATCTACAGACTGCCTATGTAAGCAATGATCGGGTGCCAACATCCATCTACAGACTGCCTATGTAAGCAATGATTGGGTGCCAACATCCATATACAGACTGCCTATGTAAGCAATGATTGGGTACCAACATCCATATACAGGCTGCCTATGTAAGCAATGATTGGGTGCCAACATCCATCTAGCAGGTTGCCTAAGTAAGCAATGATTGGATGCAAACATCCATATACAGGCTGCCTAAGTAAGCAATGATTGGGTGCCAACATTCATATACAGGCTGCCTATGTAAGCAATGATTGGGTGCCAACATCCATGATTGTGTGCCAACATCCATATACAGGCTGCCTATGTAAGAAAAGATTGGGTGCCAACATCCATATACAGAGCTGCCTATGTAAGCAATGATTGGATGCCAACATCCATATACAGACTGCCTATGTAAGCAATGATTGGGTGCCAACATCCATCTACAGACTGCCTATGTAAGCAATGATTGGGTGCCAACATCAATATACAGGCTGCCTTTGTAAGCAATGATTGGGTGCCAACATCCATATACAGACTGCATATGTAAGTAATGATTGGGTGCCAACATCCATCTACAGGCTGCCTATGTAAGCAATGATTGGGTGCTAACATCCATATACAGGCTGCCTATGTAAGCAATGATTGGGTGCCAACATTCATATACAGGCTGCCTATGTAAGCAATGATTGGGTGCCAACATCCATGATTGTGTGCCAACATCCATATACAGGCTGCCTATGTAAGAAAAGATTGGGTGCCAACATCCATATACAGAGCTGCCTATGTAAGCAATGATTGGATGCCAACATCCATATACAGACTGCCTATGTAAGCAATGATTGGGTGCCAACATCCATATACAGGCTGCCTATGTAAGCAAAGATTGGGTGCCAACATCCATATACAGGCTGCCTATGTGAGCAATGATTGGGTGCCAACATCCATATACAGGCTGCCTATGTAAGCAATGATTGGGTGCCAACATCCATATACAGGCTGCCTATGTAAGTAATGATTGGATGCTAACATCCATATACAGGCTGCCTATGTACATTATCAATGGTCACAAACCTTCATCTACACGACTGCTTATAGAGGCAATTATTGGGTGCCAACATGCATCTACAGGGCTGGCCATGTAGATTATAAATAGTCACCAACCCTCTACAGGGCTGCCAATGCAAGTAATCATTGAGTGCCAACCCCCAACTACAGAGCAGCTCATGTAAATACTCACTGAGCTTTGACCATGAGTGCATTGACCATCATCTTTGAGGCTGCCCATGTAATTACTGACCATCATCTGTGAGGCTGCCCATGTAATTACTGTCCATCATCTGTGAGGCTGCCCATGTAATTACTGACCATCATCTGTGAGGCTGCCCATGTAATTACTGACCATCTTCTGTGAGGCTGCCCATGTAATTACTGACCATCTTTTGTGAGGCTGCCCATGTAGTTACTGACCATCATCTGTGAGGCTGCCCATGTAAGCAAACACTGGGCACTGACCATCAACTCCATGGCTGCTCATGTAATTACTGACCATCATCTGTGAGGCTGCCCATGTAATTACTGACCATCATCTGTGAGGATGCCCATGTAATTACTGACCATCATCTGTGAGGATGCCCATGTAATTACTGACCATCATCTGTGAGGCTGCCCATGTTATTACTGACCATATTCTGTGAGGCTGCCCATGTAATTACTGACAATCTTCTGTGAGGCTGCCCATGTAGTTACTGACCATCATCTGTGAGGCTGCCCATGTAAGCAAACACTGGGCACTGACCATCAACTCCATGGCTGCTCATGTAATTACTGACCATCATCTGTGAGGCTGCCCATGTAATTACTGACCATCATCTGTGAGGATGCCCATGTAATTACTGACCATCATCTGTGAGGATGCCCATGTAATTACTGACCATCATCTGTGAGGCTGCCCATGTTATTACTGACCATCATCTGTGAGGCTGCCCATGTAATTACTGACCATCATCTGCGAGCCTGCCCATGTAATTACTGACCATCATCTGTGAGGATGCCCATGTAATTACTGACCATCTTCTCTGAGGCTGCCCATGTAATTACTGACCATCATCTGTGAGGCTGCCCATGTAATTACTGACCATCATCTGTGAGGCTGCCCATGTAATTACTGACCATCATCTGTGAGGCTGCCCTTGTAATTACTGACCATAATCTTTGAGGCTGTCCATGTAATTACTGCCCATCTTCTGTGAGGCTGCCCATGTAATTACTGACCATCATCTGTGAGGCTGCCCATGTAATTACTGAGCATCATCTGTGAGGCTGCCCATGTATTACTGACCATCATCTGTGAGGCTGCCCATGTAATTACTGACCATCATCTGTGAGACTGCCCATGTAATTACTGGCCATCATTGAGGCTGCCCATGTAATTACTGACCATCATCTCTGAGAATGCCCATGTAATTACTGACCATCATCTGTGAGGATGCCCATGTAATTACTGACCACCATCTGTGAGGCTGCCCATGTAATTACTGACCATCATCTGTGAGGCTGCCCATGTAATTACTGGCCATCATTGAGGCTGCCCAT
This sequence comes from Taudactylus pleione, assembly GCA_031769625.1. Lineage (NCBI taxonomy): Eukaryota > Metazoa > Chordata > Amphibia > Anura > Myobatrachidae > Taudactylus > Taudactylus pleione. The sequence goes on from JAUIMM010000448.1 coordinate 1,360,683, forward strand.
GAAATTACTGACCATCATCTGTGAGAATGCCCATGTAATTACTGACCATCATCTTTGAGGCTGCCCATGTAATTACTGACCATCATCTGTGAGGCTGCCCATGTAATTACTGACCATCTTCTGTGAGGCTGCCCATGTAATTACTGTCCATCATCTGTGAGGATGCCCATGTAATTACTGACCATCATCTGTGAGGCTGCCCATGTAATTACTGACCATCATCTGTGAGCCTGCCCATGTAATTACTGACCATCATCTTTGAGGCTGCCCATGTAATTACTGACCATCATCTGTGAGGCTGCCCATGTAATTACTGACCATCATCTGTGAGGCTGTAATTACTGACCATCTTCTGTGAGACTGCCCATGTAATTACTGACCATCATCTGTGAGGCTGCCCATGTAGTTACTGACCATCATCTGTGAGGCTGCCCATGTAATTACTGACCATCATCTTTGAGGCTGTCCATGTAATTACTGACCATCATCTGTGAGACTGCCCATGTAATTACTGACCATCATCTTTGAGGCTGCCCATGTAGTTACTGACCATCATCTGTGAGACTGCCCATGTAATTACTGACCATCATCTTTGAGACTGCCCATGTAATTACTGACCATCATCTGTGAGGCTGCCCACATAATTACTGACCATCATCTTTGAGGCTGCCCATGTAATTACTGACCATCATCTGTGAGGCTGCCCATGTAATTACTGACCATCATCTGTGAGGCTGCCCATGTAATTACTGGCCATCATCTGTGAGGCTGCCCATGTAATTACTGACCATCATCTTTGAGGCTGCCCATGTAAGCAAACACTGGGCACTGACTATCCTATATCAGGCTGACGATTATTTTATTTGAGCATCTTTAGCAATAAACTCTGCTCCAGGAAATCGTTTTGTACAGTGACTCCATTGATTCTTTTCTACCTGTACGACTGTTTAAAAGACCACAGACTCTATGCTATTGTTTCCTCATCTTTTAAAAACTGCTACTGCAAGAAAAAAAGTAAAAAAAAGTCTGTCTTGCAAACGGAAGCTCCCAATACTGGGCAGGTGGGATTCAGCTGCATCCCCTGAGCGGGAGGTAGATAAGTAACCAGAAACACTGGTACAGCCTGGGAGGGCTTGCGCTAAGCAGGACGCAGCGTGTGAGGATTTCTCAGCAGGGTGTCCCCATCAGAGGCAGTTTAAGAGAGGGAAGGGACGTGTGTAGGCCCCCGCGTCTCATTGACGCATGTCTTCAATAGACTCCGTCGTGCGCATGTTAAGATCTCTGGTAGCGTGGTGTCTGCGCCAGGTTGGCGATAGCTAAGGAGAGGTAAGTAATGTGAATGGGTGCGGGGTGTACTCAGGGGCACACCCTGCGCCCATTATAAATACGCCAATGGTCCTACAATTGTTTTCTCCCTGAGAGGCAACAAGGTTTAGATTCTTTATTTTACATAACAAGAAGAGAATCTGCTCTACTTTTAGATTTATGCTGTAGTTAGGCTGTGGTATGAAATTACCCCGGCTTAGAGTAACCCGGGATCATATATTTTATACAGCTATATTTAGATTGACGCAGACGAGGAGAGCTGGAGGGACACCTGATTACCATAGTAGTCACAGTACATCAGTAATCTATCGCTGTCACATTAATGCTTCCCGGATGGGATTTCCTCTCAGGCTGTAGTATTATCCATCCTTATTATAGCGTTCTAATGCAATAGTAACTTTTACTGCGCTATAAACTTCTTCTACTGTTACCTCTATTACATTCATGTGAATTGATAACGTTGTTAAGTACGCCAGACACAAGCCTAGACAAAGCCAGTCCTCATACACATTATCTCTCTTTATATGATCTATTCCGTCTATATTGTCATTGCGTCCTGGACTGCCAAAGGGTGAATGTGGCACATGCTTATATTGCAAATTGTGTCACATTCTCTTACATTATATTACACTTTAATGCTGTCAGGATGTGTATAGTATTTCCAGGCACAGTACACTACACCCCCATTATACACATCTATTACACTATATACAGACATAGGACACTACACCCCCATAATACACATCTATTACACTATATACAGACATATAACACTACACCCCCAACATGCCCTAACCACTGTACATAATCATAATACACATCTATTACACTATATACAGACATAGGACACTACACCCCCATAATACACATCTATTACACTATATACAGACATATAACACTACACCCCCAACATGCCCTAACCACTGTACATGATCATAATACACATCTATTACACTGTATACAGACATAGGACACTACACCCCCAACATGTCCTGACCGCTGTACATGACCATAATACACATCTATTACACTGTATACATACATAGGACACTTCACCCCCAACATGTCCTGACCACTGTACATGACCATAATACACATCTATTACACCGTATGCAGACATACGACACTACACCCCCAACATGTCCTGACCGCTGTACATGACCATAATACACATCTATTACACCGTATACAGACATAGGACACTACACCCCCAACATGTCCTGACCGCTGTACATGACTGTGGCGTTTATTCCCGAGAATAATCGCCAGGAATGATGTCATGTAAATATATATATATATAAATGTGTGTATCAACATGGTTTCTAGGCAGTGTCCTGTATTTGACCTGTAGGAATACAAAGCTTGGAGGAGATTTGTCTTCCTGGAACCAGGCATCTAGATAACCATCTCTTCTCTCAACAGGCCATAAAGTTTGGGGAGAGATACATCCTTAATGCAGATGGTCAGACCTGGTCAAGCCAGGTCATGGGATATAAAATCCTTTAGAAGGGAGATGACAAGAATGTAGGGTATGTTACCTGATTATTGGTTTCTAAAGACCCCTTCACACTGTTTCCTTCCTATAGACTATATGGAAGGGTGTGGCCGATTTCTTAATGCCCAGTGTACAGCAATGAAAGAGTGAAAAACCCAAAGGTGGGGGCTAGTGCAGCTGTGAGGGTATAACTATGCATCTCCCTCAGTGATAAGTGTTCTTGTGCCCAAGGAGAGTCCTGACGACTGGCCAGAATCCAATGCTCCTGTGTCTCCTTCACGACTGAGTCTAGATGTAAAGACTCTGGGTTCTTTTTCATTTTTAATTCCTTTTACTTTCTGAAACCTATTTGTGATATATTTGTATTGTCCATATTTGTACTACCTTTTTCTGTAATCAATAACCTTGGAAATATTTTTCGGATTAAACATTCTTAATCCAGTGTATTCTCCGTGTTCTTGTCGAATTCACGAGCCTGTGAGGTCAAAGCTACGTACTTATATGTAAGTGAGTGTGCATATTGAGATTTAAGGGGAGAACCTAACGACTCCCGTTAACTTCGTTGGTGGTGGCAGAACCGTGTTAGAGTAACCGCACGTGCTGAGGTAACCATAAGTCACTGGTGGCGATTCTCAGATTGAGGTATCTGGAGAATCGGCCGGCTGGTCGTGACAAATTGGTGGCAAGCGGTGGGATGATGATAATTGTTGTTTTTATCACAAGAACTTAAGTGAATTAATGGTGTGTGATTCTTGAGAGAAACTACATCATAAATTCACCGGAGAATTACGCTCAAGGTTTAGATTTTAAACGGACATACATAGCAAATAGTTTCTGTCCCCCCCCCCCCCTCTCTTGTTTTTCTTTTCTATTTTATTTGGCAATTAGTTTGAGGTCCAGAATGACCACAGAGTACCTGCAACAGAAAAGAGATGACCTTGTGGCCATGTGTATGGAGAGAAACATTGCCTGGAAGGGCCAGAACAAGGATCAACTGGCCCAATTACTCCAAGTGGCGGATCAGAATCTTGTTGCTGAAGGTGGCCAGACAATGGACAACCCTGCTGCAGAGGCGCAGTCTGTACTGGACCTTACAACAGATGCACAGCGGGGGTCGGACACCTCTGCTGGGTCAAGTGAGTCTGCACTAGAGAGTTTCCTTCAAACTGCTGCCAGGCATATGAAGGACAGGGACTCTGCTGCCACAACTCTGCAGCTGATGCAGCAGTTCCAAATGTCTGCGGACAGGGAAGCTGCTGGACGCCGAGCTGACCAGGAAGCAGAAGCTGCCGAGCGGAAAGCAGTCCGAGAGGCTGAGGCTGCAGCTGCAGAGCGCCAGGCTGCGGCTGAGGAGCGCCAGGCTGAGCGCGTGTTCCAGCTGGAGATGGCCAGACTCCGCGGACAGAATGCCACCTGTGAACCGGGTAGGAAAAAGCCCCGGCACGATCAATTTCCTGTATTGGAGAAGGATGGTGACCTCGATACGTTCCTGAGGGGGTTTGAAAAGACTTGCCGACAGTTTGCACTGGACCACAGTGAATGGGCAAGTTATTTAACCCCTGGGCTGAGAGGAAAAGCTTTGGAGGCGTTTGCAGATCTTCCCCAGGAACTGGATGGTGATTATGCTGCGATTAAAAAAGCCTTGTTACAGCGTTTCAACATCACCCCTGAGGCTTATCGACAAAAGTTCAGAGACTCAAAGCGCAGTCCCTCTGATACCTATGCGGGACTGTTAGCGCAATTGTCAACCCTGTTGCATCAGTGGGTTGATGGATTGCAGGTGACGGACTTTGACAAACTAAAGGACCTTATTCTCCAGGAACAGTTCCTCACACTGTGTCCAGCGGAGGTCAAAGAGTGGGTCCTGGATCGGGATCCCAAAACGTCTCAGGAGGCTGCCAGCCTGGCAGACAAGTACACCAGCACTCGGGCTTCTGTGGTGAAGAAGAGCTGGGGGATGCCAGGACAAGCAGCATGGAGAGAGAGACGACCTGGAGGATCACCCCCGCGGTACCCTGCAAAGCCAGCTGTTGCTGCACCTTTTGGGGGGGCGGGGGGAAAACCTGTTTTGGCAACTGGCCGCAGGTGTTTTACATGCAATGAGCTGGGGCACATCAGTGTTGATTGCCCCAAGAAGAAAAGATCAACACCCTCTCCTGTGAGTGGCCCGGCAGGGAAACCTGTGCCAGCCATCCTGTGTGTGGAAGGGCCCCAAGGACACCACCGGGACAATCTACAAGCGGTCCAGGTAGGACACCAAGTTGCACTTGGGCTATTAGACTCTGGCTCAGACCTGACTCTCATCCACCCAGCCTTAGTGGGTCCCGAGGATATTATTCCAGGGAAGACAATTACAGTGCGGGGAGTGGGTGGGGTGCACCCAGAGGTGCCTATGGCTCGTGTGTATCTTGACTGGGGAGTTGGGAGAGGTATCCAGGATGTTGGGGTGCTGGACAATTTACCTGCTACAGTACTGTTGGGGTGTGATTTGGGGAAAATGCAAACTAAATATGTAACTGAGAATGATGTTGTAAATTATGCAAAGTTACAAACTAACCCAGTTTTTCCCCAGGTGACTCCAGCTGACCAACCCAGCATGAGTACAAATGAATGTGATTGTATCAGTGATGTACAAAGTTCTGTTCTAGCAGATAACCCTTTGCAGTTCCACAGGCTGGAGTCCGGTCAGTCAGAACTGGGTCTGACGGTGTACCCTAATGAAAAACTGTGTAATGTACTGTTAACAGATGATATTGCAAATGTACCATCATCAGGGGTTGGAGTGAATACCGTATGCAACAATGAGTCTAATGTAACCCCTTCCTTTACAGTAATGACCCGGCCCACAGCAGCGCAGAGGGGCTGTGAGTTAACCCTTGCAGGTGTGGAAACCAGCTCAAAAGAGGTTAATCTCCCTCATTCCCCCTCCCTCCCTGTACTCAGGTCAGTCTCAGACACTGAATTGGGAAAGGGCAGGGCAGCTGCTGCCCTAACTCTATACAATGACCAGGTAGTCCAGAGGGATGCTATCAAAGCTGCACAGGACACTGACCCTAGCCTGGAATCTGTAAGAGCACGAGTTAGCCGAGCAGGTCAGGAAGGGAAACATGATAGGATCAGTCAGGAATACCAGGAAGGGAAACCAGATATAATTTTTGTGGAAAATGAAATATCTTTGGAGAGAAATGTCAGGGTTGTGCAACAAGGTGCAGTTACTGGCATAGCTGAGTGTCCCACTGTATATGGTACTGGTGAAATTACTCCAGTCCCTGGTGCAAATGATCTGGAAAAATTACAAGTACCAGGGATTGATGGTAACGAAATGTGTAAACGTGTGTCTGATGTGACTCCTGCCATAATTGTAAGTACCAGGGAGGAAGCAGCACAGAGGAGCTGTGCAGTAATCCCTGAAGGAATGAGCAGTGGTCTGCTAGCAGTCACAGAGGACAGTAATATTGTGTGTCCAAAGTCTCTCCACCCTCACACACAGACCCTCATTCCAGCAGATCTAGGAAGACAGGAAGTTTTCAAGATGGAATCTGGTAGGGTCAGTAATGTGTTAGAGTCCACCCATGTTTGTATGGCAACTGATGGTCCAGGTATCAGAGCCAAAGTATATAGTTCCCAGTATGTGATGTATCTCTGGCCTAAGACAGGTCATGAGGGGGAGGAAAGGATTCTAGCCCCAACTAACTATGACAGAGAGAACCTTAGCCTCAAACTTCCTGCTGCTGAGCCTGTGCTTGTGATCCTGTCACACACCACTGACCCAGTCATGAGCCATACACCCCCCACTGGGCTGTTGGATAAGGACCTGACTGGAATGCTGGATAGCAATGTATCAGAATTAGATGATCCTGTGAGGGACGAGGGTGTTTCAGAGCCACAGCTGACACAGTTAAGCATCCTACCCCTTGAATTAGAAATGCAGGCTGGTAACCAACTGTTTAAAAATGTGATGTCTGATTGTACGTTGCCTCCAATGACTGACATGGAGTTTGCAAAAGTTCCTTCTCCTGTTGTAGGTCTCAGGGAGCTAGAGATTGACAATGATCACTCCCAGATACTGTGTAAGGAGATGGAGCCAGGGCAGAGTGATAAAGGGAAGTACTCCCTACCTGAACCAGCAGTGATTCAGACCAGGTCAGATGAGCTGGAGGCCCAGGACTGCCCAGAAGGCATGAGTGAGGTGCCGTACTCAAGGCAGAGGGTAGAAGGAGGTATCCTTCACCCACAACCAGACATGGTGGAGGTTATGACTGCATGGTCTACCCCTAAGGTTGATGAGAAGGTTGTGTCTATATTAGGTACTGCCGAGTACTCCCACCGGTCTGAATCCCACTCCAGCACCCTAAACCAAATACTTAGGACATTTGTGAAATCCCAGGGAAGAGACCAGGAGAGGTTCCTGCCGCATCTCCTCTTGCCATACTGCGATGTGCCGCAGGAACCCTCTGGACTCCTATGCGGGTGCAGGGTGTGCAACCACTTAGATTTGGTTAGGAAAGAGTGGGAAGGTAAATGGATTCCCCCTGAAATGTCAGTGGTGTCATACATGGTGACGTTAAGGGAGGAGTTGCAGTCCCTAAGGGGAATGGCGCAGAACGATCTGAATACTGCTCAGGAGAAACAGAAGCTCTGGTATGACTGCAGCATGAGGGAGGGTACAATTGAGTTAGGCCAAAAGGGCCTGGTGCTGAGCCCTATGCAGCTGACCAAGCTACAGGCTGCCTGGGAAAGTCCCCAGCTACTCATACCACATCTCCAAGATATCAATAATATATTGGCACAAGGGGATGGGTGGAAGAGGCAGACTGTGCACCACAGTAATTTGCTCATAGCTTGGCATAACATGGAAGCTTGTGTAATAGCCATGTGTCACCTAAATAAAAATGATCAGAAATCTGACCCCTTGGTGGATTTAGAAGCTGCTGCACTGCCATGAGGTGACATGGTATTAGGGGTCACAGGAGAGAATGTGATAGGTGGATCACTGTCTCTCCTGTGCCCATCTTCAGGGGGAGGTGTGGCGTTTATTCCCGAGAATAATCGCCAGGAATGATGTCATGTAAATATATATATATATAAATGTGTGTATCAACATGGTTTCTAGGCAGTGTCCTGTATTTGACCTGTAGGAATACAAAGCTTGGAGGAGATTTGTCTTCCTGGAACCAGGCATCTAGATAACCATCTCTTCTCTCAACAGGCCATAAAGTTTGGGGAGAGATACATCCTTAATGCAGATGGTCAGACCTGGTCAAGCCAGGTCATGGGATATAAAATCCTTTAGAAGGGAGATGACAAGAATGTAGGGTATGTTACCTGATTATTGGTTTCTAAAGACCCCTTCACACTGTTTCAAGACCCCCTACTTCCTATAGACTATATGGAAGGGTGTGGCCGATTTCTTAATGCCCAGTGTACAGCAATGAAAGAGTGAAAAACCCAAAGGTGGGGGCTAGTGCAGCTGTGAGGGTATAACTATGCATCTCCCTCAGTGATAAGTGTTCTTGTGCCCAAGGAGAGTCCTGACGACTGGCCAGAATCCAATGCTCCTGTGTCTCCTTCACGACTGAGTCTAGATGTAAAGACTCTGGGTTCTTTTTCATTTTTAATTCCTTTTACTTTCTGAAACCTATTTGTGATATATTTGTATTGTCCATATTTGTACTACCTTTTTCTGTAATCAATAACCTTGGAAATATTTTTCGGATTAAACATTCTTAATCCAGTGTATTCTCCGTGTTCTTGTCGAATTCACGAGCCTGTGAGGTCAAAGCTACGTACTTATATGTAAGTGAGTGTGCATATTGAGATTTAAGGGGAGAACCTAACGACTCCCGTTAACTTCGTTGGTGGTGGCAGAACCGTGTTAGAGTAACCGCACGTGCTGAGGTAACCATAAGTCACTGGTGGCGATTCTCAGATTGAGGTATCTGGAGAATCGGCCGGCTGGTCGTGACAATGACCATAACACACATCTATTACACTGTATACATACATAGGACACTACACCCCCAACATGTCCTGACCACTGTACATGATCATAATACACATCTATTACACTGTATACAGACATAGTACACTACACCCCCAACATGTCCTGACCACTGTTCATGATCATAATACACATCTATTACACTGTATACATACATAGAACACTACACCCCCAACATGTCCTGACCTCTGTACATGACCATAACACACATCTATTACACACTATACAGACATGGGACACTACACCCCCAACATGTCCTGACCGCTGTACATGATCATAATACACATCTATTACACTGTATACAGACATAGGACACTACACCCCCAACATGTCCTGACCACTGTACATGATCATAATACACATCTATTACACTGTATACATACATAGGACACTACACCCCCAACATGTCCTGACCACTGTACATGATCATAATACGCATCTATTACACACTATACAGACATACTGTAGGACACTACATCCCCAATGTGAGCTGACCACTGTACATGACCATAAAATAAATAGTACAAAATGCCCTATAATTTATTTTTTACAAGAATAGAGCCAAGTATTGAAATGAATGAAGGAGTGTAGTAGTGTATGATTTCCAATTGCCCTAATTTTAGTGAAACAGTCCTTATAAAGGGAGGAGTTTTAGCTAAAAGTGGTAATTCATGGGTGTATGATGAAGCACTTGGGTGGCTACGGATGGAGTTTGAGTGGGTTGAGGGCAGGACTTAGGATATCATTCAAAGTCTGTCGTTGCGGCCGCTCGGTCGTAAGGGAAAAGGGGCCGGATATGCAAATGATCCGCTCGCAAGTCGCGTCGTTAAGAGCTTAAGGCTGACCATACCCTCTCTTAAGCACTACGATCTAGTCAGTGTAAAAACCTCCCATGTCACATGTGCCATGACACTACTTAGTTATTATGCACTCCCATAAAACACCGTTCGCATAGTCAGGCACGCCTGCGTTCGGATCTCCACTCCCCCGTTCACAAGCACCTTCCCCTGTTACCACCCACAAACGCCTCATCCTGTCACTCAAACTAACGACCTGGCCAAGTTGAAGGAGAGAGAAATTTCCGATCGCAACAGCTAGTTTGCGCACGCGCATTGCGAAACTTACGCATGCGCTGTTTTGCGAACATCGCTGGGTACGACCGAGCGGCCGCTTACGACCGACTCTCAATGAGGTCCTAATTGTGTCCAAAATATAACATATGTAAATGTTGGGAGGGAATGTGAGTAGGACTCTGTAAATAGATTTCTGCCATTTGCATGTGGTACCCACAATCTAAAGAGTAGGTGCAGGTTATTTTCCACAGGTGCAGTTTCCAAAATCAGGGTGTGTCTGTGAAACTATGAGCGTACAATACTGACAGGCAGAGGTGCTTGGACTAGGGATGGCCAATGATGGCATGAAATCATTAATGGTTTGCAGTTGCACCCATCCATGGACATCCCTGTTGTGGGGAATGGTAGGCAGCCGGTCAATCAGGGAAGGCGGTGTGGCTAAGGGGGGCACCAGAGGGGTAGAGCTAAGCTTGGTGGCAAAAAATAATAAAATAAAACATTACTGCTTATAGCAAGCCATTGAATATCATTGGCAAAATAAGGATGGTTTTTGGCCAACCCTAAATAACCGGGGCCCAGCAAGGCTCTCTACAGCCCTGCTGGTACTTTGCACTTGTCCTCTCATAGGGAACAGGATGTACTAAGGTTGCGGTGACCATTCCTCCGGTCACGGCAACCTTACTGATCACATATGTACTAACATATGCGATTAGTATCGCAAAGGACAGCTCTTGCCATAAGAGCTGCCCTTTGCGAAGCAGCCGATTCCTGGTGACGGGGTCTCCGTGGGACCCTGTCCCCTCCGAGCCCCGGGAGCTTCCTGCTGGTCACATGTGCAGGAAGCCCCGGGCTCCTCCTCCCTGCACCCGGAAGAAGATTAGGAGGAGACGGAGGACCCAGGAGGAGCGTGGGCCGGTGACCATGGAGAGTAGGTGGGTGGGGGCCAGCGCTGGGCGACGGCGGGGCGGCGACGAAGCGTCGGGTGCGGTGTCCGGTAAGAAGCCCATAGGCTTCTATAGGGTAACGCCAGGTTTTTCTGGCGTTACCCTCCACGCCGAAAAAAGGGTGGGCGGGGCTTAGTACATATGGAAATGCGGTAAAAAACCAGAAAACTTGTTTTTTACCACATTTTTCCTTTAGTACATCCCGCCCAGAGAATGGCATCAGAAAGAAAGGAAATGATATATAAACAAGGTATAATAGTAATGACATGAAATATAGGTAAGCTATCCTGCGTGAGGTCGAAGGGCCATAGTAATGGCTGCCGTCCATGATTAGCTCGCTCATACCCAGCCTGACCAGGCCCTGGTATGCGTGGCTGCATTGTGCTAGGCGTTAATAGAGGTGATCCCTACAGGGATGGCTCCAGCACAATACAATCGTGTGTTATTATTCTTCCTATTGCAATCAGCTGTGTGAGTAATTCTGGATTATCACTCTGTACCCCTGCTACGGTGATAATAATAACTATGTACTATTCCAGCGTCTCTGCGCCCATGATTGCTGCCAGACACTGCAGCATTATGAGGAGATAAACAGCTTTACCAGGGTCTGTTCAGAGCATCAAGCCCCAGCATGTGCAGAAATATCAGTTTATTATTTCTATGACGCCGGTTATTCAGAGAGGCGGTGTGCATGTGTATATCTCTATATCTCTTACCCTTCACTCTGAGAGACCTGGATGCTGAGGCTGGAGTCTATTACCACTGTATATACACTGGAGTGCCAGAAGTCATGGGATAGCAGCATGTAAAGGTGATGGTAGGGGGCGTCACCGTACTGTGACATCTTGAAAATGCCCAGACCTGCATCAGTTGTCATCTGACATCTTGTAAGTCAGTTTGAACACACCGGCCAGGCTGCTCATGGCAAGGTGACGTGAATTAGCGGAGTTGGAACGGGGCATGATAGCAGGCGCCCGACGGATGGGACTTTCCATTTCCGAAGTTGTGCGGATATTCAACGTTTCTTGATCTACGGTGTCACGTGTGTATCGGGAATACCTCATGAACCAAATTATCACCCACTGCGGCCAGCACAGTGGCTTACCATGGGTGCTTATCGATCGTGACCAGCGGCGTCTGGTCAGAACTGTCCGTGGTAACAGGCGAGCGGCACTGGCTCAAATCACATCCACATTCAGTGCAGGAGGAACCACATATCCAGGAGGTCAGTGCAGCGTTCTTTAGCTTCCATGGGATATGGGAGCAAAAAACCCACCAGAGTGCCCCCGTTACTACGGTTATGACACCAGACACAGTGTCTCACCTGGGCTCTTGAAGTCACTAATTGGACCCTGAAGCACTGGCAAAACATAGCCTGGTCCGTTGAGACACAATTCCAGTTGTTTTGGGCTAATGGCAGGGTTTGGGTAGAGGCCACGGACCCCAGTTTTAACAAGGCACCATACAGGCTGGTGGTGGTACTATAATGGCGTGGGGAGTGTTCATGTGGCATGGGTTGGGTCCGCTGGTCCACCTGAACATGTCATTGACCGGTAACTGCTACGTTGCACTGCTTGGTAGTCCTTCATGTACCCCCACAACGATGGAATATTCCAGCAGGATTATGCACTGTGTCATCGGTCTCAAATTTGTCCAGAATTTGTTCAAGGAGCATTCTGGAGAGTTCTGAATGGCGCACTCCCGAATCTACAGATTGTGGCTGAGAAGAGAATGGGGCTAAATACATGGTTATTCTGTCGAAAGTAACATTTATTAATATTGTTATTATTGAAAAAAGTTGCGATTGTGTTTGTTGGGCATGAGGAATGAAACGTGGTCTCCCCATGGCTGATCCCTCAAACTGCTGCCCTCGTTCATCATTTAATACCAGTGACAACAATACACCAAGGGGTCGATTCAAATACAAACACGGAGCCCGCGAATATCTGCAAACTGCGCATGCGCCATAGAAGACAACTGAAAAAGACTGTCCATACACCGCATCACGCAAACGCACAGGGACCGAAAGTGCGGGTGGCTCTATCCGTCCGGCGATGGGTCTCTCTTTTCCTGGGTGGCAACTAGGTGGCACGGCATGGTCCACCAATGACGGCGACCATCCACAGAAAACGGGTATTCGGCATAGATGGTCAGATGCTGGCATTAGTATAAGGTCATAAGCAGACTGGAATAGTGGCCGCGGTTGTGTCAGACTCAGGATTAGGCATAAATGTCCGTCAGGTTCTGAGCTCGGGTACTGTGCTGTCTCTCCCTAATAATCACCCCTCCCAGCCTCTCCTGCACCCCCCTCTGCAGGCTGTAGGTATATTATGAAACAGGTTTAATTCACCAATAAGGATAAAAGAAATACTGATTCCCATTTTAGAAAAGCTGCTGCGTCCTTATGTCTGGGGAATGAATCGTTGGATCGCTACGGATATTTTGTAGGGTAGAGATAAACAGAGCGGATATATCTATGGCCGTGGAAAATTGTCTTTGTAAAATGTCATCAATGAATTGTTGGCACTAGCTGTCTAATAGACAGAGTGGCTGTTGGAGCTTTAATAGAGATGACCCTTGTGTGTTGGAACGCGGGATAATTGTGACATGTAAGTAGATGAACGGTGCACAGATAATTCTGCAACTGGCAGTACTGACCTTTCTTCATCCACTGACCTGACAATATGGGGCTGATGGGGCATCCGTCTAATGAACCGGTCAGGCGGATGTTTCTATCACACAGACGGTCATTCCCGGCCCTATTGCCGCACCCGTGTTTCATGCATCATCCAGTACAAAAAAAAAATTACTTCCTGTACATGTGCACCAACACTTGGCTGCCCTGGTGGTGTTAAAGACATGGGCCCGAAGACAACAAGTTGCAGGTTATCCCGCAGAACTTTACTCTTTCGGAACTGCATGGACTATAATAAGAGAGAGATCAGCTGTAAACATTCTTGCCTACCCTCCTGAAATGGCCCGGGAAGATCCCAAAAATGTGGGCAAGTCTCCCGGGTGTTGAGGCCACCAGGCTGCGGCCGCTCTCCTCCCCAGTGTAGTGTCCGGCACAGGCAACTGATAATGTGATTCGCGTTGAATCACATCAACGTGGCTCCGCCCCATTGCACAATGGTGGCAATCTCTGTTACATTCCTCTCTCCTGACCACTTTTGGGCGTGACACGGAGGTGATCTCAGACGCATCTGTAGCTACGTTTATTGTCGATCTCATGCCTGCGACTTTATGCAGATGCCGATACAAAGCCCATCCCTGGATGTGTAAAGACTGAGACGCCCCTTTTCAGCGCCCGTACACTCAGTAATACCGGATGGCGCATCCTCAGCTTACACCATTGGCCGGTGTAGTTTCCCTGTCTCAGTATGGCCTCCTACGTGAGTGATCAACCGCTATCCACGACACACGTGTGCAACACTCCCATGAGATGGACCATCGTTGTGCATGCACTAAGCCACCTACCAGTCACCGCCCAGAAACCCCCCCTACATTTCCAATGCACTTTTTCCTGTGTGCGCCTGAAATTAGAACTGCGACTCCACGACTTAGACACGTGCGCAGTAGCAGACAATCGCTCCACTACATCCAACATCAGCCGTGTCTCCCCTTACGAATCAGGGCCCTTTGTGCATCTGAATCATGAGTTCCTAAAGTTCAGCTTTTGTATAGATTGTACTTTCCCGCTTTGCCTAGCAAAACAATCGCCTCCAATGTCCTTTATTGTTAATGGACCCGTAAGTGCCATGCAGTAAAACGATGTTTGATTTAAGGTCCTTGCTCGGCTCTTGCCGGATGTGAAATATCAGGCCCGGCGTGTGCTGTATATATGACAGGCAGAGCAGGTGCTGATATAAAATATCCAGCTCCCCCTGGAAGCCACCGAGACGTTAGATTCTGGAATGCAAAGCGATTAGGAGGAATTGTTCAAGTGACCAAAATGATGGTCTCCGTGATGTCACTGGTTCCAGGATAAGTAAGTAAATGATAAGGGCACTCTTACTAAAAACTAGTCTTAGGTGACTTATGGCTGAAATATACAACTTCCTGGTACAACATGATATACTGTAGCTGACGTCATTGGCTGTTACTTTAAACTAATCGGTACAGTGTCAGTGACAGTTAGTTTATGATAAACCGGAGACTAGACTCTATAGTCTGACCCTCCGAAGACGTAGAAGCTGCAGTAGAGGTAAGTGATCTATTTTGCACATTTAACTCAAAGAAAAAAAAAAAGTCTCCTGTTAGTGGATCTTTTCCCTATGTTCCTGTATCTGTGTATTTGGCGGCTTAAGGAGTGTTAGCTCTTTAGCTTCCATTTCAGCTCAGTATCCAGGAGTAGATCAGCGCGGAGGACTCCGGGGCACTCAGACTGTCATAAATACGCTCTCAGCCTGTCAAATAAGACCGCAGCCTGGTGCCTTTAGTACAATCAGCATTTCAGCAGCTCTTTAGACAGTCCTTACACCCTACAGTTTGTCAATATGCTTCCGCTAAAGTGCGAGCGCTGACAGAAAGCAGCTGAAAAACCAGTAAATAACAAAGGAATTGTACTACGTATACTGTAAAATGGATAAATCTGACTCCGTCTACTGTATTTTCTCTCTCTGCAGGTCCTGGACGTTGCATTATTTATCACAGTCTCCGCAAAGCAAAGGAAGTGATGGGAACAGTAAAACGCATGAAAGCGCCGTGCGGGCCGCCACCTGCTTCCAACCGTTTCAAAGAGTTCTGCTGATTAATAGACTTAGAAAGGACGATCTTTACCTACTTTTGTGTAAATAGGAAATTTCAGAATTGCGACACTTTAATAAAAATAGAAGCTCTAGGAGCAACGCAGCCTACATCTCGTAACTATAAATCATTCCTTATTGCTTCCCATGATCCAGTTATAAACACGGAATTGTTGTGTGTGGATTGAACGCTAGTAACAGAGCAATTTACCAACGTTCCCCTATAAGCAGCAATGACAATTGCAGATTATCATTTTTTTTCAATCTTTCATTTTTATTATTATTATTATTATTATCATTTATTTATATGGCAGCACAGACGGTGTAATGGTTAGCATTACTGCCTCACAGCCCTGGTTTCATGGGCTTGATTCCCACCACGGCCCTATTTGTGTGGAGTTTGTATATTCTCCTTGTGCTTGCGTGGGTTTCCTCCGGGTGCTCCGGTTTCCTCCCACACTCCAAAAATATACTGGTAGGCTAATTGGCTCCCAACAAAAATTAACCCTAGTTAACGTGGTGTGTGAGCATGTGATAGGGAATATTGGCCCTGATTCAGAGCCGGACGCTCTGACCAGAGCGCTCGCTCTGAATCAGGGCCCACCTCCATTAATATGGAGCGTCCTCCTGGACGCTCGTATAGCTGTGGGTCACCACCCACAGCATATACGAGCGTGCAAAATGATGGTCGCGATGGTCTTGACCATCGCGACCATCGGAACTGCGAGCAAAAGCCTGCGGTTGGGTTTCTCACTGACACTAGTGATGTCAGTGGGGCCGGCTTCAGACGGTAGGCGTTCCCTTGGAAACGCCTCCGTCTGGCAGGCACGCCCCCAGCACACCCACTAAAGGGGGCGTGCTATCAGTCACCATCGACAGCACACCCCCTTTGATGAGACACTCCGAGCGAAGGAAAGTCCTTCGCTCGTAGGGTCTCGCGCATGCGCACGACGGAGCTCCCTCCGTCGTGCGCATGCGCAGTGGGGAACATCGACCCACTTGCGAGCGTACTGCTGCTCGCGAGTGGGTCTGAATGACCCCCATAGATTGTAAGCTCCACTGGGGCAGGGACTGATGTGACTGGCCAAATATTATCTGTAAAGCGCTGCGGAATATGTGCACGCTATATAACTAACTGGTAATAAATAATAATAAATAAATAATAATATGGCGCCACAAGTGTTCCGCAGCGCGTACATAGTACATAGAACTAATAAGTAACCAGTGCCTTACAATACAATACAAAGCAGGACATGGACATGTATAATAAACATTGCCATATTAGCGACCTTTACGCCCACATAAGCAGCCGAGTGTTAGTTGCCCTAGTGGGGAGTAAGAGAAATTTTAAATTACAGTAGGGAGAAGCACAAGAGGGTAGATGGTCCTGCTCGAAAGAGCTTACATTCCTTAAGGGAGGGGCAGACAAACAGGAGTGACACAGATGGGGTAGACGGAAGGCTTTAATGAAGTAGTGGGTCACAACACCGTGCCCAGCCTACGCTCAGATACGCCAACCTGACGTAGCTAGGTGGTTGTGACATGAGTTTTACCTAAGCTGCCACCACGAAGAGTATTAAA
The DNA here is from genome assembly GCA_031769625.1 of Taudactylus pleione. NCBI lineage: Eukaryota > Metazoa > Chordata > Amphibia > Anura > Myobatrachidae > Taudactylus > Taudactylus pleione. The sequence continues at coordinate 1,377,848 of JAUIMM010000448.1, forward strand.
AAATAGCGCTCTTACATTCACCAGACACTTGAATCTCACTTAAACTCACAGTTATTACACAAATATAGCATGGGCCTCTCCAGGCACGTTAGAGCACAGAGGTAACGCTGATAAAGTTTTAGGATTTATTGAGAAATACTGAATCTCCAGGGTCAAATTACAAGAAAAATAGTTAAATAAACAAGACATACATACATACAACTGCACAGGATAATTTAAAGTAAAAGAAAAAGTATAAAGAATCAGAATCCTAAGGTGTCTTAGAGAATCTGGGTGGAGGGAGACCACCAGGAAACACGAGGATGATGCACCCTTAGCTGGCAGCTACTCCAGGGCCGTATCTACCAAAAGGTAAACCTAGACAGTTGCCTAAGGTGGCAATGGTTTGTGGGGGCACCTACAACACTGAATGGGCGGCATTAGTCCATTTAGTGTTTTTAATTCCCCAGACACAGACCATAGTCTTGTGACATGGAGGAGAGGCAGCAGGAGACTTCTAATACGGGCCATACGGTACATCTACAGCCCTGGGAAAATTTTAAAATTTAACATGTTAAAACCCCCCGTGTTCTTGCCGATTCCGCCCATTATCGGGTTGTAATTGGAGGAATTGAGATTGGCCAACATGTTGGCTTTCTCTCATGCCCCATCTACGGCAGAATGGAGAACTGCTCCAATACAGGCTAGATGTAAGTGTCCCATAATTGGGGCCCATACATCAGGCCGCTGTTGGGGCATTTCCCCATTCTGCAGGTGCCTGGGTTGGGGCATCGGTGAAACCCAACATGTTGGACAATCCCGATTCACCTATTCCGACCCAAAAATAATCAGAATCAGTGACTTTTTTTTTTTAACATGCTGTAATTTGCTGATTTCTCAATGTCCGCCAAGCGGCGTCGGCAGACTGGGAAATTATGGCCTGCATTATGTGTGGGTCTACTGGCTGCTGATCCTCCATGTCTGAGATGAGCTGGGACCGTAGATCCGATGTCACAGCCAAGCATTAAGCACAGACCTCATTCAGCGGCGGTCGGAGGATGCAAGCAGTCGCTAAGAAACTGGGCGGACACTTGAATCCTGACCGCCCGCCTCTGTTGCGGTCGTTAGGCTGTGGGTTAACACCCACAGCTCTAATGACCGCTCGGGTGATGGTTGCGATGGTCAGAGACCATCGCGACCATCGGGGCTTATGACGAGACCCTAGGGTAGGGTCTCACTTGTCGTAAGCCCCGGAGAGCTTCTGGCTCTAGTGATGTCAGTGGGGCCTCCCCCAAACGGTAGGCGTTCCCATAGGAACGCCTCCGTTTGGGCTGCCACTCCCCCGGCCCGCCTTCCAAACGGGGCGAGCTGTCAATCAACATCGACAGCTCGCCCCCTTTGGAAAGAGACCCGCTACGACCAGCGCTGTCGGTCGTAGCGGGTCTCACGCATGCGCACGAGGGATCCGGCGCATGCGCACTGGCAACACATCGAGGCGGCCGTGCGGTCGTAGACCGTACGGCCGCCTCTGAATAACCTCCATATTGCCATCCTAAGTACTGTATATGCTTTAGAATAGTGAGGGACTGAGAGAAATATGTAAAAAATTAGGTGGTCGCCCTCTGGTGCCTCTACCTGTATTTAACACATAGACCCATCGCTCTGAATTCTGCTTTACTCTACAGACTCTACGTTTTTGGCAAAGAAAAGGATTTTGATTTTCAGATGAATTCTGATCATGTGACTGGTAAGATCTCTCTCTCCCTCTCTCTCTCTCTCTCTCCCCCTCTCTCTCTCCCTCTCTCTCCCCCTCTCTCTCTCTCTCTCTCTCTCTCTCCCCCTCTCTCTCTCTCTCTCTCTCTCTCTCTTTTGGTCAGAGAGTAAAACTTTTTGCCAAATTTTTGCTAAACTGTCTGACAGTAGTTTCAAGTGTTAAAAAAAAGTCTCAGCATTCTGGACAATATTGTTTTTCAAACATCAAATAATAAAACTTTTCAGAAAGTAACTCGATCCATAAAATGCACATTACAACCAGCGTTTTATGCTAAGACTGACCTTGTTTTTCTTTCAACCAATAATAAATATAATAGTGAATAAGCTGTATATGGATAATATAATTATTGCCAATAATGTTCTAGAATGTGATTTTAAAATTTTTAACTGTAATCTTTCTTCTAAAGCCTGATTCAGTGGTGCAGGCAGACGCTGTGGTGGGTGCATATATTTTTGCAACTGTATCTGCGCCTTTATGCTATTGCTGCGACCGATTATGAGCTTACGGAGACGTCCACCTAATGCGGCGCTATACCGTTGTGGTGTGTACTAGGACACACCATCATTGCACCATTGGTCGCACCATCTAAGCTTTTCTCCATCTGGACATGGCACCATATGCCAGTGCCACTGCGGAAAGAGACGCAGTTACTGTCAGTAACACATCTGTGACACGCCCACATCTGCTTAACCACCCCCCGTTACCTCTCAGGAATGCCAATTGAAATTTAAGGCTATTTCAAATTTGTACTACATCTCCTGGTGGTAGCCATCATGCACCTACATAAAACCTTGGCTGCTTGCATGCAACATAAACACTGCGTGCACCTCATGTTCTCTCTATACTGAATTGTCTGCTCCCCCACTCTCTATGTTCTCGGCAAATGACACTCAAAGTTAATTGATTGCACACTGTGGGCCTGATTCAGTGGTGCAGGCAGACGCTGTGGTGGGTGCATATATTTTTGCAACTGTATCTGCGCCTTTATGCTATTGCTGCGACCGATTATGAGCTTACGGAGACGTCCACCTAATGCGGCGCTATACCGTTGTGGTGTGTACTAGGACACACCATCATTGCACCATTGGTCGCACCATCTAAGCTTTTCTCCATCTGGACATGGCACCATATGCCAGTGCCACTGCGGAAAGAGACGCAGTTACTGTCAGTAACACATCTGTGACACGCCCACATCTGCTTAACCACCCCCCGTTACCTCTCAGGAATGCCAATTGAAATTTAAGGCTATTTCAAATTTGTACTACATCTCCTGGTGGTAGCCATCATGCACCTACATAAAACCTTGGCTGCTTGCATGCAACATAAACACTGCGTGCACCTCATGTTCTCTCTATACTGAATTGTCTGCTCCCCCACTCTCTATGTTCTCGGCAAATGACACTCAAAGTTAATTGATTGCACACTGTGGGCCTGATTCAGTGGTGCAGGCAGACGCTGTGGTGGGTGCATATATTTTTGCAACTGTATCTGCGCCTTTATGCTATTGCTGCGACCGATTATGAGCTTACGGAGACGTCCACCTAATGCGGCGCTATACCGTTGTGGTGTGTACTAGGACACACCATCATTGCACCATTGGTCGCACCATCTAAGCTTTTCTCCATCTGGACATGGCACCATATGCCAGTGCCACTGCGGAAAGAGACGCAGTTACTGTCAGTAACACATCTGTGACACGCCCACATCTGCTTAACCACCCCCCGTTACCTCTCAGGAATGCCAATTGAAATTTAAGGCTATTTCAAATTTGTACTACATCTCCTGGTGGTAGCCATCATGCACCTACATAAAACCTTGGCTGCTTGCATGCAACATAAACACTGCGTGCACCTCATGTTCTCTCTATACTGAATTGTCTGCTCCCCCACTCTCTATGTTCTCGGCAAATGACACTCAAAGTTAATTGATTGCACACTGTGGGCCTGATTCAGTGGTGCAGGCAGACGCTGTGGTGGGTGCATATATTTTTGCAACTGTATCTGCGCCTTTATGCTATTGCTGCGACCGATTATGAGCTTACGGAGACGTCCACCTAATGCGGCGCTATACCGTTGTGGTGTGTACTAGGACACACCATCATTGCACCATTGGTCGCACCATCTAAGCTTTTCTCCATCTGGACATGGCACCATATGCCAGTGCCACTGCGGAAAGAGACGCAGTTACTGTCAGTAACACATCTGTGACACGCCCACATCTGCTTAACCACCCCCCGTTACCTCTCAGGAATGCCAATTGAAATTTAAGGCTATTTCAAATTTGTACTACATCTCCTGGTGGTAGCCATCATGCACCTACATAAAACCTTGGCTGCTTGCATGCAACATAAACACTGCGTGCACCTCATGTTCTCTCTATACTGAATTGTCTGCTCCCCCACTCTCTATGTTCTCGGCAAATGACACTCAAAGTTAATTGATTGCACACTGTGGGCCTGATTCAGAGCCGCTCGTAAGCGGCAGTATGCTCGTTCCAAGCGATGTTCGCACTTCTGCGCATGCGTATGGTTTATAATACGCATGCGCGAACCAGTCAGTGCGGCCGAAAATCGTTTGTTCGCTATATAGCGAATGCCTGCTACTTTGAGTGACAGGATGAGGCGTATGTGGGTGGTAACAGGGGAAGGTGCTTGAAAACGGGGAGTGGAATTAAGAACGCAGGCGTGCCAAAAGGTCAAAACGGGCATTTTATGGGTGTGCATAATTAAAACAGCAGCGTCATTGACCACGTCACCGGGTTGTTTTATAGTCAAAACTGCTCGCAATATAGTGGTAGGAAAAACCAACCACAAGAATAGCGAGCAGTTCATACGCTGATCGATGTACTCGATTAATCTAATAAATAGCGGACATGACGTATGATACGAGCAGCCAGGGGGCGTATTTTTCAATAAACTAGCGCAAATTTTGTTCGCTCGTTCAGACATGGAGGCGTGAACAGACCGCAAAGAGCGAACGGTTCATTTGAATAGCCACCCCCTTTTTCTGAACGAGCGAGCGCTAATTGCGTCCGGCTCTGAATCAGGCCCTGTGTGTCCTGGGTAGTGTATGTTTGTATGTGATTGTATTTCTAGAATTATGTCCTGTTTCTATTATAAATTAATCCCATTTCTGGGGCACAACTTAACAAATGAAATATGAGCTTGCCTGTTCCGTTCCCTTCATTCTTCTACTCCTACCTGTCTTGGTTACATATTTCTTTAATGAAACCTATAATACATCAAACCGCTTGCAGAGAAAAAAAAAAACAAAAAAAAACAGCAAATGCAGAGTTGGCGTGCTCGGCGGTTCGGGAAAGATGGGATCTGCTCTGCAGGTGTTTCCTGTGCTACAAATCTCATTATATTGTTACATTTTGCTTTGTTAAAAGGTATCGAAATAAATAACTTCGTAAGTCCCCAAAGTTCTCCAGACTATACGCGTTGGCTTTGGTGAAACATCCTTCCAGTGGATACAAGTTAAGCACTTTAAGGTAATTTAATCATGTTTTTTTACACTCTGGTATTTTATAAAGCAGCTGGATTTGAGAGTGACAGCGAGCAGGCATGTCTACAAGGGTTCTGTGCTCCAGGCACTGTCAATTGTAAAAATAATGTGATTTTTTTTTAATAATTATCTGAACTGCCGACATTTCTCAAATTGTCCATCGCTATTCGTGTTCACTTTCTGCAAAGTTACATTAAACTCAATTAAGGTTTTTTTTTTGTACTAAGGCAAAAACTATTGAATAATGAAGTACTTTCCATATATTATAAGGCTTTTAGATATTGTCACTGTTATACCAGTGGATAAAAGCTACATACAGTAATGTGTTATCATATGTCCATTTACATGCATTATATAATGAAGTTACATTAAAGCACATAGCTGACCAACAGGTGGGCCAAAAGCCAGGTACTAACTTTAAAGGATTTCCATTTGCCAGGTTATTTGCAGAGACGGGCTCAGGATTTAGAGTAATGAAATAAATTGTAAAAAAAATGTGCTTGAATATTAATAAAGAAAGGTAATTTGAGCCAGGTGCTACACATTAAATGCATTTTGTTATTTTATGGAACAATGTTTTCTGGACCAACAAGAACAAAGTGGATTGGCTTGGTGTTAATGCATAACTCCATGTTTGCCGAAAGCCAAACAAAGCACAGCACTACATGAACTATATGATAAATTAACTGCGGTGCGCGGTGGTGGAGAGGGTAATGATTTAGGGTTCTGTTGAAGCCACAGTACATGGATGCATCCCCAAAGTATTCAAGAGCAAAATGGGAGGCCATCTGTCCAACAAATAAAACTTGAATCTAACTTGTGTTATGCATCGGTAACCCTAACATTCAGGGCGTAACTAGGGGTGCACGAGCAGTGCCGTTGCGCAAAGTGTAGGGCTCTGTATGCGGCACAATCCGCTCCCCTTACACCTGGCTAGCAGGAATCCCTGGAAGGGCCCACTGCAGCCTGTACAACTGCTCAGAGCGACCCCAGTGCTATTTAACCTCCTTCCTCGGCATGACATCATGATGTCATGCATTCAGTGGGCGGAGCTGGCACAGGGCGCACTGCCGCTGTGTTACGGCACTGCTAATATCACCAGGACATCTACAGCTGGAAGGCTGAAAAGGAAATTAATCAAGATTATCAATTGTCAAGTCCCAGTTTAGACATTAACCCAGACAGTGACAGGCAACCAGAAACAGTTGGGGGGGAGGAACCACACTGGGCGGCCCTCTAACCTTCATGGGGGCTGCGCATTGCTCTTAATTTAAGTAGCAAGTTAATTTAATGCATTTAATCCAGTGGTTCCCAAACTGTGCATCGTGGCACCCGGGGGTGCCTTGGGACACCTGCAGGGGTGCCTCAGGTTGGTGGTCCAGCACCAAATCAAATGAATTATTAATTATGGTCAATGTAATGTAAATATGTGAACAAATAGAAGTGCAAACCTGTCCACCACCACATAACTGAGCCTAAGGATGACCGGTCAGCACAATTTACTTCACTATTTACTATTTTATTACATTTTTTTCGGAATTTCTCAATAACAAACTTAAACTTAGGGGTGCCGTGAAAATAATGCTGATACTCTAGGGCGTGATTCAAAAAAGTTTGGGAACCACTGATATAATTAATGAAAGGCACACCTATATGTAATAAAATATCAGTAGACCTTACAAACAAACAAACAAACAAACAAACCATTAGGACAACAAAGTAGGCTCTGGAGGCTGCTAGTGAAGGCTTGGAGGCCGCCTGTTGCTTATCACTGACTTAACCCATTGAAATGCTGCAGCGAGTTGTTAAGAGAGATGACCTCAAACAAAAATGGATATAATATGAGGAAGAGCAAATCTTCAAATATGATGCGAGAGACTGATAAACAGATTACAGAGAACCTTTACTGTAAGCTGCAGTACTTAATAACCGGATGTAGTCAGTATCCCGGTGGTCAATATCCTGATGGTCAGAATACAGGCTCACCCCATATCCCACAGACACACAGCATTCCCCTCACCCCATATCCCACAGACACACAGCAATCCCCTCACCCCATATCCCACAGACACACAGCATTCCCCTCACCACATATCCCACAGACACACAGCATTCCCCTCACCACATATCCCACAGACACACAGCATTCCCCTCACCCCATATCCCACAGACACACAGCAATCCCCTCACCCCATATCCCACAGACACACAGCATTCCCCTCACCCCATATCCCACAGACACACAGCATTCCCCTCACCCCATATCCCACAGACACACAGCAATCCCCTCACCCCATATCCCACAGACACACAGCATTCCCCTCACCCCATATCCCACAGACACACAGCATTCCCCTCACCCCATATCCCACAGACACACAGCAATCCCCTCACCCCATATCCCACAGACATACAGCAATCCCCTCACCCCATATCCCACAGACACACAGCATTCCCCTCACCCCATATCCCACAGACACACAGCAATCCCCTCACCCCATATCCCACAGACACACAGCATTCCCCTCACCCCATATCCCACAGACACACAGCATTCCCCTCACCCCATATCCCACAGACACACAGCATTCCCCTCACCCCATATCCCACAGACATACAGCAATCCCCTCACCCCATATCCCACAGACACACAGCAATCCCCTCACCCCATATCCCACAGACACACAGCAATCCCCTCACCCCATATCCCACAGACACACAGCATTCCCCTCACCCCATATCCCACAGACACACAGCATTCCCCTCACCCCATATCCCACAGACACACAGCAATCCCCTCACCCCATATCCCACAGACACACAGCATTCCCCTCACCCCATATCCCACAGACACACAGCATTCCCCTCACCCCATATCCCACAGACACACAGCATTCCCCTCACCCCATATCCCACAGACACACAGCAATCCCCTCACCCCATATCCCACAGACACACAGCATTCCCCTCACCCCATATCCCACAGACACACAGCATTCCCCTCACCCCATATCCCACAGACACACAGCAATCCCCTCACCCCATATCCCACAGACATACAGCAATCCCCTCACCCCATATCCCACAGACACACAGCATTCCCCTCAACCCATATCCCACAGACACACAGCAATCCCCTCACCCCATATCCCACAGACACACAGCATTCCCCTCACCCCATATCCCACAGACACACAGCATTCCCCTCACCCCATATCCCACAGACACACAGCATTCCCCTCACCCCATATCCCACAGACATACAGCAATCCCCTCACCCCATATCCCACAGACACACAGCAATCCCCTCACCCCATATCCCACAGACACACAGCAATCCCCTCACCCCATATCCCACAGACACACAGCATTCCCCTCACCCCATATCCCACAGACACACAGCATTCCCCTCACCCCATATCCCACAGACACACAGCATTCCCCTCACCCCATATCCCACAGACATACAGCAATCCCCTCACCCCATATCCCACAGACACACAGCAATCCCCTCACCCCATATCCCACAGACATACAGCAATCCCCTCACCCCATGTACCACAGACACACAGCAATCCCCTCACCCCATATCCCACAGACACACAGCATTCCCCTCACCCCATATCCCACAGACACACAGCAATCCCCTCACCCCATGTACCACAGACACACAGCAATCCCCTCACCCCAGATCCCACAGACACACAGCATTCCCCTCACCCCATGTACCACAGACACACAGCAATCCCCTCACCCCATATCCCACAGACACACAGCATTCCCCTCACCCCATATCCCACAGACACACAGCATTCCCCTCACCCCATGTACCACAGACACACAGCAATCCCCTCACCCCATATCCCACAGATACACAGCAATCCCCTCACCCCATATCCCACAGATACACAGCATTCCCCTCACCCCATATCCCACAGACACACAGCAATCCCCTCACCCCATGTACCACAGACACACAGCAATCCCCTTACCCCATATCCCACAGATACACAGCATTCCCCTCACCCCATATCCCACAGACACACAGCATTCCCCTCACCCCATATCCCACAGACACACAGCATTCCCCTCACCCCATGTACCACAGACACACAGCAATCCCCTTACCCCATATCCCACAGACACACAGCATTCCCCTCACCCCATATCCCACAGACACACAGCATTCCCCTCACTCCATATCCCACAGACACACAGCAATCCCCTCACCCCATGTACCACAGACACACAGCAATCCCCTTACCCCATATCCCACAGACACACAGCATTCCCCTCACCCCATGTACCACAGACACACAGCAATCCCCTCACCCCATGTACCACAGACACACAGCAATCCCCTCACCCCATATCACAGACATACAGCAAGCCCCTCACCTCATGTACCACATACACATAGCAAGCCCCTCACCCCATATCCCACAGACACACAGCAATCCCCTCACCCCATGTCCCACAGACACACAACAATCCCCTCACCCCATATCCCAGACACACAGCATTCCCCTCACCCCATGTCCCACAGACATACAGCAAGCCCCTCACCCCATGTACCATAGACACACAGCAATCCCCTCACCCCATATCCCAGACACACAGCAACCCCTCAACCCATGTACCACAGACACATAGCAAGTCCCTCACCCCATATCCCACAGACACACAGCAAACCCCTCACCCCATGTGCCACAGACGCACAGCAAGCCCCTCACCCCATGTCCCACAGACACACAGCAAGCCCCTCACCCCATGACCCATAGACACACAGTAAGCCCCTCAACCCATATCCCACAGACACACAGCAAACCCCTCACCCCATGTGCCAGACATACAGCAAGCCCCTCACCCCATGTGCCAGACATACAGCAAGCCCCTCACCCCATGTCCCACAGACATACAGCAAGCCCCTCACCCCATGACTCACAGACATACAACAAGCCCCTTACCCCATGTTCCACAGACACACAGCAAGACCCTCACCCCATGTCCCACAGACACACAACAATCCCCTCACCCCATATCCCAGACACACAGCATTCCCCTCACCCCATGTCCCACAGACATACAGCAAGCCCCTCACCCCATGTACCATAGACACACAGCAATCCCCTCACCCCATATCCCAGACACACAGCAACCCCTCAACCCATGTACCACAGACACATAGCAAGTCCCTCACCCCATATCCCACAGACACACAGCAAACCCCTCACCCCATGTGCCACAGACGCACAGCAAGCCCCTCACCCCATGTCCCACAGACACACAGCAAGCCCCTCACCCCATGACCCATAGACACACAGTAAGCCCCTCAACCCATATCCCACAGACACACAGCAAACCCCTCACCCCATGTGCCAGACATACAGCAAGCCCCTCACCCCATGTGCCAGACATACAGCAAGCCCCTCACCCCATGTCCCACAGACATACAGCAAGCCCCTCACCCCATGACTCACAGACATACAACAAGCCCCTTACCCCATGTTCCACAGACACACAGCAAGACCCTCACCCCATGTTCCACAGACACACAGCAATCCCCTCACCCCATGTTCCACAGACACTCAGCAAGACCCTCACCCTATGTTCCACAGACACACAGCAATCCCCTCACTGCATGTTCCACAACCACTCAGCAGGACCAGCACCTTACATTTGATACAACACACAGCAGGACCAGCACCTTACATTTGATACAACACACAGCCTTTACTGTAAGCTGCAGTACTTAATAACCGGATGTAGTCAGTATCCCGGTGGTCAATATCCTGACGGTCAGAATACAGGCTCCAGAATGACGATGGTCAGACACCCATTGGTGAGAATTAGGGTTAGGTTTAGGCACTAAGGGGAGAGTTAGGCTGCGGGACAGGTCAGATAGGGTTAGGCCGTGGGAGGGGAAGTTCAGGGTTATGCTGTGGGATGGGACAGTTTGGGTTAGGCACTAGGTGGGTGGTTAGGTTTATGCTTCCAAAGGGGACGGTTATGATTAGGCTGCGGGAAGAGTGGGTTAGGGTTATGGGGTGGGTTAGAGTGAGGGCTTAAATACTCACTAACATGTGCCAGGATTTTCACCATCCGGATTCCGCATCTGCGATCCCAGCGCTGAGGTCGCAGCCTGGGATGACCGTCGTAACCATCGAGCTTGCCGCAGCCTCACCGGTGCCTGGCAGCTTGCTAGGTCAGGAAATCTGCATCAACTGACGCAGATCCTGGCCTCGTCCCTCCCGGAAAATGGAGGTGACACGCCCCTGTTTCCGGGAACGGTGGCTAGCCATGCCCCTGCCCCACCCCCCTCCCCAAACGTCTCAGCATGTCAATCATGCTACGGGTTGGGAGGGTCTGTGTGCAATACTGCAGGTCCCGTGCCGCACATGCCCAGACCACTCGCCATCGGAGATGACCATTATCCATCGGGTTAGGGTACATCTCTGAGCCATGCCCTTGGCCGGCTACTGGTACAAGCATCATGAACTCTAGAAATTAGCTATAAATACTATTTTCATGAGATCAGTATCAATGTTTCACCTTTTAAGTGACCGTTTTAAGTAACAATATTGTTATTACAGTGTTTTGACTTTACCATTCCGCTACCCACAAGACGCCAATGGGGTTCATTAGGTGCTGATACAAGCTGTGTTAATTTGTGTGTGAAATATATGTTACAGATCGGGAAAGTGTTCTGAGTGTCTTTATATAATTCTAGTTATGCGGAAGGCGAACACACTGCTGTTAATTACATTCAATACACTCACTTTAGGCCATAAAAGTAAGATTTCATCTAAGAGCCAACTGGGTAGGTATAATGCGTCTAGGAACGTACAGTATGAATGAAAAGTACAGTAGCGTGAATTTTGCTAAGTTTATAATTAGTTACTGTTTCTGTGCAAAATTATCTCCGCAGTCTGTCTGGCAGCGTTGGGGCTGATTCACTAAGATGTGCCATCGGCCGAATCATCGTGCGCACCATGGAAATTTTACCAGCCCTACGAAGGCACAGAGGGGCCTATTTACTAAGCCTTGGATGCAGATCAAGTGGACGGAGATAAGGTCCCAACCAATCAGCTCCTAACTGTCATTTTTCAAACACAGTGACATGGCAGTTAGGAGCTGATTGGTGGGGACTTTTATCTCCATCCAAGGCTTAGTAAATAGGCCCCGGAAGCTCTGTGTGAACATGGCCGCCAACACAGTGCAATCGCTGCAATCACTGACCGCGACACCCCCGCGACTGTCTAGCCACCCCCCTCTCTTACCACCCAGAAACTGCCACTGAAATTGCTGCTCTGCCTCCAAATTCATCCTGCGGCTTTCGCCGGTAACCATCGGGAAGCAGGCGCAGACTGAAATCATTGGCTGTTTGTGTGTGTCGTCAACATAGTGTGCGCATGTGCTTTAATGGTCATGCAATGGCGGTCGGTCGCATTGAGGATTTATTACCAAAGGGATTGAAAGTCAGAGACCAATTGTGGGCGATAACGAACGCAGGCATGTCGCGACGACGTCAGGGGCATGTTGCAGCTTGCACCTGCACTCCCGTGCGCAGTAAAAAATGGCACAGAGGTATTACTTTCTACAGCAATTATACACGACTATAGGGTCACTCAGAATTCAATGATAGACCGATGTGCGTCCAATGGTTGCGTCTTCGTGCACCCTGAGGTTACTCAGATTGGCCATCGCAGCTCCATAGCCAGGTCCAGGAAATCTGCGTCGGGCGCACACCCTGGCCTTAGCACGCCTGGAAAACAGGGAAAACACTCCCCCATTTCCGGAGCTGAGGGCGGGAGCCCCCTCCCCCCCGCCCTGAAATCGGTCAGGGGGCGCTGTGTGCAACGACGTAGGACCCGTCATGCACATGCGTAGACCCCCAACCTTCAGGGATGTACTCACACCATCCGGTCTGCATACATCTGGGAATGAGACCCCTGTCCTCATTTTACCATGGTCTATGGCTTAGAATGTAACCACTTATTCCATTATTCATGCTGAACCTCTGACGTGGACCTTTCCTTAGAGTAAGAAAAAATGTTGTGTGTCTGGTATATTAGAACAAACCCAATATCCCACAGACACACAGCAAGCCCCTCACCCCATGTCCCACAGACACACAGCAAGCCCCTCACCCCATATCCCACAGACACACAGCAAGCCCCTCACCCCATATCCCACAGACACACAGCATTCCCCTCAACCCATATCCCACAAACACACAGCATTCCCCTCCCCATGTACCACAGACACACAGCAAGCCCCTCACCCCATGTCCCACAGACACACAGCATTCCCCTCACCCCATGTCCCACAGACACACAGCATTCCCCTCACCCCATGTTCCACAGACACACAGCATTCCCCTCACCCCATGTCCCACAGACACACAGCATTCCCCTCACCCCATGTCCCACAGACACACAGCAATCCGATCACCCAATATCCCAGACACACAGCAAGCCCCTCACCTCATGTACCACATACACATAGCAAGCCCCTCACCCCATATCCCACAGACACACAGCATTCCCCTCACCCCATGTCCCACAGACACACAACAATCCCCTCACCCCATATCCCGCAGACACACAGCAAGCCCCTCATCCCATATCTCACAGACATACAGCAAGCCCCTCACCCCATGTACCGTAGACACACAGCAATCCCCTCACCCCATGTCCCAGACACACAGCAAGCCCCTCAACCCATGTACCACAGACACATAGCAAGTCCCTCACCCCATATCCCACAGACACACAGCAAACCCCTCAACCCATATCTCACAGTCACACAGCAAACCCCTCACCCCATGTGCCACAGACATACAGCAAGCCCCTCACTCCATGTGCCAGACATACAGCAAGCCCCTCACCCCATGTCCCACAGACATACAGCAAGCCCCTTACCCCATGTTCCACAGACACACCGCAAGACCCTCACCCCATGTTCCACAGACACACAGCAATCCCCTCACCTCATGTTCCACAGACAATCGGCAAGACCCACACCCTATGTTCCACAGACACACAGCAATCCCCTCGCTGCATGTTCCATAACCACTCAGCAGGACCAGCACCTTACATTTGATACAACACACAGCAGGACCAGCACCTTACATTTGATACAACACACAGCAGGACCAGCACCTTACATTTGATACAACACACAGCAGGACCAGCACCTTACATTTGATAAAAACACACAGCAGGACCAGCTCCTTACATTTGATACAACACACAGCAGGACCAGCACCTTACATTTGATACAAAACACAGCAGGACCAACTCCTTACAATTAATACAACACACAGCACCTTACATTTGGTACAACATACAGCATGACCAGCATCTTTCATTTGACACAACACACAGCAGTTCCAGCTCCTTACAATTGATACAACACACAGCAGGACCAGCACCTTACATTTGGTACAACATATAGCATGACCAGCATCTTTCATTTGATACAACACACAGCAGGACCAGCTCCTTACATATGGTACAATACACAGCAGGACCAGCACCTTACATTTGGTACAACACACAGCAGGGCCAACACCTTACATTTGGTACAACACACAGCAGGGCCAACACCTTACATTTGGTACAACACACAGCAGGACCAGCACCTTACATATGATACAACACTCATCAGGACCAGCACATTACCTTACAGGAGAGTGCAGTTAGTCAGGAGCTAAATATGGTTTTCATGTGATTTGGTGGACTCACCAGTTTTGTGTTCTGTAGTTGGCAGTACACAAACTTAGTGAGTAGTGACACACAAGATGCATTTTTGGCATGGTTGGACTGGCCCACAGGGGTACAGGGGAAATCCTCGGTGAACCCCACTGCCTGAGGCTCGGCCCCTTCCTCTAGAGTCAGGTTCCTGACTGTGCACTCAAATTTTACATTGTTACTCTATTAAAAGGTTAATTACATTGGGGCTATTTACTAAGCCTTGGATGGAGATAAAGTGGACGGAGGTAAAGTATCAGCCAACCAGCTCCTAACTGTCATTCTTCAAACACAGCCTGTGACATGGCACTTAGGAGCTGATTGGCTGGTACTTTATCTCCGTTCACTTTATCTCCATCCAAGGCTTATTAAATATACCCCATGGTCTCTAATGAATGTCGATCGTCCACAATCTGACTGCAGGCCCATAATACATGTTGCTCAATCAATTCATAAGGTGCTAGATAGGGAAGAAAGACACAAATTCCCCAGCGCAGCGCTATCAACCAGTACAAAAACAAAACAATTAAGACTGGCTTCTATTTCTGAACAAATCGCTGCAGGAGGAAGAGCGCAGTGATTCAGGTGATCACTGTGTAAGGATACTATAGTGGAGATACGGACAAGGCGGTTTTTGCCACATATAGTATTCTGCCATCAGAGACAAAGGTTCTACCCTCACCTTGCATCAAGAACAACTATAGATACCCAGTGGGCAGCTGCATTTGGCTTACAGGGTGTCTGGATTGGCACCTTGCAGCCTGGAGTTCCGCCTGAGAGCCATGAGATGAGTCCTTAGGACTCACCCAAATCTCAGTTTCCTGGTCCCGGGCCCCTCTTCCTGACATTGGAGCTCATTCAGACCTGATCGCAAGATGCAGCCGCTCGCTAGCAAAAAGAGGCTGGATATTTAAATGAAGTGCTCGCACTGCGTCGTGTAAGGACGCCCTCTATGTCTTGGCTAGCTATGGCCAAGTGCACTCGCAAGTGTATACAGACGCCCCCCTTGCCACTCGCAACACACGTCATCTCCGGGAACTGTAGGATTAAACGGTAACATCGAGAGCCATCGGAGCTGCTCGCAGCCCTTGAGGCTGCCTTTCCCCGCCGCAAGCACTGCGATCAGCGCTGGCTGAAATACATGCAGGTGACATGTACAATGATGCTACTTTGCTAATTATGCACGCCCTTTAAACGACGTTTTGGCGTCCTGACACGCCGGCGTCCGCAACACCACTCCCCCCGTTCACAAGCACCTTCCCCTGTTACCACCCACTATCTGTCACTCAAAGCAGCGACCTGATAGTGGCTTACGTGCAACCAAAATCAGATTGCAAAGACTGGCTAGTGCACGCGCACTGCGAATTATACGTAAATCGCTCACAGCAAGCGAGCGCACCTTAGCGACCGGGTCTGAATCAGGTCCATTGTCCCATCACATGTACGGGGAGTGTTGCCGGCCCAGTCTGCGCTGTTGCCCTGTTGTGGCGCTGGCCGTGGTGCTGGTTGTGACAGGTACATGAAACACTTTCCGGCATAAATGGGGAGCATTACTACCGCCCACACTGATTCCCTGATTAGATATAAGAATGTTTTAAAAATTCAAAATGCCCCCTATAAAATACACACAGCGACACTCTACATGAGTCAGTGGTCCTTATTCTCAGGGACATTAGTTCAGCCCCAAAATGTCCGACCCAGCTGTGCGCAGGGGACAAGTGCGCCGTACTAAAATAAAATCACTCAGCAAACCAGATATCTCCATGTGCATAACTGCTCCCTAATGCCATTTGCTTTCACAGTCACTGAAAGTCCTAGGTCACTTTTTGTTCAGGGATTCTTGTATAATCAACATCCTACACCACATAACTGGCATGCAATACCGTCTGTTGGTGCTAGGTGGCACTGTCACTCCACCCAACAAAGAGAAGAAGCATGCATTAGTGACCCCTGGATCTATCACGTATGCCTGTCTCCTGTGTGATCCAGTGCTTGTATAAGTACAGTGTAACAGTATGGAGAGATGTGTTTGTGCTTCTCCTTACTCCTACACAATGGTCATCCGTAAAGGTACAGGTGTGACGTTGGGGGTACCCCAATTCCTGAGGACATGCAGGAGGCCCCAGACTAAGGTTGTGTGATGATGAGCGAGGCCTCCATTACAATGTACATTAGCATCTGCTCCCCGTCTGTATCATAGGGCCGACCGATGACGCATCGATGGTGGAGTGGTCGGATCCACCAGCTGACTTGCGCATGGCGCTGCGGGATTTGCTCACTCCGTCGCACGTTACTGCACAGTGGGAATGCCTAAACTGGCATTTGCGTATTTTTTGCACAAATGCGTATCTATAAGAAATCGCAACTGCGCATGAATGGCGCCCCCCACCTCTGGCGCACAATCCTCACAGCGGATCACACGTATTTTTATTTATCGTTCATTACATACTGTATAGGGGTCCTCATTCTCCTGGAGATTCGTCAGAGGTTTCTAAGTACATTTTATCACTCGCCTATTACCCCGTCTCTCGCTCTACTGTCAGCTGTTGTATTATTGACAGGTTAAAGGTCTCTCCTGTCATCTATAACTCAGCATGTGGAGGCAATAAGTGGGGAGACTGCCAATATATGTTACACGTATTGATGGCTGTAATGCTGTGTGCGCCGTTTTACTGATATGTTTCCCTGGGGGCTCGTGCACACGAACGCTGCTATTGTGTCCAATAATGATGTCTTATAACCGAGTGCTTTAAATCACCATCCACGCGGCCAAAGATGTGCGCAGTATTGGTACGCCTTTTTCCCCATCAGGTGACAGACCATAAAGCAGCCACTGTAACTAGATGGAGATACAGCCGGAATGGGGCACGCCTGCCTCTGTCTACACGATTTAAAGTGCCAGCACTTTGGAACTTGAGCATGTTACACCGCATTTGGGGGCAGGTGTTCTGAAAAGCCCTCCCAACGCATGCTTTGCACA
Source organism: Taudactylus pleione (assembly GCA_031769625.1). Taxonomy (NCBI): domain Eukaryota; kingdom Metazoa; phylum Chordata; class Amphibia; order Anura; family Myobatrachidae; genus Taudactylus; species Taudactylus pleione. The sequence goes on from JAUIMM010000448.1 coordinate 1,395,842, forward strand.
GAGCGCACTCACATAGGTGGGTCGTGTTCCGGGGGGGGGGGGAGGTGGCTACTAGTGCACGCAAAAAAATTGCCCGTTGAGTGGGCATATTATGGGAGCGTCGCGGGTGGGTCACTGCGAGCGTCTGCATTCCCAGGCGCGCGGCACAAGCATAGGAGGCCATGGTCAGACAGAGAAACTGCGTCTGCCATCCGCTATAAGGACGCGCCAATCAGTGTTGCAGCGTGCACAGTGCGATTTGTAAAAAAAACCCATGCAAAATGAATGTATTTTCAGACTTGGGCATCGGCAGCAAATGCGCCCGGTTTTCATACGTCTTATGTACGAAAAAAAGAAAATTGCGAAAACAGACACAAAGAAGCGTAAAGCAGTATATGCCCGACAAATGAAGCACGCACCAGTCAGCTGGCAACTATCATCTCCGTCTGATTTTTGCATCTGCCCCTCGTGACCACCCCCAAATCAGAGGTGTATGCGTGCGGCTGCCATTTTCCAAGTGTTTGCAGTTGCGCAAACATGCCATTATGGTAGTCGGCCTACTTTAAGATTGCCCCCTCTCCTGTCCCACCTCTCCATGGCACAAGTGGGCATGAATCACGCGAGTCTGCAGGGCGCAAATGCGCACTCAAACATACCCTTATCCGTGTTTCACCCTCAGATCCTAACCCCTCGGTGCCTGAATACGAAGCTGTCGCTGTCAGCCTTGCGGGGTTAACATGCTGCCTGACAGTTACTCTCCATCCTACTCTCTGGAGGACCAGGCGCAGCCTGTCAGCGCCCCTCTGATAAGATCAAAGTCAGACCTGCAGAGCTCAGCTACCAGCTTCTGGCTAAGGTTCCCATGACAGTTGGATGGAGCAGGATAATATGAAATGAAATAGTCAGTTCTCACGCAGGCTCTGGTCTACTAAACTGTTAGCAGCACGCTCTGACTGCACGACCTACAGTATACAGTACTGTGCTCCTGTCAGGTAGTGCACAGCTGTTATCAGGAGTGCAACATTATACAACAGCCTGGAACAAGCAGTGCACCAGCCTACCACTCACTAGGGGGTGCCAGCGACCCTGAAATGCAGCCCTCTAATTAAGCCATACTTTAAAAGCAAATACTGTGCATTACCTAACAGGAGTTATGGAACCAGTGTGGGAAATTAAGGGGTGCATTAGGTGCAGCTGCTACTGGGCCCAGTCACAGATTTGAGGGCAGCACAGCAGTGCAGAGTTGCCCCCTATGAGGCTCACAAACAACTCCACCGTGCCCCATTCTGCTCAGAAAAGGGCAAAATGAAGTTCTTCTCTTATCAGAGCAAAGAAGGGGCCCAACAGGTTACAGTGGCTCAGAGGGGCCACTACTCAGACCTTTCTCTGGGGGATCTGGCAATGCTCTGTTCCTCTCCTTATAATAGTAATAAGTACTGTATAGTAGAAATATTAAAAGATAAGAAAATATTAACTAAGGGGGTGATTCAGGAGGACCGCGCAGGTACGTTGCAGCACGCAGATTCCCATAGTCGTACAGAATGGATCGTGATTGGACGCAGAGTGGCAGCAGGCTGTCAGTGATTGACAGACTGCTGCTGTATGTGGATGGGGAGAGGGCGGCGATGGCCTCCTTTTCCCAAAATGGAGGCATGTCGCTACCATTGGTGCGGGGGGATGGAAGAGGCCAGGATCTCCGTTGGCTGATGGAGATTTCCTGGCCTCTTGCCCTCATCTGCGATGGCCGGTCTGCGTGACCCCATGAGTCACTCAGCTGGCCGAGGATTACTCATATGATCCTATGATGCGTCCATGGATTCAGTTCGGATCATTACAGCATGCAGGAGTCATGACACCTCCTGCTGCAGTAACATAATAGCAAGGATGGACTTGCAAAGCTGCTTGCGTGCGGCTCTGCCTTTCCGCCCCGCGCTGAATCATGCCCTGAGTTACTGTGCAATTTCCCATAAATGAAGTTTCCTGGCAGAACAGGCCATGGAAGAGGCTTAAAAAGTTTGCAACGATACAGTCTGTGAGTTCTGCTGTTCCTTTGTCATTCCGTAGCAATGACGGTCATTTAAATCTGCGCTGTGACGAGGTCGGGACAGAATGGGGAACATTTACCACCAAGTTATAACGTGAAATGCGCCAAATAAAAATTTTTGCCCTAATGGAGAACGAGGAGAATATTTCGTAGAAACGTTTTGAAAGTTTTGTTCTCCTGAATGACAGATTCTTCCAGTCCTGTGACCAGTCACAGCCATTACAGTATTAGTTAATGAGTTTAATATATGTCCTTATATCATATACAGGTGCGTTTCATACCGAAAACCTCATCTAATATCATGATGCTGGGCCTAATTTTGAGGCTTGCGCAAATCTCCGATGGTTAATGATTTGCGCATGTGCAGATGTGGCATGCTGCTGGGGGCGGCGATGGGGCAGTGACGGGGAGTGTTCCAGGAAACGGGTGTGGGTTGGCTCCATTTTTCTGGCGTGCCAAAGCTTCACAGGGCGGTGAGGGTTACTCCGAAGTTTGATGGTCACGCAGACGATCCGATGCTTTGTCTTCGGACGCAGCCATTGGATCACACAAGTTGGCAGTGTCCATCTTTTTACTTAAGATGCCCCCTGCAGCGGATGTAGAGAAGAAGCCGGCAGTCGAAATGTCAACTGCCGGCTTCCCGACTGCGAAATCCCGACAGGGGATAATGATAGGCGTCAAAATCCCAACGCCTATCATTATGCACCCGCCGATATCCTGCCGCCCAGCATACCGAACGAAGGTAAGCCGGGTGTCGCGAGCGGACAGCAGCAGGGGGGGAGTGGTTAGGTTTAGGGGCTCCCGGTGGGACTTAAAGTTAGGCACCCCCCCGAGCGGGTTAGGGTCAGGCTAGGGGAAGGGGAGGGTAGGGTTACCCACCCCCCTGGGAGGGTTAGGTTTAGGGTGCGGGAGGGGGGGTTAGGTTTAGGCACCCCAGGGGGGAGGTTAGGGTTAGGCACTAGGGGGGAGGTTAGGGTTAGGCACCTATAAGGGAGGGTTAGCGGGGGAGAGGGGAGGGTTAGATAGTTCACTTACCTCCGTCGGGATCTGCGCTGTTCGGGCTGCCGGCGTTGGGATTTGAACCTCCAGGCTCACGTCCGGCGGTCATTATACCGATCCACTCCTGCAGCTTTGGCAGATTTTAGCAAAGGCGCAGGGACGTGTCGCTAATGTGCCTCTGTGGATCAGGCCCACTGTACGTACTTATTTTACAGCAGAAAGAGAGTTTAAGGAACTGACATCCTGCATCTCACTCCCGACCAGTGGAGGCTCCAGAGGTGGGGTTGCAGTACAATAAAAAAATTCAAATAGGGGAGTCACACCAACTGCCAGTGAGTCCCGGCCAGTGATGTTTGGCAGTGTTTGGAGTGGCAGTTGGTGTAGCTCCCCTATTTGAATTTTGTACTGTACTGGAGCCGCCACTTCTCCCGAGTGATCTCTTATTAGCCAAAAGTAACTCACCCCCTGTGATCCCCATCAAATACAAGATCTTGCACCTAATCTATAGTTGACCAGGACATTTTAATGGACAGCTCTGTTAAAGCCGGGAGCGTTTATAAAAACCCTGACCGTGCATAATTCCTTTAAATGGGCAGGAGAAATGCAGATTGCTGCTTACAGTCTATGCATCTGTGCTGAGGATTCCATTAAAAGCAGGCGCCTCTCCTGGGGGATTAGTGCTGTGTAATTCACCAACAGGATTTCGTTAGGGCGTCTTCTTTAACCTATAATTTGTGTAAGCTCGCCTCCTTAATATTCTCCCCGTATGGAGCTAAGTCACTGGGACAGAAAACCAGGCTTGGAGGTAGCGTTAAATGAAAGTGAATGCAATAATTACAATTAACCCAGAAAATTAAGAAAACAAACGAGAGACCCTCTCCGGGGAAGACTGGGGAATCTCGCAATAACCCTCAAGCTATTTACTCACAAACAGAGCAGGAATTTTAACTTTGAGGTGAAATGTAATTATAAATGGCTTAATTATGCAGTGTGCGAGAGTCATGTACGGCGCGAGATAAAACTGATAGCCTATTGTAATTCCGTCCCTGTAGGACGCCCCTTCGTGTTTTGCTAAGCAATGATCTGCCTAATAGTACAGGAGACGGATTGCTCAATAATTCTGCGTAGGGTCGGTCTTGTGTGAGGGATTTTCTGTGGAAGGGATTCAGCGGCTGCTGTTACAAAAAAAGTAATGTGTTTACACAGGGGACGTGGCATCATTTGGCCCAGGGGCAAGCGGACGTACTCTAGTGCCCCACGGTAACGCAACACCAGCTACATGTTTGCAATAAGAGGTCATTATGAGGAGTGCGGAATGCGTTAGCTGTAACGGAACGACATCGGTGGCTACCTGTGGTTTAGGGGCCTATTCAAAGGTGGCCCCACGATAATTTAGAATCCAACTTGCTGCGAGTAGATAATTACCAGAACAATTTACACTTCATTTGACGCATGCGCACAGTGGCGGCGAAGGCATCCGTTCGGATCGCTCTTCACAACCCCAGACCTCCTTCCCATAGGGCCCCTATTAATGAACGGGCCAGTTGCTAAAAACATGTGGAAACTGGCGTTTATGCATTTGTAACGGGCCTATAGCGGATAATATATAGGCCCCAATAACATGATCATCATGATCTCCTGTCTTGAATGGAAGTGAAAACTGCTATAGGGCACATTTGCTACATACAGTGACCTCGGACCTGTGAGCTGACAGTGTGCAGCGCTGACGGGACAGGGACATCTTCCCCCTTGCTTCCGCCTGGACTCCTGAGGATTCAACAACTTCAACAGCCTGTATTCAATATTTTGGATAATGTCATTTATGATTTGTTAAATCATTGGCAAGTTCTGCAGATGAGGCAGCTTTTTATATAGGTCTACGAGCTGGCATCTAATATAGTGATTTACAGTACATCAGGGGCGTAGCAGCCGTGGGTACAGGGGGTGTGGTTGTGATGGGTCCCCCAGCGCCTCCTCATCTTGCCTCCCCCCTGCAGGCACGGTGACAGGAGGATACTTAGGGGACACATGTGCCCAGCGCCTTGCCTCCCATGCAGTCAATGTCAGATCAACCCATTGGCTGATGATCAGATTGGGCAAGATTCAGGACCTCATTCAGAGTCAGTCGTTGCGGCCGCACGGTCATAAGGGAAAAGGGGCCGGATATGCAAATGATGCACTCGCAAGTTGCGTCGTTAAGATGGGATCGTTAGCTGGACGACCAAAGGGAGGATGCGGCCGTAGGACTAAAAATACGCCCCCTTCTCGTTCGCATTACATGTCATCTCCGGGCATATAAGGATTAATCGAGACCATCGGAGCTGCTCATAGAGCTTAAGGTTGACCATACCCTCTCTTAAGCACTACGATCATGTCAGTGTAAAAACCTCCCATGTCACATGTGCCATGACACTACTTTGTTAATTATGCACTCCCATAAAACGCCGTTTGCAAAGTCAGGCACGCCTGCATTCGGATCTCCACTCCCCCGTTCACAAGCACCTTCCCCTGTTACCACCCACAAACGCCTCATTCTGTCACTCAAACTAACGACCTGGCCAAGTTCAAGGAGAGAGCTATTTCCGATCGTAACAGCTAGTTTGCGCACGCGCATTGCGAATTTTACGTATGCGCAGTTTAGCGAACATCGGCTGCGTACGACCGAGCGGCCGCAACTACCGACTCTGAATGAGGTCCTCAGTCCCGTGCTGAGCGGCAGTAGAGGCTGCATCTCCCAGAAGCACTTGCTGCGGATGCACTGCAAAGATGCAACTTCTACATATGGTGCGCATATGTACATGTAGTTCAATGTACGCAACGCAGGAACATCTACCTCCGATTTTGCGGTCATGTCTGTGTCAGTTCCACTGTTACTGATTCCCATAAGCCACCAAAGTGATAAGTAGATTTTTTTTTCTTGTAGAATGTTGAAACCTCCTCTAGATCAGTATCGTCCCATCTCCGCGCTCCATGTAAATCATGTGACCGCTCCTTGGGTAATTGTTTTCTTACTTATCAATTCAAACCTATTTGCAGGTTCATTCACATCATGAATTTCTCCGGTACAGATTATTCTTACTTACAGTACTTCCAAAATCGAACTATCAATAATCCACTCCATACTGCAAATAAATACTTTACAAGTGCCTTGCTCTGCCGTGTTATATTGGAGGTTTTGTTGCCATCGCTATATCCTCCATACATTGCATGATCTGTTTCCTGTGGGGATGATTCAGCAGAGGATGGAGTTGAAGAGTCGCACAAGAATTGAAGAGTCCTTCCTGAAATGCAAATGCAGCAGGAGGTGTCTGCTTCCTCTCGCTATATCTGTGATCCCATCGGTCGCGATGTTGTGCGGCGCCGGCCAGCTTAGTAAGGCTCAGCTTATGCAGACTGGCCGGCTTACGAGGCCAGGAAACTGTGCCCATGGACACAGGTCCTGGCTTTCACACTCCTGGAAAACGTGGCAACATGCCCCTGTTTCCGGGCACGCAGGCCATCCCCGTCCCTGCACTACCCCGTAAACGCCTCTGTCTGTCAATCAGGCAGAGGCGTACGGAAGCCTGCGTGCGATGACAGGGGACCTGTTCTGCACATGGGCAGACGCAAATTCTTGATAATCGGGAACCTGTGTTCAACAGTGTACTTGCGTGTAGGTGCCCCAGCCCTGGTACATTCAGGCGCACAGCTGTACATCAGTGTATCCTGTGGTCCCCACATGGTCCCTCCAGTATCTGCTGTGTTTTACTTTCTGTATGCCCTTCACAAAACAACCGAGGAAACTTTCCCAAGTGTTGAGCCTTAGTAGTAGACAACTGAAATGAAGATGTCCTTCTTTCTGTCTCAGAGCATAAATTAAACTACAGTCCATGAATCCTTTCACATCTATAAAGTGCTACCACAGCCTTTTAAAAAAATAAATAAAAAAAATTAAACCATCCGTATAGAGGCTTACATTTTAAGAAGCTTATGTCCTTAAATATACACTCAAAGCGGAAGAAGTGGGTTGGTCTATACACTAATTTGCCATAGCATTACTTACGGGGCAGAATCTCTCCTCTGAGCTGTAGTCCAGCTAAGCTGTCATTTCATGTCGCAATTCAAATCCTTAAAGAAATTCTAATGTCCTTGAAAATATGTGTCCACTCCATACCAGCGGCAGATATGTGAATTTATGATAAGAGAACAATGGGCCTGATTCAGACCCACTCGCAAGCAGCTGTCCGCTCGCAAGTGGGTCGATGTTATGCACTGCGCATGCGCACGACGGCGGGAGCTCCGTCGTGCGCATGCGCCAGACGCGACGAGCGAAGGACTTTCCTTCGCTCGTTGTGTCTGATCAAAGGGGGCGTGCTGTCGATGTTGATTGACAGCACGCCCCCTTTGGTGGGCGTGCCGGGGGCGTGCCTCCCAGACGGGGGCGTTCCCAAGGGAACGCCTACCGTCAGAAGCCGGCCCACTGACATCACTAGTGATGTCAGTGGGAGTGATTTTGGCTCTGATAGAGCCAAAATCACTCCGGGCCTTGCGGTTGAAAAACTCAACCGCAGGCTCCGGCTCGCAGTGGCGATGGTCGCGATGGTCAAGACCATCGCGGCCATCAAACTGCACGCTCGTATAGGCTGTGGGTGGTGACCCACAGCTATACGAGCGTCCAGGAGGTCGCTCCATAATTATAGAGGGCGGCCCTCATTCAGAGCGTGCGCTCTGCTCAGAGCGTACGGCTCTGAATGAGGGCCAATGTCATTTTCCTTTCCTTCACAGATTGCAAATGTCCTAAGCCAGATACTGTAAACAATTTTAGTGCATAAGCCCCAAACTAGCAGTGTCTCTCCCTCTGGTGCCCGATCAAGGGACATTTAACAGGAAGGGTAAAGTTTAAATAGTTTGGTGGAATACGTTCAGCATCCCGGCAGTCGAATGACCATTGTCAGCCTCGGTGTTTGGGATAAGAGGGCTGAGGAGGCCTCTGACACTATTAATTGTGGAACTCCCCCGGTCGGGATCAGTATGAAATACCAACGGCTGTCCAACTAGGAGATATGAAAAACATGCACTGTTAGGGGTAGGGATGGCCATCGGTGGGGTTAACATCGATGGACCCATCAGTGATTACCATTGATGGCACACAAACCATATATGGTGAACCATCGATGATTTGCATCCCCTCGATGGCCACCGCTGCTGGGGGATGCTGGGCCATGGGCCAATCAAAATTTGGTGTGGGGCTTAGTGGCCACCGGGGCCGAGGCCAAACTCCGTCCTGTAAAGAACAAAAAAAAATGTCTCTCAGTCATCCATCAATGGCAAATAACCATTGGTTCTCTGCCATCGATGGCAAAGCTAGTTAACATAGGCCAGTGACCATTGATGTTTTGTAACCATCGATGGTTGATGGCCATCCCTAGTTAGGGGTCCCTGAGGGCTGGTGTTGGAAAACACTGACATAGAAAGTATTTGACAATAGGATGATACAGAGGTTTCCAAGCTAGGTCCTTAAGGCACCCTAACAGTCCATGTTTTAAGGATGTCCATGCTTGACCACAGCTGAATTAATTAGTACCTCAGTCAATTTGATTTAACCACCTGTGCTCAACCATGGATATCTCTAAAACCTGAACTGTTGAGGTGCCCTGAGGACCGCGTTTGGGAACCTCTGGGTTAATGTTTCAGGAACTTGTACACTCCGGATTAAAGCTTGTGGGGGCCCTGGGACAACTAAGTTGTGGGGAGCCTAACCCCTACCCCCGCCCCCGAATACTTACTTTCTGGCTCTGTGTTGTGAAGCAGCACAGTCAGTGCTGCTGCATAGTGCGCAGAGCGGCTCCTGAGGCCCGACATCAGTGATCAGCGTCACGGACATGATGCGTCACATGATGCTGATGAGGGGACTCGGGAGCCGCGCTGCACTCTATGCGGCAGCGCTGACTGTGCTGTAGCGTTAATAACACAGAAACGTGGCAGCTCGGCCCCCATCTGGGAACAGGGCCGCTGGACACCTGCTCTCGGCCAAACCTGTGTGAGAAGGGGCAAATATAGGATTTTCTGGGTTGGGGTGTTTATATATTGTATACACAGTGTACTCCCCAGCAGCATCATCAGGCAGCCGGCAGTGCAGCAGTCACAGCGTCACAATGAGTCACACCCATGAGGCTGCGCTTCTGCTGGGTCAGAGGAGCACGTGATGGGCTCCTCCAATCAGAGCTCAGCACATGCTCCTCTGACCCCACTGCAGAGACTACTGGGATTTATTACCCAGTAATGCACTGCAGTGCTCAGCCTGAATGCACCGTGCTCCGGTCCCCTGCGTGTAGGGAAAGGTATATTTCCCCTTCAGAAAATGAACTGAGGGCGGAAGTTCAGTTTTCTGCCCACACAGTCCACCAAAAAAAAATAAACTTGGCCCCTTGTGGGCTCGCTTCACTCGCCACGCTTCGGGCTCGGTGGCTCGCCACATGATTATGATTATATTCCCCCTTAATGCCCACTTGGATGGTAGGGAATGACGTTGGACACTGGCTGATGACGTCAGGGTTAATCTACGGAAGGGAATCTAGCTGCTTCCCTGGGTGTAGCTGCCGGCCAGCCTCAGTCACAGCCTTGATGACTGCCCGGCAAGCAGCTGCACTGCACCTGCCATATGAATGGCCTTGGTGTGTGGGGGCCCCCGGGACGACCACCCGTCGCCCCCCCTTAATCCAGTCAGTACATGGGCCCTGATTCAGAACCGGACGCTCTGACAGAGCGCTCGCTCTGAATCAGGGCCGCCCCTCTGAATTTTAGAGCGGCCTCCTGGCCGCTCGCATAGCTGTGGATGACCACCCACAGCTATAGCGAGCGACCAAAAAGATGGTCGCGATGGTCAAGACCATCGCGACCATCGGGCTTGCGATGAGACCATGTGGTAGGGTCTCGTTGCCGCAAGCCCTGGAGTGCTTTCGGCTCTATCAGAGCCGAAAGCACTCCCACTGACATCACTTGTGATGTCAGTGGGGCCGGCCCCAGACGGTAGGCGTTCCCATGGGAACGCCTCCGTCTGGCCAGCCACGCCCCCGGAATGCCCACCAAAGGGGGCGTGCTGTCAATCACCATCGACAGCACGTCCCCTTTGGTGCGAGACCCTTAACGACGGCTTGGCCGTCGCTATCCGGGTCTCGCGCATGCGCACGACGGAGCCGCCTCCGTCGTGCGCATGCGCACTGGCCCAACATTGACACACTTGCGAGCGCTCAGCGCTCGCGAGCGGGTCTGAATTAGGCCCACAGTCCATATATATATATTATACATTGATAAAGGATTCAGTAGATAGCGCGCAGGCTCACTCTCCCGGGATTTCTGGATTTGAGACATCCCTCCCACATTCCGCCAGCTGGTCCAGTGAAGCGGAGGTAAAAGGGGGGTGGACGACACCATTCCCTGCCATCATGGGCTTGCCCCCTTGCAGACTAATAGAGCACACGGTGGCATTACATTGCAGGGAGCATGGCGGTGATTATGCCCCTCCTACCTGGCCCACCACCTCCTCCTCCCCAAATCTACTGGAGCACAAAAGAAGTAAGTGATATTTTATAACTGTTCGGTGTCTCCATTTTATTACATTGTATGAATGTAGCCTTTTCCTGATAATAAGAGTAATGTGCGCCCCCTTTTGAAGGTTAGAGGGCAGCTCAATATGGCCCCCGAAGTGTATCAGGTTCCCTTTGTCACTGCTCTGGCTCCATAAGATAGGTCTATTTCACTTATGGCGACACTGATTGATCATCACAAATATACACAGACCCCGCGGCCACAGCAGATGATGGATTATGGGCCTGACTCAGCGCGGATCACACGGCTGTGTTCGGACGCACCCACCAGCTGCGGAAATATGCAAATGAATGCAATCGCACGGCAACCGATGCACTATACCAAGCCGCCCACTTCCCATGACACGCATCCGCAAGTCAGCGAAAACATTGGTAACATCGAGTAGCATCGGAACCATTCGCACAGTTGTGGTTGACCTGACCCTACCTCACAAACTGCTAAACTGCCTGTCGCCATCTAGACCTCTGCCAGCGTATACAATCGCAGGGGCTTAATTAAGCCCGCCCCTGTAACGGCCTTCTAACGCACAGGCACGCCTATGTTTCTCCGACCACTCCCCCTCTCCACCCCCAAACGGTACCCGATGTCATGAGATGGGATTGCGTGGTCACTGCAATCACTTCCCGATCGCAGCGGACGGTTCACGTTTGCGTATTACGATACATATGCATGTGCAAGGCACAAACATCGACCGGCTGCATGCAAACGCAACCTTGCGCTCCAACCTGAATAAGGCCCTATGTACATATGTTTATCTCCAAGATAGCGATGTAGCGATGACAGCAGTCTAGGCCTTGGTCCTGTTGTACCTCGTTCCGTATTGAACTGTAAAGCTCTGACTACAATAACAGCTCTTTAGAAACACGGCTTCTTTGTATTTGGCATTTTCAGAGCAAATGTGCCAAGTGATAGCTATGTTGCCATGGCAATTCAATAATTATATAATAATGGATTTGTTACAGCAGAATGAGATCCCAAGGTACAGTAATATATCATCATATTTCACTAACCCGCTGGTGAACAAAACAAGGCAGCCTGGTCCCAATAGGGACAGATGCAATTACAGTAGGGAAACAATTGTTTTTAATTGACATTTCAGCAGCAAAGAGTCCACATAATGATTAGCAATACTGAGGGAAACATAATGATGGCTCGATGTCCAGTACTTGCAAAATGTGATAATAATGCCAGATAATAATTAGGACTGTGAGCTGGTGACGGCTGTATGTACTACGACAGGGGCAGACTCACCTGCACCTGCTATACCTACCACTGGCTTAGCTAAAAAAAAAGGCAAACGAAAAACTGAAAGCCTCATAGAGCAAAGTGCTTACAAATTAGTCCTTGTAGACAGTCAGTACAGTACAATATTTGGGTGATTGTCCCTAAATTCAGGACTTTTTCTCCTGGCTGTTAGGCAGCATGTGCCCCTGGCAGAAGTTTATCACCAACTACAGGTGTGCACCTTGGACTTGATACAGAGCCGCTCGCAAGCGCTGTGCGCTCGCAAGTGGCCCGATGGTATGCGAACGGGCACGATTCGTTCTGCGTGTGTGTGAACTACTCTGTGCGATCGCAAACCACTCGCTCACCCAGCAAAGGCAGCCCAGTGGAATGAGTGACAGGAGAGGCCGTTTGTGGGTGGTAACAGAGGCAGGACACTAATAACAGGGGGAGTGGAGATGCGAATGCAGGCGTGCCTGAGTGTTCCAACGCTGTTTCTAAGGCGTGTATAATTATCAGCTAGCGTCATTGTACGCGTCACATGCCTGATTTTTATACTGAAGTCTTGGCAGTGCGGCAGAGTAAGGCAACCACAAGCGCTGCGATCGCTTCCAATGGTCCTCGATGTACCGATGTTTTAATACACTTCCCGGAGATAACGTGCGCTAGTGGGCTTCTCAACATACGCTAATGGGTGTCTGCATACACAGAGCGATCGCTCGCACAGCCGAAGTGGGCGTGCTACTGCCTTTCCGAGCGAGCGCCTGCCGTGGCGTCACTTTGCCGAATTTGCATACGCTGGATGCGAGCGATCGCATCTAGCGAGTGGCTCTGAATGAGCTCCCTAATGTGGGGCTGTTTGTAGGCACGGGGAGTAGGGCTTCTGATGCACAAAGCCCGTCCCTGAGGTACTTGGAATGCCCCAATGTGTTTTCAGAAATGTTTCCTATTCATGTTTAAGCATAAGAGAAAAGGACCTGCCATCTGTATTACATAAACATGCTAAATGACTAAACTGCACCGCTAGTTACTATAAGCCTCTCCATCATTTATTTTATGTTTACTTTGCTGAAACATCATTCCAATAGTCGTGGTTACTAATTTACATCATGATGACCTTAATCTGCAAATGTCACTTGTTGGATCAAATGCACATATTGGTACAACAAACACAAAATGCCTTAATTACCTACAGTACTTCCAAAGTAAACAGAACTGTGGGCCTGATTCAGCTTGGATCACAGTTGCTAATACGCACGCAATCGGCTGCATTCTGCGCATGCATCTGGACTGCGATTGCAGTGACTACGCAGACCCATCGCAGAGTGATTGACAGGAAGTACCGCTTGTGGGTGGTGATGGGGGAAGGTTTCAACGCAGTTTCAGGGGCGTGCATAAATGATCCACTGCAATACCCTAAACTGCCTGTGGCCTGATAGCGTACGTTGAAGTTAGCAATTTCTGAGTAAGGTCTGACCTTGTGCAAGTGTGCGTGAGGCTTCGATTGTATGGATGGTTTTGCAGTCTTGCTAAACATTACGGATGTGTGTATGGTAAAGTGGGTGTCCTTATGTAGTGATGCGGCGGCTTTGAATTAGCATACTATCGCAGTTGAACTACGTGCGTATTCGCTATTGCAATAGTGATCCTTACTGAATTAGGCCCTGTGTTGGAAAGTCTAAAGAGATGAGACAGGAAAGTGGGAGCACGTTATTACATTAGCATGTAAGGGCTCTGTTCCTGCAGAGAATTACAGATGTGGCCTGTCGCCATTCCCCATGCATGGATCATATTTGTCAGATAGGTTATTTTGTTCCAAATTAAGTGACTGGTCCAAGGGCTTTGTGAAATGGTTAGGGTGAAACGCGTCACTGTGGCCCTCATTCCTCGGCACAAGGCTCCTTGTTCCCAAACCTCCCACCAGGAAAGTCAGCAAGTTTGCTGTAAACGTACACACTCACCTGCACATGCAACTGCACACACAAACTCTACACAGAATAAACACATGGGTAGAGGTAAACACTTTGAGGGTGTGCACAATTTTGGACAATTAAAACTTCATGTGGATCAAGCTTAGCGAAGCAGTGTGTCGTTACTTTTTGTGGTGCTCTAAATCCCATCAGGTCCAGCCAACCGCGACCTGGTAGAGCCGCCACAGGAGCCTAAACCCTGCGGGCACTCGGAAATATAAAAAAAAAGTATGTCACCTATTTTAATTTCTCTTACAAATTGCTTCTTTTATTGCAGAAATTGTTTTGTTCTCAGCTGAAAATAGGTGAGTCCTGGAAACAGTCTGTGCACCAATGTGTCTCTCTAACTGCTCCGGTAACAGGGAAAATTGCAGATGGTTACATTGCTGAAAGCGATTACCGAGCGGGACTTGGCTTCCTTCCAGTTGTCTCCAACCTTTGTCATCTTTAAAGAATCTTTTGAGAAAACATGAACAAACATCACTTTCCCTGTGGTTTGCAGGTTTTGAAATATCCTCCATTAAACAAGTATAGATCAATTCAACAACTGACAGATTTAAATGCGGAGCTCCAGTCGAGCTGGGTGACAAATTAGCCGCATTCTGCAAACACAAATATATCCTCATTTCACTGCTATCCATTCAGTCATCAGTCAGGTACCGTAGGAGGTAGAGGAGATGGCGCAGTAAGGAGAATAACAAAGACAAAAAAGTCATTTCAAATGTACGTTGTCGCCTACAGACAATTTTGTAGCCTTAGGAAACAGCTGCAGGAGGGCGGCCTAGCAATTCATAGCGGCCGGTGACATCTGATACATTAAATACCTCCCAACGTTTCAGATCAAAAATTGGGACAGATTAGGGCTCTAACGCGATGCGACCCAAATCTGCCGTAGGCACTTGGTTAGCAGTGGTAGACAGGTAATAGCGGTAGGTAAAAGGTCTCTACAGAAGAGATAAGTACTGCGGCACTCGACAGTAGCGCAAACAGAGTTCATGCATGCTCACTAGCACGGCTGTGATGTCATACCGCCAGTGTCACTGTACGGAAGGAGACAGCGCATGAGCGCAAACCTCTCCAACAAGTACAACATGAGAATGAGGACCCTCCTCCTGTCCCCCACAGAGCTAACACTTACTCCGCATACCACACCTACTTCATCCACAAAGGTTTCATCTGCACCGTCTCTCTAGGGGCCTATTCCTCAGTAATCGATATGATCCTGCACAAATTAAGGATCTTACTCGACACTCCTTGTGGCGCAAGACCCAAATCTGCCAGAGCAATTCATCACTGCTCCAATGGCGGGACAGCTGCTCCCAAAAGTGGCGTTTACACTGTTGGGATCCGTCCCGGAAGATTTACTGTGCATGTGCAACCTTACTGTATGTCACGCATGCGTGATGTAAGGGCCTGACGAGGCAGAGGGATGTACAAATGTGACCTCTTGCATTTTTGTTGCATTTGTGGCAAATCGCACCACGTATGGCTCAAGTGGGTCGCCCGCTGCGCTTGCACCCACGACTCCACAGGATTGCATGGTGCGAATGCAGCGAGTGGTGTGGCGCGCGCGGCTAATCGCATGGCGCAATGCATGCGCACGTTTTGTAGTGCGATCGGCAGGCTTCCACTTTAAGTCACATGGATTTTTTTTGGGGGGGACGTATTCTCACATTCACATATGAAAGTACAGTAAGTAGAATGCGGCGGCCGTCCAAAAAGCGTCAGCAGTACGACTCAGTATCAGGCCCAGAATCGGAAAACAAGTTGTCTAATGCCATTTAATGTTTTGAGGCTATGGAGCAGATTTGCTAAACATCGGATTTTCAAACGGCCATAATAATAATTAATGCTAAAAACTCCTGAGTTATGTTTGAAAAAAAAAAAAAAAACATCGGTCGTAGCCGGCTTTGAAAATCCAACATTTTGTAAATCTGCCCCCATGTCACCAGAATACACAAACACAGACGTGCACAACCAACCAATGTCTGCCACCCAGTATATCTATTTTTACATTCCTAATCAATTGGATTTGCATGATGTTGCATCTACATTACTGTCCCTCATTACTACTTAGATACGTGGGGTCTTCTGAGCCTATTTGCCCCTTTTTCTGCCTGAGCAAAAATTTATTCTCACCTGGCCACCTCTCAGCATGGGGTGAGAGTAAATGTTTAACCGCACATTGAACACCCCTGTATTAAGCTGTATCAGCTGAGACTGAGGGCTTCATTCAGAGCCGCTCGTAAGCGGCCGCTCGTTCGTTCTGACCGATGTTCGCACATCTGCACATGCGTACGGATAGTAATACGCATGCGCGAACCAGTCAGTGCGGCCGAAAATCGTGTGCTCGCTAAATTGCGAATGCCTGCTATTTTGAGTGACAGAATGAGGCGTATGTGGGTGGTAACAGGGGAAGATGCTTGAAAACGGGGAGTGGAGATCCGAACGCAGGCGTGCTTAAAGGTCAAAACGGGCGTTTTAAGGGTGTGCATAATTAATACAGCAGCGTCATTGACCACGTCACTCGGTTGTTTTATAGCCAGAACTGCTCGCATGATTGCGGTAGGAAAAACCAACCACAAGAATAGCGAGCAGATCATACGCCGTCCGATGTACTCGATTAATCTAATAAATAGCGTACATGACGTATGATGCGAGCGGCCAGGGGGCGTTTTTTCCAAAAATACGACCGCAAGTTTTGTTCGCTCGTTCAGACTTAGAGGCGTGAACAGACCGCAAAGAGCGAACGGTTAATTTGAATAGCCACCCCCTTTTTCTGAACGAGCGAGCGCAAATAGCGTCCGGCTCTGAATCAGACCCTGAGCTTTATGTAGCTATGTTGTGTTAACAGTGAAGAGTTTATCAGGACTGGATTTGGCAGAGTGTAGGGACTAATCGTGCAAAAATGAGACTGTAAATTTCACACTGCTAAAAATACTTTGCTCAGACGCCAAAAATACCTTAATATAATCTGGTGACCCTGATTTTATACGTCTACGTTTATTGCAGCAGATTCAGTCCTGACGTCCCCCCCCCCACCTTACTATAAATATTTCTGTTTTGTAAATGTAGGAATAAATAAGAATTTTGGTTGCAATCATTAAAACTTGAGTCTGTGACCATTAATCCCTCAGATTAACCATTTACTCCAGATTACGATACGTTGATGACTAATCGGATCATTTTTTTCTAGATCGCCTGCAGCAGGAGACCATATTGAGCCCACTAATTGGCTGATGCTTCAGCCCTGATTTGAGATGTGGACTCTTTGCATGTCAGGAGCCATTACGTTTGCAATTTACACATTCAAACAGCATGTGTAAGGACGTTTCCTCCCTAACACAAGACGAGATCTCACCTTCCCATTAATAATTAAACCAGATGCATTATACGGCACTTGTGCTATTGAACACTTGATTACTCTACTTCAAATATCTACAGAGCTATACCCGCAGAGAATTGTCTTTTTACTTGTGTGCTCACCGGAGAGATTAAAAAAAAAAACCTCCGACGCGACACTTAAAGTACAAGGCTCATCGACTTATAGCGTCATCTCCCATAGACTCCTATCAGACAGCCGTACTTCAGCCGCCAAAATGTTTCGTGTCACATATGAGTTCTCACAACATGTTGAAATGCATTAAAAAAAAAAAAAAGGAAGTTGGATCTGCGAAAGAGATCAGATTGAAACGAAACGCGCCGTTGAGCCGCATATTGGATGCTCTATACTAATCTCGGTGACATCCATTAGGGTAATTGTATTTTTTTTTTTTTTTTATCAATTTTGGCCATTTCTATAATCCTGTATGTGCTACGGGGTCTGTAAAGCATCAGCCACACTGCAAATAAAAACAGCTGCTATTCCCTTATAGTAAAAGATACATTGTATTAAATGGAATTGCGGGAAATGACCAGTAATAATAATTTTTATATTATTCGAAGCAGGATAAAAATGCTTCTTCTCCTCCTAGATGCTTCTTGGTGAGGACGTCACACAGACCTGAGAGCGACACAGATGTGAAGCAGCAATTTGCTTTTTTGGGATTTTGGGCCTGATTCAGAGCCGCTCGTTCGCTCCGAGCGATGTTTGCCCAACTGCGCATGCGTACGGATCGTTATACGCATGCGCGAACCAGTCTGTGTGGCCGAAATTCATGTGCTCGCAAAATAGCGAATGCCTGATCATTTGAGTGACAGGATGAGGCGTATGTGGGTGGTAACAGGGGAAGGTGCTTGAAAACGGGGAGTGGAGATCCGAACGCAGGCGTGCTTAAAGGTCAAAACGGGCGTTTTATGGGTGTGCATAATTAAAACAGCAGCGTCATTGACCACGTCACTGGGTTATTTTATAGCCAGAACTGCTCGCAAGATTGTGGTAGCAAAAACCAACCACAAAAATAGCGAGCAGTTCATACGCTGTTCGATGTACTCGATTAATCTAATAAATAGCGGACATGACGTAGGATGCGAGCGGCCAGGGGGCGTAGTTTCCCAAAAAACGACCGCAAGTTTTGTTCGCTCGTTCAGACTTAGAGGCGTGCACAGACCGCAAACAGCGAACGGTTCATTTGAATAGCCACCCCTATTTTCAGGACGAGCGAGCGCTAATTGCGTCCGGCTCTGAATCAGGCCCTTTATCTTTTGAATGTGTTATTATAGACACTATCCTGCTGGGACTGCCGGGCCCCAAGCGGATCCTCTGAGCAGCGAGTGCGCTATCTAAGCTGGAGTTGTTCAGAATTACATAACTTGATAAATAAATCTTTGAAATGTATCCTGTTGCCTGTGCGCAGTAGAAGCAGCCATTGTGTGGGATAACCAGGGCTGGGACAGTCACTAGGCGATATAATAAGACATCATTTGGTTCCTGCTGATGAGAATGCAGTCTATCCATTCACTGTGAAACCGTGACATTGCACAAGTATGAGGCACTTTGTACCTCATGTCTCAGTGCTGTCACTAATTCCTGGTGAATTGATGTGTTGGCCATTGGATCAGCCTGCAATATTGGTGCCTTTACTATGGTGTATGGGTACAGTTTATCCAGGCTTGCCGATAATCTAGCTTCCTCTTCCGGGAGAAGGCAGCCAGCTTGGCACAGTGGTGGGGGGGAAAGGGGGGGGGGGCATGACACGATTTTGGGAGCGGGGCCAGACGATCACGTCATTGCGGCCCCACCCCCGCTACACAATGCGAAGATTACCGGCATTGTGTAACCAGGGGCGGAACCACGATGATGCGATTCAGCGCGAATCGCGTCATCAGCTTGAGTGAGCGGACGTCGGTGGGGGTATGCGGATGGGTTGCGCCAGCCAGGAGATTTGCCCGCTCTTCCGGGGGGTCTGGAGTGACACCTGATTTTCGGGAGGCTCCCGACCATTTTGAGAGGGTAGGCAAGTATGAGTTTATCCCTCATGTCTTGGTAACTTCCTGCTTAAGATGAATAACTACAGTACTGTAGAATCAATACTTCCTTGTTGAAGTAACAGGAAATACTGTTAGACTGAACAGGTTATCTGGCGCTGCTCGGTCCATCTCTTGTGGGAGAAACATGATCCTGAATTCAAACTGTTCAGCTGTTACTATGAGCATCTAATGCTGGGCATACACTGCCAGACCGACAGACGCCTTACCTGACAGCCTGAAACCCAGCAGATTTCTTAGTTATACACTCTGAGATACTGTATGTCCCAGGGTTTGGGCACACGGTATCTGGGTTCCTCCCCTGTGACCAATGATTGGATCAGTTGGACATTATTTCGTTATTACTGCATACATATTACGCAGCGTTTTACAGAGAATGAGGCCATTCACATCGGCCCCTGCTCCAGTCTAGCTTACAACCTATATTCCCTACCACATGCTCACATCAGTCCCTGCCCCAGTGGAGTTTACAACCTATATTCCCTACCACATGCTCACATCAGTCCCTGCCCCAGTGGCAGAGGCATAACTAGGGTATTTGGAGCCCCTGTCACCTCTCCCATAACCCACTGCAGGAGCCGGAAGGCGGAGCTCACGGTTCTGGCAGTGGGCGCAGCAGCCAATGAGAGTCTGTCTGACTCTCATTGGCTGCTAACACACACACATTGCCGCCGGGTAGTACCGGCACCGGCGGCGATGATTGTGTAAATGTGTAGTGCGACCGCACTCACCGCGGTCTGCATTACACTGGCTGACTAGGGCGTGCCTGTACCGTGGCCGGCAACGCCCCACCCCCACGCCGCCGGTCCCACGGCGCCCAGTGGAGCTTACAATCCATATTCCCTACCAAATGCTCACACACATACACACTAAGGATAATTTTTTTTCGTTGGGAGCCAATCCACCTATCAGTATATTTATGGAGTGTGGGAGGAAACAGAAGTACCTAATCGATAATAGGCGGATCGTGCAGATAATTGCTGGTGTAATCGCTTACCTCTTCGGCAGACTATTGCTTTATTTTGTTGTCTTAAAAAGTTTTCAGGGAAGTAAATAAGAAAGAACTTCAGAATGGCCGTGCATTTGTAATAAACAGAAATTAGTTTCTCGTCAGATGGATAACTTCAACTAGCGCAACCGCAAGTGTAACCGCATCAATATTTTGCACTAACCACCTATTTACAGGGGAACAAGATGTTACAAGCTTTGAGCTCCGCCATACCATGCAATCCCTATCCCGCGCTGTATCGGAATTTATACGCAATTACGCTTCGCCATCAGGTGTATACCGTGTATCATCAATCCTGTAGCACATAAACATTAAGTTTAAATTGAAACTTCAGATTAGTATTTTTCCATTTGCCCCAAAATATGTTGCTCAACTTGCGTGAAAATGGAGAATCCTCACTCACTAGGAGACCAGAATTTATTTTATGGTTCCGTCTATCCAGATACCATATCTAAGATCCTGGGGGAGATTTACTAAGCCTTTACTAAGCCTTAATAAAGTGGAATAAGAGATAAAGTACCAACCAGTCAGCTCCTAACTGCCATTTTTCAAATACGGCTTGTAAACTGACAGTTAGGAGCTGATTGGCTGGTACTTTATCTCCATTTTATCTATCCACCAAGTTTTGATACATCTCCTCCCTGTCTGGCAGTATCTGAGCAAATTACTTGATTGTCCCCAATATGTATGAATATAATAATGTAATGTATGAATATAATAATATAATGTATGAATATAATAAAGGGTTTATCAGGGGAAAGCTTGTCTGTTATAGGAATTACTCTTTGAGCTTAACGTTAAACATTAAATACATTGATGTACACTTTTTAAGCCTTTAATTATTGTGTATGGAAGTAGAAGCTATTCTGCAGTCACCGTGTGCTTGGTAGCTGCGCTGTACTGGAAATGTTCTGCAAGTACTTTCAATGCAACATTTACAGCCATATGTGCTGATTCTAGGCTACTGAAAGATGAAGAAACATTAGTCTGGCTCTTCTAGTCACTACTGAAGTAAATGACATTAGCGCGTGGCTTAGAGCATCATTAGCGAGTGAATTATTACTCAGGAAGGGGAGGGAGTCATAACAGTTAGGGGAATATTATAGGGGATTGTTACCAGTATCCTTGACAGTCTGTTTCTCCCTAGGAGTAAATCTAAATTTTTTTTGGTACATGAAATAGCACTTACTATACCCTCTAGGTCTGTACAGAACACAGACGTGTGGCTAATGGCCTTTGTAATCTTATTACAATTTTATAGACTGTTATCAGATAAGAGGATTAAGACATACGCAATGGTCCCACAGCCATTTGGAGGACTTGTGCATCTGTCTTCCTGATACTGATTCCAGGCATAAAGGAGCACATTAAATTTGTGGTGTGTTTCAGAAATCTCATATTACATGCAGCTTAATATGTTTGGGCGTTCTGGTATCGATGACTAGGAACAATAACTGCAGTACCCAGTGAAACGCGTTGGTTTTTTGCACCAGTTAGTGAGGCTTCATGATCCGCTCAGTTCTGCCTCCTCCAGTTAGTAGGTGCGTGTAGGTGTGCGGGAAGCCGTAACATTCTCCAGATGCATCGCAGAAAACTATAAGCGCCACTTCAAAGAACGGCATGTAGTTGGCATCCCAAAGGTCTGGATGCCAGCGCTCAGATTGCCAGTGTCGGAATCCTGACACCACTCAGTATCCTGGTACCAGCATCCCAACCGCTAACATCCCATCATTAAGTATTAGGGTTAGGGGAAGGGTTAGGTTTTGGGTTAGGCACTAGGGGAGGGTTAGAGTTAAGCTGTGGGTGGGGAAGGTTAGGGTTAGGCTGTGGGGGGAGGGTTAGGGTTTGGCTGCGGGAGGGGAGGGTTAGGGGTAGGGTTAGTGTTAGGATACTTACCTACAGGTGTCAGCATTTTCACCTAGCGAGGATTTTGAGTGCCAGGATCCTGGGCGCCGACACGCCGTACCCAACACCAAAGAACTACCGCCGGCCAACTTTACAGCCTCGATAAATGAATCAGCAGAGCGAGGGGAACACCATTATGCGTTATTACTTCTGACTACGTTGGGAAAACCTGCCCCTACAAATGCTCCTCTCTACTAAGGTGCAACTGGGGGCTGCAAAACGCGTTGTACCAAAATAATGACATGAAGCCCATCTGGATGAAGAACATTTAAAGTGTTAGAAAGGCACCAGCTGCACCCTGTTATCTCATTCCAACAATCTTGTGACGCATAATGAAATCTCAGTGTTGCACTGCTCCACATAACTAGCAGCTGTAATTATTCTGCATGAGCACTTGCATAGCAGATCGACAATGAACTCCAATCAGAACCAGTATGCTATGGGAGGAAAATGACCACCGAAAAATAACATAAGTCAGTCACTGTCTGCGTTAGGGGAGTACATTACATATTACCCCAGAGACAAGGCCGGAGCTACTATTAGGCAAACCTAGAACATCCCAGGAGCACCAAAGGGGGCACCTTAAACACTGTAAGAATTGTATTATAAAACTTCATTGATGGGTTTTACTGACCCTGCTGTGTTCCCCACGCCAAGCGCTGGATGCGGCATGCAGCAGTGACATGTGCTTATCTGTGACGCTGACGCCAGCTGCCCATCCCCCATGTAAGTGATGGACTGTGGAAGCCTACGTGCAGACATTGCGCCTGATTCTGAGCTGCTTCTGTATCTTTATGCGAATGCCGCGTCCCATTCCCAAACAACTGTGATGCTCGGCTGCAGCGTCTTAGGACAGTGGAACTCCGTCACTGCGTGAGTACTTACACGCATTGGCGCACCATCGAAAATTTGGCACATCTTACAGTTTAGCATCCCCTATAGAAAGCTATGGAAATGGACGGAGTGTGGCAGATATAAGAGATTCCTGCTGTGGTTACATCCTGGGGATACTTATATAGGCTTACTGTATCATCCCTCTAATGCGGGACACCCATGCATTACACAGGTTCTGTGGCTGATTAGAACCAGGGGAAATCCAGGCTTGAAGTCAGCCAGCCACAGACTCTGTGTAATTCATGAGTGTCCCAGTTTAAAGGGATAGTATGGTAAGCCTATGTATATATATAAAGGGATAGTATGGTAAGCCTATGTATATATATAAAGGGATAGTATGGTAAGCCTAGGTATATATAAAGGGATAGCAGGGAAAGCCTATGTATATATAAAGGGATAGTATGGTAAGCCTATGTATATATAAAGGGATAGTATGGTAAGCCTAGGTATATATAAAGGGATAGTATGGTAAGCCTATGTATATATAAAGGGATAGTATGGTAAGCCTAGGTATATATAAAGGGATAGTATGGTAAGCCTGTGTATATAAAGGGATAGTATGGTAAGCCTATGTATATATAAAGGGATAGTATGGTAAGCCTAGGTATATATAAAGGGATAGTATGGTAAGCCTATGTATATATAAAGGGATAGTATGGTAAGCCTAGGTATATAAAGGGATAGTATGGTAAGCCTAGGTATATAAAGGGATAGTAGGGTAAGCCTATGTATATAAAGGGATAGTATGGTGAGCCTAGGTATATAAAGGGATAGTATGGTAAGCCTAGGTATATAAAGGGATAGTATGGTAAGCCTGTGTATATAAAGGGATAGTATGGTAAGCGTAGGTATATAAAGGGATAGTATGGTAAGCCTATGTGTATATAAAGGGATAGTATTGTAAGCATATGTAAATATAAAGGAATAGTATGGTAAGCCTATGTATATATAAAAGGGATAGTATGGTAAGCCTAGGTATATATAAAGGGATAGTATGGTAAGCCTATGTATATAAAGGGATAGTATGGTAAGCCTAGGTATATAAAGGGATAGTATGGTAAGCCTATGTATATATAAAAGGGATAGTATGGTAAGCCTATGTATATAAAGTAGAGATGAGCGGTTCGGATTCTGTGGAATCCGAACCGCTCCGAACATTGGGGATCCGAGTCCACCCGAACCCTGTTCGGGTGTTCACCGCCTGACTCGGATCCCCGTTCGGGGCCGAACGGCGGCCGCCTGATGTCGGATTCTGACTAGAGAATCCGACATCAGGGCTCCTATTGTGTAGGGCAGAGCGCTGTGATAGCGCTCTGCCCTACACAGATACAAACACACAGCCGCCAGCGGCAGCTGTGTGTTTGTTACAGCAGCCAATGAGAGTCACACAGACTCTCATTGGCTGCTGCACGGAGGGAGCCGGCTGGAGCTCACACATGAGCTCCGTCTTCCGGCTCCCTCCTCAGCGTGTGACACAGCGGACGGCGCGGGAGCGGGGATACAGGTAAGTTTTTATTTTTTTATTTTTTACTTGTGCAAGGGCCGGGGGGGGGGGGGTCTGCTACTGGGGGGGTTTGCTACTGGGGGTGCGGGGAGGCCATACTACTGGGGGGGTCTGCACTACTGGGGGGGTCTGCTACTGGGGGGGCTATACTACTGGGGGGACCATACTACTGAGGGGCCTGCTACTGGGGGGGGCTATACTACTGGGGGGGTCTGCTACTGGGGGGGCCATACTACTGAGGGGCCTGCTGCTGGGGGGGCCATACTACTGGGGGGCATACTACAGGGGGGGCTACTACTGGGGCAGCCTACTACTGGGGGGGCCTGCTACTGGGGCAGCCTACTACTGGGGGGGGCATACTACTGGGTGGCATGCTAATGGGGGGCATACTACTGAGGGGGCCTGCTAATGGGGGGCATACTACTGGGGGGGCCTGCTAATGGGGGGCATACTACTGGATGGCATGCTAATGGGGGGCATACTACTGGGGGTGCCTGCTAATGGGGGGCATTCTACTGGGGGAACTGCATAGTGGACCCTACTACTAAGGGGACTGCATAGGGGGCACCACTGCTGGGGGCATTGTGTAAGGGACACCGCTACTGTGGGCATTGTGTAAAAGGGGCACTACTGTGGGCATTGTGTAAAAGGGTCACTACTGTGGGCATTGTGTAAAAGGGGCACTACTGTGTGTCGTAACATAAATAAGAGACACTACTTTATGGTGTAATGTGAATCAGGCCCTATGTGCGGTGTAATGCTAATAAGATTGTGCACTGTGACTCCTAGGGCCGTAGCCCACTTTGTAAACAAGTACTGTGACTCTGCTGGCCGTACCCCACTGGGTGGGTGCACTACTTTTCATTTCTGCCACTGCTGTGTGGCAATGTGTCATAGATGTGCTTTATACTGTGGTGTCTGTGTCGTTGTGCCGCTGCTTTGTCGCTTAGTAACCAGTCAGCTCACTGCAACCTTTGGCCAATAATGTTGAAAACAATATTATAAGCTGTGATATGGTCTAAATTTACTGGAAATTAATGTTATTGAGGTTAATAATACTCTAGGAAGAAAAAATAGACCAATTTATGTGATTTTAGCTTTTTTTGTAAATTTTTGTAAAAAAATCCAAATCCAAATCCAAATCCAAATCCAAAGCCAGTCACCGCAGTTTGGCAAATCCAAATCCGGACGATGAATTAGAACCAAATCCAAATCCGGCAAAAATGGTCCGGCGCACATCCCTAATATAAAGTAGCGTTCCCGCTAGGCTGTTTTAGCGGGGCGCGGCGCCCTGCCCTCCTTCTGGATGGCAAAAAGCACCCTGCCCTCCAGGAGGAGGGCAAAAAGCGCCCTGCCCTAACAGCCTGCGGGAGCCGTTCTCACCCGCGGGACGCAGTGTCCCGCGGGTGGAGAAACATGCGGTGACCGCCGGAGAATAGACGCCGGGCGCATGCGCCCGGCATCTATTCTCCCTGTCTGCAGGGCTTGGGGGCTGCCCGGCGTGTCCGTAAGTGCCGGGCACGCCCCCAAGAGTCACGAAAAGGGGACGCGTCTTATAGACACGCCCCCTTTACCAATGACCACGCCCCTTCTCGGTCGCGTGCGCGCACGGGCATGTCCTCTCTAGCTCCGGCACCCTGCCTCCCGCCGGAACTAGAGGGAACACTAATAAAGGGATAGTAGGGTGAGCCTAGGTATATAAAGGGATAGTGTGGTAAGCCTGTGTATATATAAGGGATAGTATGGTAAGCCTATGTAGGGATAGTATGGTAAGCCTATGTATATAAAGGGATAGTATGGTAAGCCTATGTATATAAAGGGATAGTATGGTAAGTCTATGTATATATAAAGGGATAGTATGGTAAGCCTATGTATATAAAGGGATAGTGTGGTAAGCCTATGTATATAAAGGGATAGTATGGTGAGCCTATGTATATAAAGGGATAGTATGGTGAGCCTATGTATATAAAGGGATAGTATAGTAAGCCTATGTATATATAAGGGATAGTATGCTAAGCCTATGTATATATAAGGGATAGTATGGTAAGCCTATGTATATATAAGGGATAGTATGGTAAGCCTATGTATATATAAGGGATAGTATAGTAAGCCTATGTATATATAAGGGATAGTATGGTAAGCCTATGTATATATAAAGGGATAGTATGGTAAGTCTATGTATATATAAAGGGATAGTATGGTAAGCCTATGTATATATATATATATATATATATATATATATATAAATGGATAGTATGGTAAGCCTATGTATATATAAAGGGTTAGTATGGTAAGCCTATGCTAACATTTAGCGGGGATCTGTAGTATAACATTATTAAATATACCCCCAGGCACATCTCTGAAGACAGCCTGGGCAGATATGTAACCTCCATGGCCTATGTTCTGTACCATTATGATTGAGCAATCATTTCGCTAAATTCCATACAATCAAGCAATTTATGTAACTGTTACATAACGCTCTACATACAGTACATCACAGGTTCACAAACTCGGTCCTCAGGAACCCAAACAGTGCATGTTTTCCAGGTCTCCTCACAGAATCACAAGTGATATAATTAGCTGCACCTGTGGATCTTTTAAAATGTGTCAGTGAGTAATGACTACACCTGTGCACCTGCCAGGAGACCTGGAAAGCATGACGTGTGTGTTGTCCTTAGGACCTAGGGCGCTGCGATTACGCGTGCAGACCTGCTGTGAAAATATGCTATTAAATGCAATCGCTATGCCGTCGCAGCCCAACATAAAGAAGCCCACTTCCCCTTACACACATCCGTAATACCTTGCAAGTCTGTGAAAACATCGGTAACATCGCGTAAAATCGGAGCCTCACGCACAATTACACCGGGTCAGACCTCACTCAGAAATTGCTAAACTTCCCGTACGCAGTGAGAGCTCAGGCTGTGTATGGCGTCACAGTGGATAATTTATGCCCGTGCCTGTAACAGCATTCAAACGCACTGGCACGCCTGTGTTTGGCGACTGCCCCCCTTGTCAACACCACCAAATGCTTACTTCCAGTCAATCACTCTGCGATGGGTCTGCGTGGTCTCTGCGATCGCAGTGATGACTTTGCGCAATGCGATACTTACGCATGTGCAGCATGCAACAATCGACCGTCTGCGCGAGTTTGAAAACGACCGGTCTACATCATTGTTTTGCCAAATCCTCACCACGGGGGTGAGGTAATAACGTGAGGAGAGTAAAATCACGGCCATGTTATGTCTATACTGGTATTTACGTTGAGTATATATTACACAGGCACCAGCTGAGCTGGAAGTATAGGATCGGCTCGCAGACGTGTCAAATCCCTGGATTACTGACAAAAGCTCCGAAACACTGCTGATAAATACCCGCGTGGATATAAACAATCGCAATCGGGAAATAAATGTTAATTTTGGAGAGAAAACCAGTTATTATCTGAGGGGTAACTGGTTTCTAGAATGGGCCTTGATTGCCAATGTGAACTTTCCTCTTTGCGGAGACAGCGCTTCCGAAGACTCGCAAATAGAGCTGAGGCTGGCCCCATTTATTCCAGACGCTTTTATTAAATGGCCTTTCACAAAAAAAGGAAAACAATCTTTTTTTTTTATTTTTTTTTTATTCTTTTCTTCACACAACAAACAAATGGAAAAAACTATTTCGGAGCAGAGCCAATCAATCAGCCATGCTGGGATTTTTGTTTCATCACAGGCAGAGGTTGGAAACGCAGCAAAACGTTCCGAGGTTATTTGCTATTAATAAAGTTTGCGACATCATTACAGCGAGTCCGCAGCCTGACAATGATACCGGGGACGATCACCCCGAACTTCCCACAATCCTCTGCAGCTTTACAATAAAGGCTAACGTGGCACTAAATCATTTAGTGACACATTAGCCTTTATTAATAAATGTCGTTTTTCGGTTAAATTAGGTCAAATAAAAATCATATGTTGGTGGGTCGCTGGGTGCCTCGTTGGGACTTATGCTGCATACTGGTATAATAAAAATGGGAGAGGACAATGCAAGCCCCTCAGAGACCACAAGGCCCTAGACGGCAACCTAGATTGTTTAGTGGATGATCTATGGCAGTGACCTCACTAGGGGGTGTGGCTACACCTTGCGTGGACACGCCCCTCTTCAAAAACCTGATCCGAATAGTATGTGCAGTGCAAACTACTGTACGGCAGCTCCTACTTTGTCCGTTATTCTGGATACAGGGGCGGATTTACTACTGATCGCTAATGCGATAACGGCTGTGATTATACAAGCTGCAAAAATCTGCAAATGAACGCCATCGCACAGCCGTCGCAAAGACAGCATAGAGACGCCCACTATCGCTATCTCACATCCGCCATTACCTTGCAAACCTGCCTATACATCGGTAACATTGAGTACTATCGGAGCCGCTCGCGCAATTACAGCAGGTCTGGCTTTGCTCAGAAATCGCTCACCTCGTCGCACGCAGCGAGTACACAATGCCATCCCAGTAGCTAATTCATGCATGCCCATGAAGCCTGGTGGGGGGCTAGGGCCAGCGACTGCCCCATTTACAGGTGGGCCCCTGGCCTGACCCCCACCCCCACCCCTCCCCCGACACCCTGGAGCCATCCCTGGAAGGGTGACAAAAAAAAAAAGTTGCCCATTGGTCAATCAGCAGAAGAAGAAGAGGAGAGTGCGCTTTCCTGCTCAACCCCTCCCCCCACTCCAGAATGTGCTCCAGCCAATCAGCATAGCAAGAGGAGGAGACTGTGCTTACCTTCCCCCTCCCCCACTCCAGGATGCACTTTGGCCAATCAACATAGCAGGGGGAGGAGAGTATGCTCTCCTGTACTACATTCCAGGATGTGCTCCAGCCAATCAGCAGAGCAGGGGGAGGTGAGTGTGCATTCCCACTCCCCCTCCCCCCCAACTGCCGACACAGTAGGATGGGAGACTAAAGCCGCATATCCACTACACAACTAATGCAGGCTTGCTTACCCTCCCGATTTGGTCGGGAGCCTCCTGAATATCGGGTGCTGCTCCCGACCCCCCAGAAAGGCAGGCAAGCCTCCCGGCTGACACCTGACCCCCTGACTACAACTAGAAACCCCCTGCAGTGGGGGGTCCCGATGACGCGATTCACGCTAAATCGCGTCATCGTGGCTCCACCCCCTGCTTCACAATGCCTTTATTTTCGGCATTGTGAAGAGCGGGCGCGGCCACAGTGACACGATCGCGCAGACACGCCCCTGGCCCCACCCCCATGAGGAGTCAGTGCCCGGCCACGCCCCCCGCTGTGTGCAGGTATTCAGTTCCCTCCCGGAAGGAGGGAGCTGAATGTCGGCAACTATCTACTAATGAATGATTGAATGATAATGACATCATTATCGTTCATTATACTGTGCAGCGGATATTGTGCCCAAACTAGACTATATGTTGGTCAGTGCCGGCACCCTCACCCATCCTGGAACCTGCACAACCTGATGATATCAGGTTGGACAGTAGGTTCAGGCGATGACAGATGCCGACAACGACCAGCGGGAGCGCGCATCGCTGGTCGTTGCCGGCATATCCACTGCACGATTGATGAATGATTGAACGATAACGATGCCATTATCGTTCAATCGTTCATTTATGTCATGTAGTGGATACGCGGCATAAGGCTGGGAACACACTCAGTCACCCGACAATGTGCCGACCAATCGTGCCGACACACTGCGCAATCTGGTGAATGACACCCGATATATCGTTCACCGCACCATTGACCTTGCCGGCGCGCTCCATCGGCTGTGCACGCAGACTGAAAGGATGACCCCAATGAGGAACCCGCGGGAGCGCACACAGTAGGTACACACTAACCGAGGATTGGACGACATATCGTCTCGTGTGTACCAAGGAAAAAGGAGACCTAACCGCAGGGGGTAAAGGGAATGGGGGTTGTTTGGTATGTAAAGAGCAGCTGGGAGTTTGTGCTTTGGGGGTAATAAGGTTCATTTACATTTATTTTTATATCTTTAAAATGTTGTGTCACGTATGTGGGTGTCACTCCTCAGTGTGTCATGGCAGAAAAACATTTGGGAACCACCGACCTAGGGACTTATTCAGCACAGATCGCACGTCTGCGTTCGCACGCACCCGCTAAAATATGCTAATGAATGCAATCGCACGGCAACCGTAGCACTATACCAAGACGCCCATCACTGTATAAAGCCGCCCATTAACCATCCGCAAGTCAGCAAAAACATTGGTAACATCGGAACCATTCGCACAGTTGTGGATGACCTGACCCTACCTCACAAACTGCTAAACTTCCTGTCGTCATCTAGACCGCTGCCAGCATATACAATCGCAGGGGCTTAATTATGCACGCCCCTGTAACGGCGTTCAAACGCATAGGCACGCCTTCGTCCCTCCGACCACCCCCCTCTCCACCCCTAAACGATCACTTTATGTCAATCATTATGCTGTTAGACTGCGTGCACACTGCGAACGCTTGCCGATTGTAGCGGCCATACGATCCAGGCTGAATAAGGCCCTTAATACTGTACATACAGAATAAGAACAGATACTGTGATTTATAATCTGCATAGACAAAGAAGTGATACTGTGCGGTTATTCATATATAAATTCAGAACAAACACTGCAATGAAGGTCAGGATAAGCATAAACTGACATGGTAAATACAGCACTGTCTGTCCCCTGTTGCTGTCTGTAGCCTCCACTAGTCAGGTAAATAAGATCTCGGCATTGTCAGTGTATAATGTGAATCACAGAACCCATTAACCTGATAAACAGATGAACGCAATGTCGGATGCAGTGGTGGATGTTTTGCTACTGCACATGAGCCAAAACCGCACTACATGAGCACAGCGGTTGGTCGGCAATGGCGGTCGCAGAGAGGATTTATTTGCAAAGTGAGTGACACGTAGTCATGGTTTGGGGGAGGTGATGGAAGATGGCTAGAAAACCGCACGTGTGTCGGGACCATTTTCTCCGTGTGCCTAAGTGAGCCTTTGCGAATTTGTACGCAGCTGGAGAGGCCTCTTAGGTGAAACGCTCATTCTGAGACAGCACAGGCTTAATCAGAGGTTCGATGTGTGAGCGATGTTTTTGCTTTTGCGGCGGATGTGAGATGCCCACAGTGGGAGCCTCTGCGCACAAGACGGCGACTTTTGTCATTTGCATACTTTCGGCAATTCCACTGCGTACGGGACGCCAGCAGCGCCGGCCGTTGTGTGCGCCTCTGAATCCGACCCACAAAGAGTTATTGCAGGGAAAGCGATCTCTCTGCACCTGAGGACGGCTACAATATCTGTGCGCACAGCGCGAGAACTCTCAGTGATTCTTGAACAATTTATACAATTTGTATCAGCGACCAAGGAATGTGATTCAAGAGCTCAGAATAATATTTGTACGACTGATCAATAGAAATTCAATGGAGTCCCCGAGAGCCCACGGTATTGATTTACCAAGTCTGCCGCTGAACTCCTTGGTGCGCTGCTGGTGTTTCTCATCGGTATCGCAGAGCTTCTTCGCAACAACATTACTCAGGGGGTTATGAGTTAACATAATGGCAGATAACCCTCCACCGCAGATTTTATAGAGACTTATTTCTGGAAGCGGCGAGCGTACAGAAAGCTACATTAGTATTTCATAAGGCTCAAATTAACGTTCTAAACACTTCAGATCTCGCCTGACGCGCAGAGAACGTATGACAATCTATCAGTGATAATCGTGACTAAAGCAAAGAAAAAATGTTTCTGGGACACATAGGGCCCTGAAGCGCCCACAGCAGTGTCTATTTACGATCGCCAGTCTGTGACGCAAATGCAGATATGTCATCAGTCGCACCAACAAAACTTGAGTGGTCGAGTGTCTGTGTATGCAACAGCTTTCACCAAAATGCCTGTGACACTCATAACACGCCCATAGTATGGTCCATCGCCGTGCATGCGCTACGCCACCTCCCTGTCGCCGCCCGTTACACCAATTGCATTTTCAATACACTTCTCTACAGTCACACCAAATAGCGCCTCTCTGCGCTCCAGGTCCCTGGCGCGTCGGCTGGCCCAAGCGTCTTACTCACTCAAAATGTGCGTCTTATTCACGTAAACAAACCTGGTGACAAAACTGCTTTGCTAGATTACACTGATCAATTTAGCGCGCAACATTTTCACCTCTGTGTGCGGCTGATTCTGAATCTCTGTACGAAGGGCTACGATGCAGCGGCCGCACCTTTTTCTCACGCCAAGTTACGTTGTGCTTCATCGGTGACTTTTTGTACATGTTTAAAACTAATTCCTGCGCGGTTAAAGTCCTGGCCCAGCGTCTCCAGCATTCTGTGAGAGGTGCGTCGCAGTGTCTGTGATGCAAATGTTAAATAAAAGAGAACTACGGTACGCGGCTCCTCTCAGAGAAACTCAGTCGCGCCGGGTGTCTCATGTTGTATGGCGTATAGACATCAGGGGGTATATTTACTAAAGTGAGAGTTTTTACAAGTGGAATTGTTGCTCATAGCAGCCCCGTAGCTAGACGGCAGTGCGCCCAGTGCAGCACTGCCGCCCCTCTCACTCCCTTTCCGCCCTCCCCCGAGCGCTAACCCTACCTTCCGGCAGTAGGAGGGCGGGCGGGATCTCCCGGGGATTTTTCACTGTCCAGCGCGCACCAGCCGGAGGTCTCTCTCTGCAGACCTCCGGCACAGAAAAGTGTGTGGCCGGTGCCGCTGCAGGATGGCGCCCGGTGCACATGACCCCTCAGCCCCCCCCTAGTTGCGGCCATGCTCATAGCAACCAATCAGATTCTAGCTATTATCTTCTAGAACAGGGGGGGTCATTCAGACCCGCTCATGAGCGGCAGTACACTCGCAAGGGGGTTGATGTCCCCCACTGTGCATGCGCACGACGGAGGGAGCTCCGTCGTGCGCATGTGCGAGACCCGGAGAGCGACGGGCTCTCCATCGCTCCAGGTCTCGCACCAAAGGGGGCGTGCTGTCGATGTTGATTGACAGCACGCCCCCTTTGGTGGGCGTGCCGGGGGCGTGCCTGCCAGACGGAGGCGTTCCCATCACTAGTGATGTCAGTGGGAGTGATTTTGGCTCTGATAGAGCCAAAATCACTCCAGGGCTTGCGGCAGCGAGACCCTACCGCAGGGTCTCCGTCGCAAGCCCGATGGTCGCGATGGTCAAGACCATCGCGACCATCATCATGGACGCTGGCTATAGCTGTGGGTGGTAACCCACAGCTATGCGAGCGTCCATGAGGACGCTCCAAAAAAGGTAGGAGGGCCCTGATTCAGAGCGAGCGCTCTGGTCAGAGTGTTCAGCTCTGAATCAGGCCCAGGGTCCCCAGCAACGGTCGTCAAGGCTCACTAACAGTCCAGGTTTTAAGGATAGCCAGACTTGAGCACAGATGTCTTAATTAGTACCTCAGTTATTTTGATTTAACCATCTGTGCTCAAGCATGGATATTACTAAAACCTGAACTGTTGGTGTGCCTTGAGGACCGAGGTTGGGAAACACTGTTCTAGAAGGCGATAGGGAAATATTAAGTAGAATTTGATTGGTTGCTATGGGCAACATCTCCACTTTTAAAAACGCTCACTTTAGCAAATATACCCCTAGGTCTTTGAGGACACATCTGCGTCTCTGCACGGACACAAAAATCACACCATTATGTTCCACGTCGGCATCGCACCTCTAAATCAGGCCGTTTGTGATATAGGCGGGGATCAGTGGCGTAACTACGGAGGGTGCAGGGGGTGCGGTTGCTATGGGGCTCGGCGGCTTAAGGGGCCCGCTGGCCCAGCGATCACATCCCCTGCACCCTCCATTTGCCGGGCGCCCGCTGAGATTGTGTTACCAGCGGGCGCCCGGCTCCTTCTCTTCTCTCTCCCCCTCCCCCCGGTGCCAGCAGAAGCCGGACGACGGAGCTCACTCCTGAGCTCCGGCTTCCAGGTCCTGCAGTGCACTATGGGAGTGACGTCACTCCCATAGTTCCGAGGTGTGGGCGCCGGGGATGGACGTCAGCAGCAGGCACTGGAGCGGGGTTTAAGGTAAGTATGTTTTTTTATTTGTGTGTGTATGTCGGTGGGTGGCGGCGGCGGGGAGGCGGTGGCCTTACTACTGGGGGCATTATATGGGGGCATTACAGGGGCCTTACTACTGGGGGCATAATATAGGGGCATTACAGGGGCCTGCCTCACTACTGGGGGCATAATATGGGGGCACTACATGTGGCATAATAGGGGCTTTACTACTGGGGACATAATATGGGGGCACTACATGGGGCATAATAGGGGCTTTACTACTGGGGACATAATATGGGTCACTACAGGGGGCATTACAGGGCCTGACTACTGGGGGCATAATATGGGTCACTACAGGGGGCATTACAGGGGCCTTACTACTGGGGGCATTACAGGGGCCTTACTACTGGTGGCACTGCAGGGGGCACTACTACAGGGGGTATTACATTTAGGGGCATTATTACCAGGGGGCACTGCGTAAGGGGCACCATTACAGTGGCCATTGCATAAAGGACACCATTACAGTGGGCATTTAGTGTTTTAGGGGAACTACTACTTATCGGAAGAGCTGTCCTTTGCGCTACTGATCGCATATGTTAGTGCATAGGCGATTAGTAGGAATGCGAATCATGGCGGGATGTACTCCGCAAGGCTAGTACATCCCGCCCATAGAGAGATTGATGGGTGATGTCCTTACTAGGCAAGAATATAATAAACATTGTAAGATAACAGGACATCTGAATTGATCAGATAATTTATTGGTAAATGTGATAATCTGATGCCTATATTAGCATATCTGTATCTGACTCAGGGGTCTATTTACTAAGCAGTGTTAGGAGACAGAGTGGAAAGTGATAAGAAAGTGATAAGGTGCCAGCCAATCAGCTCCCAACTGTCATCTCACAGGCTGTGTTAGAAAAATGACAGTTGGGAGCTGATTGGCTGGCACTTTATCACTTTCTTATCACTTTTCACTCTGTCTCCTAACACTGCTTAGTAAATAGACCCCTCAATTACACTAACGCAGCCAAATGCAAAGACACACTACACAAACGGTGCCGTCAAAATATTGTATTGGTGTAATCTGGTCCATCACGTGTGTGCCTAAATCTCACCAATCAGATCTACTGTATAGTGCCAAGACATTCTCTCTGTGTCCTATAGAATTGTGGATTCGATACATAGATGTATGCAGCCTCCCCAGGTATCTGTATTATTCCACAAACGATATCTCTGCGCTCTGTAAGTACTGTGACCGATCCTGTAAAATAGGCGCTCGTTCCGCAAATACCATTTTGTAATATCACAGCGGCACCGAAACATCCATCTTGCTTTGTGTTGCTGGTTCAGAAATTCATTCATAAAGTAGAATTTTTAAAAGGAAGACTCAGGCGCCCTCGGAAACTACAGCAATGAGGTTCTCCTGGATAATACTGACATTAACGATTAAGTACTGGAGAGCTAAATGAATTCAGCAGTCTAATTTACTCGCCACAATGTATCGCCTGGTGCCTACTGGGTTAAGAAAAAAAGGCAATCAGAGGACATTGTATCCGGCTATTGTGTTTGTTTGTGATTAAGTGGAACACGGATTTGTTGGCGTCGGTTAATTAGAATTACCTGCAATATAGATAGATCTCTATATTTTACTTGTCC
Organism: Taudactylus pleione; assembly: GCA_031769625.1. Lineage (NCBI taxonomy): Eukaryota > Metazoa > Chordata > Amphibia > Anura > Myobatrachidae > Taudactylus > Taudactylus pleione. Next base: position 1,432,042 of record JAUIMM010000448.1, read on the forward strand.
CCCAGTCCCAGGGGGAGGGAGGGAAAAATCCATCGTTCTCTCATGGACTGACCTTTTAATTGAAGGGCTATGTTTGCTTTTAAATAGGCAATTTCATACTTGTAGACGTTGATTTCCCCAATGGCTGGAAAGTAGGCCGAGGGCCTTGTAATCCAGGGCAGAGAAATTTGATGGGTGGTCGAGAGAAAACAAGATGGAGGAGAGGGGAGGGGGGGTAGCGTAGTGGTTGTCACCTATACTGTACGTATGGCGGCTTCTTTTTATTAATTATCATGGAAAAATCTATTATGTATTCTCTAGCAAGAGATTACAATTCAATTAGTGGGCAGGTTAAGAAGGGAAAGTTTCATGCTGTGATGTATAAGCAGATAATTAAAGTGCAACTGGGAAAAAAAATAGCCCAGGCTGTGTGAGTGAGATATGAATTCACTGCATTTGAATTGGTTATAATTTAAATGCCGGTCAGTATTTGTAATGTGCCACGAGGCCCATTTCATAGGCAGACTTGTCATTCCAGCGTTATTGTTTGCGGGTGTCGGTTTTTAACTGGAAACAAATGTTTCTACTAGGAAACTTCATACCGCTTTTCCACCACAAACCCAGGTCCGACCCAGTTTACATCATACATGCAGACATTCAGTTCCCTCCTTCCGGGAGGGAGCTGAATGTCTGTGCACAGCGGGGGGAGGGGGGGGGGGGGGTTAGGGGTGGAGCCGGGGGCGGAGCCACATGATTATGTCATCGTGGCTCCGCCCCCTCTTCACAATGCTGAAATTATTGGCATTGAGCAGCAGGGGGCGGAGCCACGATGATGCGATTCAGCGCGAATCGCGTCATCGGGCCCCCCGCTGCGGGGGTTTTTTGTAGTAGTTGGGAGGGTCAGGCGGCAGCCGGGAGGCTTGCCTGCCTTTCCGGGGGGTCGGGAGCGGCACCCGATATTCGGGAACCTCCCGACCAAATCGGGAGGGTAGGCAAGCCTGGTTTACACAGCACCATCGATCTGGGTTATACTCAGGTCAGCCCCATTCATACTGATCCTGGTTCTGCCCTGCTAAACTTGTGAGGTCATAAAAAGTGGGAGGTGACTGCTCCACAGCCAACAATCAGCTCATTGTAGGCATGACCCAGGTCGGATAACCCGGGTTGCACCGTTTACACGGCACCATTACCCAGGTCCATCCTGGGTTCGACCCTGGTAGCTACCTGAGTTGGATTTGCCGGGTCATGTGACCTGGGTTATTTTTCAGGGACCCTTTTACACTGAGCTGCGACCCAGGTAGACCCAGCAATAACCCAGGTTTTTGCTCTGGTATAAGATAGAAATGAATGCTGAGTACACACAGAACAATGGCAACGAACTGATAACGATCAGACGATCGTTGTCTGATTGTCACGGGTCCATATAGTAAGCAGGCTAACCTGGTGTGTCATTGTTCTGGACCCCAGGTGTCGGTGTGTCATTGTTCTCGGACCCCAGGTGTCGGTGTGTCATTGTTCTCGGAGCCCAGGTGTCAGTGTGTCATTGTTCTGGACCCGAGGTGTCGGTGTGTCATTGTTCTCGGAGCCCAGGTGTCGGTGTGTCATTGTTCTCAGAGCCCAGGTGTCGGTGTGTCATTGTTCTCGGAGCCCAGGTGTCGGTGTGTCATTGTTCTCAGAGCCCAGGTGTCGGTGTGTCATTGTTCTCAGAGCCCAGGTGTCGGTGTGTCATTGTTCTGGGACCCCAGGTGTCGGGGTGTCATTGTTCTCGGAGCCCAGATGTCAGTGTGTCATTGTTCTGGGACCCCAGGTGTCGGTGTGTCATTGTTCTGGGACCCCAGGTGTCGGTGTGTCATTGTTCTCGGAGCCCAGGTGTCGGTGTGTCATTGTTCTCGGAGCCCAGGTGTCGGTGTGTCATTGTTCTGGGACCCCAGGTGTCGGTGTGTCATTGTTCTGGGACCCCAGGTGTCGGTGTGTCATTGTTCTGGGACCCCAGGTGTCGGTGTGTCATTGTTCTGGGACCCCAGGTGTCGGTGTGTCATTGTTCTCGGAGCCCAGATGTCGGTGTGTCATTGTTCTGGGAGCCCAGGTGTCAGTGTGTAATTGTTCTGGATAGGGATGTGCGCCGGACCATTTTTGCCGGATTTGGATTTGGATTTGGTTCTAATTCGTCGTCCGGCTTTGGATTTGGATTTGGATTTGCCAAACTGCGGTGACTGGCTTTGGATTTGGATTTGGATTTGGATTTTTTTACAAAAATTGACAAAAAAAGCTAAAATCACATAAATTGGTCTTTTTTTTCTTCCTAGAGTATTATTAACCTCAATAACATTAATTTCCAGTCAATTTAGACCATATCACAGCTTATAATATTGTTTTCAACATTATTGGCCAAAGGTTGCAGTGAGCTGACTGGTTACTAAGCGACAAAGCAGCGGCACAACGACACAGACACCACAGTATAAAGCACATCTATGACACATTGCCACACAGCAGTGGCAGAAATGAAAAGTAGTGCACCCACCCAGTGGGGTACGGCCAGCAGAGTCACAGTACTTGTTTACAAAGTGGGCTACGGCCCTAGGAGTCACAGTGCACAATCTTATTAGCATTACACCGCACATAGGGCCTGATTCACATTACACCATAAAGTAGTGTCTCTTATTTATGTTACGACACACAGTAGTGCCCCTTTTACACAATGCCCACAGTAGTGACCCTTTTACACAATGCCCACAGTAGCGGTGTCCCTTACACAATGTCCCCCAGCAGTGGTGCCCCCTATGCAGTCCCCTTAGTAGTACGGTCCACTATGCAGTGCCCCCAGTTGAATGCTCCCCAGTAGTATGCCCCCCATTAGCAGGCCCCCCCAGTAGTATGTCCCCCATTAGCAGGCCCCCCCAGTAGTATGCCCCCCATTAGCATGCCACCCAGTAGTATGCCCCCCCAGTAGTATGGCTCCCCCAGTAGTAGGCTGCCCCAGTAGCAGGCCCCCCCAGTAGTAGGCTGCTCCAGTAGTAGCCCCCCCTGTAGTATGGGCCCCCCCTGTAGTATGGCCCCCCCCTGTAGTAGGCCCCCCCAGTAGTATGGCCCCCCCAGTAGCAGACCCCCCCCAGTAGTATAGCCCCCCCCAGTAGCAGGCCCCTCTGTAGTATGGCCCCCCCAGTAGTATTGCCTCCCCCAGTAGCAGACCCCCCCCAGTAGTGCAGACCCCCCCCCCCAGTAGTATAGCCCCCCCAGTAGCAGGCCCCTCTGTAGTATGGCCCCCCCAGTAGTATAGCCCCCCCCCAGTAGCAGACCCCCCCAGTAGTGCAGACCCCCCCCCCCAGTAGCGCCCCCGGACCTTTGACAAGTAAAAAAATAAAAAAAATAAAACTTACCTGTATCCCCGCTCCCGCGCCGTCCGCTCTGTCACACGCTGAGGAGGGAGCCGGAAGACGGAGCTCATGTGTGAGCTCCAGCCGGCTCCCTCCGTGCAGCAGCCAATGAGAGTCTGTGTGACTCTCATTGGCTGCTGTAACAAACACACAGCTGCCGCTGGCGGCTGTGTGTCTGTGTCTGTGTAGGGCAGAGCGCTATCACTGCGCTCTGCCCTACACGCGAGGAGACCTGATGTCGGATTCTCTAGTGAGAATCCGACATCAGGCGGCCGCCGTTCGGCCCCGAACGGGGATCCGAGTCAGGCGGTGAACACCCGAACAGGGTTCGGGTGGACTCGGATCCCCAATGTTCGGAGCGGTTCGGATTCCACAGAATCCGAACCGCTCATCTCTAGTTCTGGACCCCAGGTGTCGGTGTGTCATTGTTCTGGACCCCAGGTGTCGGTGTGTCATTGTTCTGGGACCCCAGGTGTCAGTGTGTCATTGTTCTGGGACCCCAGGTGTCGGTGTGTCATTGTTCTCGGACCCTAGATGTCGGAGTGTCATTGTTCTGGGAGCCCAGGTGTCAGTGTGTCATTGTTCTGGACCCCAGGTGTCGGTGTGTCATTGTTCTGGACCCCAGGTGTCGATGTATCATTGTTCTCGGAGCCCAGGTGTCGGTGTGTCATTGTTCTCAGAGCCCAGGTGTCGGTGTGTCATTGTTCTCGGAGCCCAGGTGTCGGTGTGTCATTGTTCTGGGACCCCAGGTGTCGGTGTGTCATTGTTCTCGGAGCCCAGATGTCAGTGTGTCATTGTTCTGGGACCCCAGGTGTCAGTGTGTCATTGTTCTGGGACCCCAGGTGTCGGTGTGTCATTGTTCTGGGAGCCCAGGTGTCAGTGTGTCATTGTTCTCGGAGCCCAGGTGTCGGTGTGTCATTGTTCTCGGAGCCCAGGTGTCGGTGTGTCATTGTTCTCGGAGCCCAGGTGTCGGTGTGTCATTGTTCTCGGAGCCCAGATGTCGGTGTCTCATTGCTCTGGGACCCCAGGTGTCGGTGTGTCATTGTTCTGGGACCCCAGGTGTCGGTGTGTCATTGTTCTGGGAGCCAAGGTGTCAGTGTGTCATTGTTCTGGGAGCCCAGGTGTCGGTGTGTCATTGTTCTCGGAGCCCAGGTGTCGGTGTGTCATTGTTCTCGGAGCCCAGGTGTCGGTGTGTCATTGTTCTGGGACCCCAGGTGTCGGTGTGTCATTGTTCTCGGAGCCCAGATGTCAGTGTGTCATTGTTCTGGGAGCCCAGGTGTCGGTGTGTCATTGTTCTCGGAGCCCAGGTGTCGGTGTGTCATTGTTCTCGGAGCCCAGGTGTCGGTGTGTCATTGTTCTGGGACCCCAGGTGTCGGTGTGTCATTGTTCTCGGAGCCCAGGTGTCGGTGTGTCATTGTTCTCGGAGCCCAGATGTCGGTGTGTCATTGTTCTGGGAGCCCAGGTGTCGGTGTGTCATTGTTCTGGGAGCCCAGGTGTCGGTGTGTCATTGTTCTGGGACCCCAGGTGTCGGTGTGTCATTGTTCTGGGACCCCAGGTGTCGGTGTGTCATTGTTCTGGGACCCCAGGTGTCGGTGTGTCATTGTTCTGGGAGCCCAGGTGTCGGTGTGTCATTGTTCTGGACCCCAGGTGTCGGTGTGTCATTGTTCTGGACTCCAGGTGTCGGTGTGTCATTGTTCTGGGACCCCAGGTGTCGGTGTGTCATTGTTCTCGGAGCCCAGGTGTCGGTGCGTCATTGTTCTGGGACCCCAGGTGTCGGTGCGTCATTGTTCTCGGAGCCCTGCTGTCGGTGTGTCTTTGTTCTCGGAGCACAGGTGTCGGTGTGTGTCATTGTTCTGGGACCCCAGGTGTCGGTGTGTCATTGTTCTGGGACCCCAGGTGTCGGTGTGTCATTGTTCTGGGACCCCAGGTGTCGGTGTGTCATTGTTCTGGGACCCCAGGTGTCGGTGTGTGATTGTTCTGGGACCCCAGGTGTCGGTGTGTCATTGTTCTCGGAGCCCAGGTGACGGTGTGTCATTTTTCTGGGACCCCAGGTGTCGTGTGTCATTGTTCTGGGACCCCAGGTGTCGGTGTGTCATTGTTCTGGGAGCCAAGGTGTCAGTGTGTCATTGTTCTGGGAGCCCTGGTGTCGGTGTGTCATTGTTCTCGGAGCCCAGGTGTCGGTGTGCCATTGTTCTCGGAGCCCAGGTGTCGGTGTGTCATTGTTCTGGACCCCAGGTGTCGGTGTGTCATTGTTCTGGGAGCCCAGGTGTCGGTGTGTCATTGTTCTGGGACCCCAGGTGTCGGTGTGTCATTGTTCTGGGAGCCCAGGTGTCGGTGTGTCATTGTTCTCGGAGCCCAGGTGTCGGTGTGTCATTGTTCTCGGAGCCCAGGTGTCGGTGTGTCATTGTTCTCGGATCCCAGGTGTCGGTGTGTCATTGTTCTCGGAGCCCAGGTGTCGGTGTGTCATTGTTCTCGGAGCCCAGGTGTCGGTGTGTCATTGTTCTCGGAGCCCAGGTGTCGGTGTGTCATTGTTCTGGGAGCCCAGGTGTCGGTGTGTCATTGTTCTCGGAGCCCAGGTGTCGGTGTGTCATTGTTCTCGGAGCCCGGTGTCGGTGTGTCATTGTTCTCGGAGCCCAGGTGTCGGTATGTCATTGTTCTGGGACCCCAGCTGTCGGTGTGTCATTGTTCTCGGAGCACAGGTGTCGGTGTGTGTCATTGTTCTGGGACCCCAGGTGTCGGTGTGTCATTGTTCTGGGACCCCAGGTGTCGGTGTGTCATTGTTCTGGGAGCCAAGGTGTCAGTGTGTCATTGTTCTGGGAGCCCTGGTGTCGGTGTGTCATTGTTCTCGGAGCCCAGGTGTCGGTGTGCCATTGTTCTCGGAGCCCAGGTGTCGGTGTGTCATTGTTCTGGACCCCAGGTGTCGGTGTGTCATTGTTCTGGGAGCCCAGGTGTCGGTGTGTCATTGTTCTGGGACCCCAGGTGTCGGTGTGTCATTGTTCTGGGAGCCCAGGTGTCGGTGTGTCATTGTTCTCGGAGCCCAGGTGTCGGTGTGTCATTGTTCTCGGAGCCCAGGTGTCGGTGTGTCATTGTTCTCAGATCCCAGGTGTCGGTGTGTCATTGTTCTCGGAGCCCAGGTGTCGGTGTGTCATTGTTCTCGGAGCCCAGGTGTCGGTGTGTCATTGTTCTCGGAGCCCAGGTGTCGGTGTGTCATTGTTCTCGGAGCCCAGGTGTCGGTGTGTCATTGTTCTCGGTGCCCAGGTGACGGTGTGTCATTTTTCTGGGACCCCAGGTGTCGTGTGTCATTGTTCTGGGACCCCAGGTGTCGGTGTGTCATTGTTCTGGGAGCCAAGGTGTCGGTGTGTCATTGTTCTGGGAGCCCTGGTGTCGGTGTGTCATTGTTCTCGGAGCCCAGGTGTCGGTGTGCCATTGTTCTCGGAGCCCAGGTGTCGGTGTGTCATTGTTCTGGACCATAGGTGTCGGTGTGTCATTGTTCTGGGACCCCAGGTGTCGGTGTGTCATTGTTCTGGGAGCCCAGGTGTCGGTGTGTCATTGTTCTCGGAGCCCAGGTGTCGGTGTGTCATTGTTCTCGGAGCCCAGGTGTCGGTGTGTCATTGTTCTCGGATCCCAGGTGTCGGTGTGTCATTGTTCTCGGAGCCCAGGTGTCGGTGTGTCATTGTTCTCGGAGCCCAGGTGTCGGTGTGTCATTGTTCTCGGAAACCAGGTGTCGGTGTGTCATTGTTCTGGGAGCCCAGGTGTCGGTGTGTCATTGTTCTCGGAGCCCAGGTGTCGGTGTGTCATTGTTCTCGGAGCCCGGTGTCGGTGTGTCATTGTTCTCGGAGCCCAGGTGTCGGTATGTCATTGTTCTGGGACCCCAGCTGTCGGTGTGTCATTGTTCTCGGAGCACAGGTGTCGGTGTGTGTCATTGTTCTGGGACCCCAGGTGTCGGTGTGTCATTGTTCTGGGACCCCAGGTGTCGGTGTGTCATTGTTCTGGGAGCCCAGGTGTCGGTTTGTGATTGTTCTGGGACCCCAGGTGTCGGTGTGTCATTGTTCTCGGAACCCAGGTGTCGGTGTGTCATTTTTCTGGGACCCCAGGTGTCGTGTGTCATTGTTCTGGGACCCCTGGTGTCGGTGTGTCATTGTTCTGGGAGCCAAGGTGTCAGTGTGTCATTGTTCTGGGAGCCCTGGTGTCGGTGTGTCATTGTTTTCGGACCCCAGGTGTCGGTGTGTCATTGTTCTCGGAGCCCAGGTGTCGGTGTGTCATTGTTCTGGACCCCAGGTGTCGGTGTGTCATTGTTCTGGGAGCCCAGGTGTCGGTGTGTCATTGTTCTGGGACCCCAGGTGTCGGTGTGTCATTGTTCTGGGAGCCCAGGTGTCGGTGTTTCATTGTTCTGGACCCCAGGTGTCGGTGTGCCATTGTTCTCGGAGCCCAGGTGTCGGTGTGTCATTGTTCTCGGAGCCCAGATGTCGGTGTGTCTTTGTTCTGGGACCCCAGGTGTCAGTGTGTCATTGTTCTCAGAGCCCAGGTGTCGGTGTGTCATTGTTCTGGGACCCCAGGTGTCGGTGTGTCATTGTTCTCGGAGCCCAGATGTCGGTGTGTCATTGTTCTGGGACCCCAGGTGTCAGTGTGTCATTGTTCTGGACCCCAGGTGTCGGTGTGTCATTGTTCTGGGAGCCCAGGTGTCGGTGTGTCATTGTTCTCGAAGCCCAGGTGTCGGTGTGTCATTGTTCTGGGACCCCAGGTGTCGGTGTGTCATTGTTCTCGGAGCCCAGGTGTCGGTGTGTCATTGTTCTCGGAGCCCAGGTGTCGGTGTGTCATTGTTCTCGGAGCCCAGGTGTCGGTGTGTCATTGTTCTCGGAGCCCAGGTGTCGGTGTGTAATTGTTCTGGGACCCCAGGTGTCGGTGTGTCATTGTTCTGGGACCCCAGGTGTCGGTGTGTCATTGTTCTGGGAGCCCAGGTGTCGGTGTGTCATTGTTCTGGAAGCCCAGGTGTCGGTGTGTCATTGTTCTGGGTCCCCAGGTGTCGGTGTGTCATTGTTCTGGGTCCCCAGGTGTCAGTGTGTCATTGTTCTGGGACCCCAGGTGTCAGTGTGCCATTGTTCTGGGACCCCAGGTGTCAGTGTGTCATTGTTCTCGGAGCCCAGATGTCGGTGTGTCTTTGTTCTGGGACCCCAGGTGTCGGTGTGTCGTTGTTCTGGGAGCCCAGGTGTCAGTGTGTCATTGTTCTGGGACCCCAGGTGTCAGTGGCGGCAATTCAATTGTTAGCACTTGCGGCTGCAGGTGCCGAGCGCCCAACAGAGCAATTGAATTGTTGCTCTGTGCGGAAGAGCACCCAAAGTAGGACTGTAGACGGGTTTAGCCGCTTTGCGCGGCTAAACTCTGTCTGTTTGAGCGTGACATGTAAGATATGCTTGGGCGCCCAAACACAATTGAATATCGCACCCTGATCTCCCGTCACTTTACAACAGAATCGCCCCCCGTGTGTCTTATTTAGCCTAAACCCCAGCACGCTGTTTTCAGTCTCCTGTTTGAGTTAAACAGCTGATTGATACTCTGACATTACTCACAACAGGTTCCTTCCCTGTAAGACCGTTTGGGGGCAATTCACTTACAATCAACAGCCATGTGTTGCCGGCATGTGGACCATTCCCCGGTAACTCACAGCCACAAATATCAGATTGTCCGTCACAGCACACAGAGCTGTGCACGTAAAACTGCAATGTAGCACTACCATAATCCTTGTTAGTGTGCTTATTCGCCCAACCCCCTCCCCTTGTGTCAGTCTGCAAATCATTTCCCTTGGTGTGAGCCAGACATGGGGGTAAATGTAACAGCCTGCGTGGTGCGGAGATCAGCGAGTTCCCGGCGAGTCTGGCAAATGTAGACCCACTGGGAACTTTTTAATGTCTGCATCACACAGGTTCTTCCAGTTACCCCTATAATGTTGCAACATAATAAAATAGGTTCCTAGGGCCCCTTTGCTGTGTGTATGTGTATGTACAGCACAGTATGTATGTATGTATATAAATGTATGCAGGGCCAGACTGGCCATCTGGAACTTCTGGCAAATGCCAGAAGGGCTGATGGCCTGATGGGCGGATCTGGTATGAAAGCCTGGCCGAACACTCTGCACAGCCGGGAGACTTAGTAAGGGGGGTGTGCCTTAAACCCATGCCCCCGTGAATTGCACCACGCCCCCGTGACATGTAACCACGCCCCCGTGAGATGAGGCCTATGCCCCCTTTTGCTTGAGGAATAACAGGGCTGATTTAGAGCCCTCAGTTCGTCCCTGAATGTATGTACAGTATGTATTTATGAATGTAACAGCAGATGCTGTCTCGGAAGACAGTGGTGAAAGACTTTTTGCATACTTCTCCTTAGTAAATATCAGCTTACAAAGCTTAGATAATAGGGATACATGCTAAAAACCGTATATATATTAACACTACCAAAAAGTAATATCATTGTGCAATTTGTCAGTAATTTAAAATAAGATTTCCATGGATAAATATTTAAAAGCTGAGACTGTTCTACGAAAATCCTTTTGACGGGCAGTAATTATCTCGCAGGAATTTATTCACCTCAAAGTAGAATTTATCCATCGCCGGGGACTGTGGCGAAATTTGGGGCGGATGGAGGCCAGCGATGCAGTTCATCCATCGGCAGTTGTTGCGCAGCTCACCTGGGAAAGCCTTCGGGTCTGCGCGAATGCGCAGTGAAGATACAGTATGTGTTGACTGTACTGCGCTTTTGCTGAAATGATAGTTGAGGAGGCCATTGCTCTTTTTAGGGATAACCACTGAAGGACATCCCTGCTTGTGCGGCACAATGGGCCAATCAGGCCTAAGCTCTGTGCCCCCTGCGCTGGCTATAAAAAAAAAAAAACATCATTGCGCCTCTGTCATCAATGACGGAGGACCATCGGATCTCTGCCATCGATGGCAAAACAGTTGATGGTTATCTCTCTACTGAATACATCGATACATCAGGCCTTGTTCTGAATCGGATGCTATTCCGATACAGCGTTTTTCATCTGCCCTTGCATCTGAGCCGCGCCGAGCATGTGTCACGATTTCATTGGTACAAAGTGGCGGAACAAATTTGCACGTGGTGCGGTGTCAGAAATGTTAGGGGCGTTCCTGATTGCTGATTGGGAGTAACAGGGGGGGTGGGTAAAAAAAAATCGCACGTAGATGTTGCGTCTTATGGGAGTGTCGCAGGCGTGATGAATACAAAGATGCACAGCCGCTAACATAGGAAACCATTCACTCAGATGGATAAACTCTATCTGCCATAAGTCGGGTGCAGGTTTCTATGGTACGACCGATGGTGGCATCTAAAGATGCGTCAATCGGTATTTCCACACCTATGGACGCTGGCGGGGGGCATGTCAGCCCTTGCACATTCGGACGCACGGATCTACACCGAAGGGCTCTGTAGCGGCATTAGCGGCAAAGGACGCAAGGCTGACCGCTTTTGTGTAATCTCCAGGCCAAGCCACTGCACTTACTCCATAATGATACATATCGCATCAGCACCTAGAACCATAAAGTAATAGTTTACCCTGTTCCGTCAAAGTTATGCCCCCGCACGCCATCATTCAGCCCCCGAGAAGTTGAGCTGTTTTTTTTTAATGTGCGTTTTTTTTTCCCCTTTATCTTCTGAATATACCGACTGGGATAAGAGTTTAGGGTCTCTTTCAGAGCCGCTCGTAAGCGGCCGCTCGTTCGCTCCGAGCGATGTTCGCACATCTGCGCATGCGTATGTGTTTTAGTATGCATGCGCGAACCAGTCAGTGTGGTCGAAAATCGTGCGCTCGCAAAATAGCGAATGCCTGCTAATTTTTTGTGACAGAATGAGGCGTAAGTGGGTTGTAACAGGGAAATGTGCTTAAAAATGGGGAGTGATGATCCGAACGCAGGCGTGCCAAACGGTCAAAACGGGCGTTTAATGGGTGTACATAATTAACAAAGCAGCGTCATCGACCACGTCACTTGGTTGTCTTTTAGCCTGAACTGTTTGCATGATTGCGGTAGGAAAAACCAACCACAAGCACTGCGAGCAGTTCAGACGCCTTTCGATGTACTCGATTAATCAAATATATAGCGGAGATGACGTAGGGTGCGAGCGGCCAGGGGGCGTTTTTTACCAAATAGCGAGCGCATGTTTCATTCGCTTGTTCAGACATAGAGGCGTCAACAGACCACAAAGAGCGAGCGCTTAATTTAAATAGCCGGCCCCTTTTTATGAACGAGCGAGCGCAAATAGCGTCCGGCTCTGAATCAAGCCCTGAGTACGGTCTCCAGAAAACCTATCAGGGAGATTCATTTTAGGTTCCTTGGGAACGGCTCCAGGATTGGATGCCCGAACATCCTCAAATCTTATAGAGAGCTCCTGAACTTTTTGGGTAAGCACTTGGATCTGTGCGGCAAGGATTTGTGCAGGGTTTTGAGCCTGCTTCATAATGAAGGACACAGAACGCACAGACTTAATTCATGAGCTGCCTCCTTTTTATGTGACTGGCTCATCGCTGTCCTCGTCACTGCAGAGCGCTGAGCCCTGTTATCCCTTACAGACCCTGCAGCACTCAGCCGGCACTTTCATCTAATGAGAATATTAAAGCTCTGGTCTCTGTGTACCAAACAGCTTCACAGCAATATTTTTAATGGCACCTTATTACATTAGATACCTTTCTGGAAACAATAATACCGTAGGAAATTAAGAGGGAATCTATTTTAAAACGGCTTCCGGGCTGTGAATTTGATCGGAGACTCGGGCTGGGCTGCGGATGGGGCCTTGTTAAGGTAAATTAGGTGAAGAATAATATATAGTAACTTATTGAGAAACCTGATAACCCAGCTGGAGAACTGTCTGTGGCTGAGATCTGCACGTAACACATTTATAGGAAGAGATACTGGGACTCGGTGCAGATATTAAGTGGCCCCAAGTGATGGATCCTGAATTTTACAGATCGGTATCGAGCTTGGAAGTAAGAATGGACCTTACAATGTAACCCCTGCTGTCCTTTCAATACCAGTAGGAGCGGAGACTTATGGCTCTCCCCCAGGACAGCGCCTAGCGGTCCTGATGTTCCCTTATGTGATCATTTGGTGGCTTCTACGTCTCTAAGATGCTGGAGCAGGGATAAATGCATCGGCAGAGGCCGGAACTCCATCACTAGGGCGAGACCAGCGCTGGAGAGAGCCTACCCAGGCCCGGGTAATGGCAAGGAGGCGTGACCTAATGTAAAAAGAAATAAAACTATTATCTGCGGCGTCGCATTGCGACGGCGAGTGCTCCAAATAGGGGGCTCCAATTTGACCCTCAGCCAGGGAGCAGATCTGGGGGGGTTGCGATCAGCAGCAGTCACCTTGCATGTGCTGCTGCTGCTGACAGGAAGGGGGTGGTGGAGTGGTTGGGGGAGTGGTGGACCCGGGTCCCTCCAGCAAGCCCAGGCCTGGGTAATCAGTACCCAGCGGGACCAGTGGCTAGGGAGGGGCCACACAGTTACGACGCCTGCAAAAGAGAGCAACAGACATCACTGCAACCAGCCAGGAGGCACAGGGGACCCAGAGGACAAGGCCAAGCACCAGAGATATGGGAGGCATCTGGCTACACACAAATCATTGTGGAGAGGGGGGAAAGAAGTTTCCTGTAGAAACCAATCACCTTCTGCTATCATTTATAGTACATTCTACAAAATAATATATTAAATCTGGCTGGTTGCTATGGGTAACACCCCCACTTGTCCTCTTTAGAAGGTTTGATGAATCTCCCCCGGAGTGAGTACTGCTGCACCACATGCTGCTGAAGTGACGGAATGGCTATAGATGCAGGGGTTCGGTATGATTTACCGATGGCCGCATGGCCGGCCGTTAGAATCCCGACAGCGGCTACCCTATTCTACCCCCCCAACTCTAACCCTCCCTTAGGGGTGCCTAACCACCCCCCCAAGTGCCTAACCCTAATCCCCCCTCTAAGTGCCTAAACCTACCCCCCCCCCTTCCCCACCACCTAAACCTAAGTGCCCCGGAGGGGTGCCTAACCCTAACCTCCCCTTCTCCTAGCCTAACCCTAACCTCCCCCGGGGTGCCTAACCCTAAGCCCCCCTTCCCCTAGCTTAACCCTAACCTCCCGGGGGTTGCCTAACCCTAAGTTTCCCCCGGGAGCCCTAAACCTAACCCTCCCCCCCGCCCCACGGGCGCCCGGCTTACCTTCGAACAGTAAGCCGGGTGTCAGGCTCCCGGCGTAGGTAAAATGACAGGCATCAGGATATCGACGCCTGTCATTTAACCCTTGCCGGGATTAGACAGTCGGCAAGCCGGAGGTCGGGATTCCGTCCGTCGGCTTCCCGACTGCTTCCCAGATGCAGCTGGGGATCATCTACATCTGAGGCGCTTATACGTATATCAGAGACTGATTTCATTTCTGTTGTGGTTTATTGGAATTCGGGTGTTTCCTCTATTATTACTATTCTCACTTTATAAAGGGAACCGGTCAGAATGTCGAAATGGACTATAGGTCAACCAATGTTCACATTCACAAAATGTCGACAGGGTTAAAATGTTGCCATGTTCATAATGTCGACATTGAACATGTCGATGCCAGAATGTCGACATACAATTTTTTTTGCTAAGTCGGGGTTAGGCTGTCCATTGAGGAGATCATGACTGATAACTATTAATTCTATACAGTGAATCCTGGGAAACCCAAGAATATAGACCGAGAATTAGATAAGGTTCCTTCAGTAGGTTTCAGCTGGTGCCTGTATGTGAGCTGTCAAATATCACCGTACCAGGTTCTTACCCCTAATCTAGCGCTACCAGTGCGGCACCTCTGACATTGTTTCCACGTTGCTTTTTGCTATCGTGCATGCACACAAACTCCAGATATCCTTTATAGCGCACGTGCAAACCCAAGTGTCCAATGGCATTCGCAAATGCATACGAAATCGCTAACATTTGAGAAGGGATCTGCTATCCCTGGGTGTATATCTGAGTAGAGACTGAGAGCCTCATTGAGAGGCGGTCGGAGGATGCAAGCGGTCGCTCACAAACTGGGCGGCCACTTGCATCCTGACCGGCCGCCTCTGTTGCGGTCGTTAGGCTGTGGGTTAACACCCACAGCTCTAACGACCGCTCCGGTGATGGTCGCGATGGTCATAGACCATTGCGACCATCGGGGCTTACGACGAGACCCTAGGGTAGGGTCTCCCTTGTCGTAAGCGCCGGAGAGTTTCTGGCTCTGTCTCAGCCGGAAGCTCTACACTGACATCACTAGTGATGTCAGTGGGGCCGCCCCCAAATGGTAGGTGTTCCCATGGGAACTCCTCCATTTGGGCTGCCACCCCCCCGGCCCGCCTTCCAAATGGGGCGAGCTGTCAATCAACATTGACAGCTCGCCCCCTTTGGATCAAGACCCGCTCCGACCGGCGCTGTCGGTCGTAGCGGGTCTCACGCATGCGCACGCCGGCACCGGCGCCGTCGTGCGCATGCTCTGTGGGGGGCCATCGACCCGGTCCGAGTGCATCGGCGCTAACGACTGGGTCTGAATGACCCCCTGAGAGTGGCCTAAAGTGATTGCAAAAAGGGTCCGTTTCATGGGCGTGTTACAGGACTGTCATGGGGTGTCTGTCAATCACAAATCCACAGCGCCAGAGGCCATGTTTAGTTGGGTTCCAGGAGAGTAACTAGAGTAGATCCTGGGCTACTGCAAAATGTTGATGTTGCGTCGATGTTTAGAATCTCCATCGGAAATATACAGACTGCGCAGCCTGTAAGTGGGCGTCTCAGCGCTCGCACGTCCTATCACACCATCCCGCACATAGAGAAAACTGTGATTAGCATTTGTATATTCCCGATTTCGCTTTTGCGAGGATGACAACGAATGCGGCTGCATCACCAACTATCTCTGGGTCACAGCGAACCATTGTACAGAGCAGAACCCCCCTTGCACAGCGAACCATTGTACAGAGCAGAACCGCCCTTGCACAGCGAACCATTGTACAGAGCAGAACCCCCCTTGCACAGCGAACCATTGTGCAGAGCAGAACCCCCCTTGCACAGCGAACCATTGTACAGAGCAGAACCCCCCTTGCACAGCGAACCATTGTACAGAGCAGAACCCCCCTTGCACAGCGAACCATTGTACAGAGCAGAACCCCCCTTGCACAGCAAACCATTGCACAGAGCAGAACCCCCCTTGCACAGCAAACCATTGTACAGAGCAGAACCCCCCTTGCACAGCGAACCATTGTACAGAGCAGAACCCCCCTTGCACAGCGAACCATTGTACAGAGCAGAACCCCCCTTGCGTCTCATCTGTACAAAAAATATACCTGAGAATTATACAGATCTTAGTGAGCCAAGGCTAAATTATTTAGGGTAGGTAAAGAGAAAATAATTCATATACAAAACAAAACAATAAATAAAAAGCCTAATGTTGCAAGTGTCCCAGCCTAGGGGGAATTTGCATGTTTGCATAGCGAAATGCGTGAGTACAAATATTCAGAACTGCTTCATTTGTCCTTTCCTTTAACTCCTATACTCTAGCACCCTTATCATTATCGTTTAATGTTATAGAAACTGGATTTTCCACATTTCCTTCCGATCAATTCTGAATGAACCATTGGCCAAATATGAGCTCATTCATCTGGTGCGTTGGGACTGTGTGAAATGCCAATAACATGCACAACCCCAATGTAGCATTGCCCACAACTAATCTCTTTCAACCTTCCTGCGAAAGTCCACAGTCATTGGGATCACTGATCCCTGTTACCAACTTTTCTGGCCCATTCACATCTGAACGCATGTAAAAGTCAAAACTGTGACAAAATGCTATGTCGGCACCATTCACAGAGCATTGGGGCTACACGTTTCCAGAGTTAGGATATAGGGATCGATGGTCCCTATGAGAGTGACATTAATGATGGTCTATTTCATTAACGTAAGTCTGATAGTGTAACTGTTGACTGAAGCTTTTTAACCCTTTGAGGTTTATTTTTTTTCCCTCTCTCCCCTTATCGTAATCCATGTATCAAAGGGGTTAATGAAATATCAATACATTTATGACATTAACTGCCTTAAACCATGGCTGGCTGCCTATGTATCTTACTATCCGGAGCTCAGGGCAGGGCTGCCAAGAAACGCGTCTGTTAATTACAAAGGAGCCCTCTGGTTATTTACAGCCCTGTGAGGTTTATCAGCAGTTTATGGAGAGATAAAACTCCTATTATTTACCCTCTTTCATCTGTCTCTCTCCCACAGGTTGTATTACAAGCATATGGCAAGCTAGATATTGGAGCAGACCTGTAGGGTCCTTATCAGTGTCTATAGATGCCCCCTTAATCTAGACTTTCTATGTTTTGCCAGATTAGATCTCCGTACATTCCCTGTTGCCTTAGAGAAAGTTTCATTTTGTCGAAAATGTTCCTTTAATCTCTTCAGTATAAATGTAACAATATTTGCCTACTTTTAAAAAATAACTTAATTGAGGCTTTGAAAGTACAGTAGCGCCTAGAGGAAGAGGGTGCATCATGCTCCGCCCAAGGGACGTGTCTCTATGGACATATCCAGTGCTGCCCGCACCAACCATATGGCCAGAGGGGGTTTGTATATGGGTGTCATGCCGCCAGGGGCTGTATACTGTAGCCGGAGACAACCGAGCAGCACAGCACCGACATTACTGCCACACTGACTGATAAATACTATGTACTCCTACACAGAAACATGAAGGTTCAAACAAATGGATCTCAGGAAGAACAAACAGAGGGGATACGTACAAAAGGGATGCTGGCCGTCAGAATGCCGACACTTGTCAGAATCCCAGTGCCGATATCCCGAAGGTAAGTAGTGGGGTTAGAGGGAGGGTTAGGCACTAGGGGGAGGGATAGGGTTAGGCACTAGGGGGAGGGTTAGGCACTACTGGGAGGGATAGGGTTAGGCACTAGGGGGAAGGTTAGGGTTAGGCACTAGGTGGAGGGATAGGATTAGGCACTAGGTGGAGGGTTAGGCACTAGGGGGAGGGTTAGTGTTAGGCACTAGGGGGAGGGTTAGGCACTAGGTTGAGGGTTAGGCACTAGGGGGAGGGTTAGGGTTAGGCACTAGGTGGAGGGATAGGGTTAGGCACTAAGGGGGAGGGTTAGTGTTAGGCACTAGGAGGAGGGATAGGGTTAGGCACTAACTAAGGGGGAGGGATAGGCACTAGGGGGAAGGTTAGGGTTAGGCACTAGGTGGAGGTATAGGGTTAGGCACTAAGGGGGAGGGATATGCACTAGGGGGAGGGTTAGTGTTAGGCACTAAGTGGAGGGTTAGGCACTAGGTTGAGGGTTAGGCACTAGGGGGAGGGTTAGTGTTAGGCACTAGGTGGAGGGTTAGGCACTAGGTTGAGGGTTAGGCACTAGGGGGAGGGTTAGGGTGAGGCACTAGGGGGAGGGTTAGTGTTAGGCACTAGGGGGAGAGTTAGGGTTAGGCACTAGGGGGAGGGTTAGGCACTAGGGGGAGGGTTAGGGTTAGGCACTAGGGGGAGGGTTAGGGTTAGGCACTAGGGGGAGGGTTAGGCACTAGGGGAATGGTTAGGGTTAGGCACTAGGGGGAGAGTTAGTGTTAGGCACTAGGGGGAGGGTTAGGGCTATGCACTAGGGGGAGGGTTAGGCACTAAGGGGGAGGGATAGGCACTAGGGGGAGGGTTAGTGTTAGGCACTAGGGGAAGGGTTAGGCACTAGGTTGAGGGTTAGGCACTTAGGGGGAGGGTTAGGGTTAGGCACTAAGGGGGAGGGATAGGCACTAGGGGGAGGGTTAGTGTTAGGCAATAGGAGGAGGGATAGGGTTAGGCACTAGGTGGAGGGATAGGGTTAGGCACTAAGGGGGAGGGATAGGCACTAGGGGGAAGGTTAGGGTCAGGCACTAGGTGGAGGGATAGAGTTAGACACTAGGTGGAGGGATAGGGTTAGGCACTAAGGGGGAGTGATAGGCACTAGGGGGAGGGTTAGTGTTAGGCACTAGGGGGAGGGTTAGGCACTAGGTTGAGGGTTAGGCACTAGGGGGAGGGTTAGGGTGAGGCACTAGGGGGAGGGTTAGTGTTAGGCACTAGGGGGACGGTTAGGGTTAGGCACTAGGGGGAGGGTTAGGCACTAGGGGAATGGTTAGGGTTAGGCACTAGGGGAAGGGTTAGTGTTAGGCACTAGGGGGAGGGTTAGGGTTATTCACTAGGGGGATAGGGGGAGGGTTAGTGTTAGGCACTAGGGTGAGGGTTAAGCACTAGGGGGAGGGTTAGGGTTGGGCACTAGGGGGAGGGTTAGTGTTAGGCACTAGGGGGAGGGTTAGGGTTAGACACTAGGGGGAGGGTTAGGCACTAGGTTGAGGGTTAGGGTTAGGCACTAGGGGGACGGTTAAGGTTAGGCACTAGGGGGAGGGTTAGTGTTAGGCACTAGGGGGAGGGTTAGGCACTAGGGGGAGGTTTAGGGTTAGGCACTAGGGGGACGGTTAGGCACTAGGGGGAGGGTTAGGGTGAGGCACTAGGGGGAGGGTTAGTGTTAGGCACTAGGGGGAGGGTTAGGGTTAGGCACTAGGGGAGGGTTAGACACTAGGGGGAGAGGTTAGGTTTAGGGTGTGGGGAGGAGGAGGAGGTTAGGTTTAGGCACTGGGGAAGGAGGGTTAGGGAGAGGGGGAGGGTTATGGTACCGACCGACTGGTGTCGGTATCCTAACCCAGTTGGGATGCCGGCATCAGGATTTTGACCGCTGGGATCACGAGCGTCGGCATCCTATACCCATCCCTAAACAGAGAATAGCAAAAAAAATTATATATATATTCCTGTTAGCAATATTTCACAAATACATCTTGGATTTGTCACTTCTATGGGTTCGGAAGAACATGCTTTTAGGAACCTTCTACTTAGATGGATTTGGGAATTAAATTCAAGATCTCAGGACCTGATTCAGACCCGGACGCTAAGCCACGAACGCACCCTATGGGCGATTGTCGCCCGTCTGTGCATGCGTATGCGGCAATATGCGCATGCGCGAGACACTGCAATCGGGAATCGTGCGCTCGTAGTACACAGACTGGACGCTACTTTGAGTGAGAGATAACACCGTTTGTGCAAGGTAACGGGAAGGTGCTTGTGAATGGGGCAGTGGAGCGGCGAACGCAGGCGGGTCTGGGCGTCAAAACGGCATTTAATGGGCGTCTATAATTAGCATGCAAGCGTCATTGTACACATCACTTGGTTGTATTTCAGCCTGCAGTAAACGCAGAGCTTGCGGCGGGGTAGGGTCTACCTCAAGCGCTGCGTGCAGCTCCGATGGCTCTCGATGTTACTGATTAATCTTACACTTCCTGGGGATGACGTGTGCTCGGAAAGTGGGCGTCTTTATACCGGCATGCGCTCACTCTGCCATCGCTCTCTAAGACATAGGAGGCGTCCTTATGGTTGGTTGTGTGATCGCAGCATTTGCATATCCGCCCTCTGACGGCTGCGAGAGAACGCAGCTTAGCGTATGGGTCTGACTCGCCCCCTCAGTGCTGTAAGGCAATAATGCTGACCACTACGCCATGGTGCTAACAGTTTAATGGTGGGTACACACTGGGCGATAAATCGTGCACAAATCGTGCACTTTTATGTCGGAATAGACCAGCGATGCGCACTCCCGCTGATCGTTTCCGACATTGTCCATCGCCTGAACATGCAGCACAATCTGACGATGTCTTCAGGTTGCTGCATGTTGGGGAATGGGGGAGAGAGCCCGGCGCTGAACGATATCGTTAATGATATCGTTCAGCGGCTGTGCTCAATGTCATGAACGACATTGAGCACAGCCTGCCGGGGACACACTAGACGATATCGCTCAGGGAGCATATCGTGTAGCGTGTACCCACCATTAGACTAATTTTTAAGTAACTATTTTTATCTTTGTTCTTACTTATTGTTTGTCCCTAGTGTACTGTTTGTACTTGTGTTTTGTCTGTTTAGTTTTGCTGTGATTAGGATAAAAGAGAACACAGAGAGTACCTGAGCCTCTCTAAAGTTTTTAGTCTTCTAAGCGTGATGTGAAACGCTGGGTGATTGATTCTAAAACTAATTATTATCATTTTTTTTTTGTTGTTTAAACTGTATTTGAAAGAAAATTAGTAATAATTTTGATAAGTTTTATTAATTTAAGATGCATTTGGTAAGATGCTCTACATGGATTTAATTAATTGAGGTAAATATTTATGCAGATTGTTTTTAGATGAATGGTCAGCTAAATCTATTTTTATTTAGTATTATTACATTTATATACATTGTATTTTCTTTTCTTTTTTTTTTTTCTTGCAACAAGTGTTTATTTTTCCTGCTTTGCTCCAAATGAAACATTTGCAAAATCCTACACTAGAAATTCTGCGTTTGTCCCTGGAAGGCACCATAATCTTGTCCACACACTGGACCTCATTCAGAGTTGGTCGTTGCGGCCGCACGGTCGTACGCCACCAATGTTTGCTAAACTGCGCATGCGTAAAATTCGCAATGCGCGTGCGCAAACTAGCTATTATGATCAGAAATTGCTCTCTCCTTCAACTTGGCCAGGTCGTTAGTTTGAGTGACAGGATGAGGTGTTTGTGGGTGGTAACAGGGGAAGGTGCTTGTGAAC
Source organism: Taudactylus pleione (assembly GCA_031769625.1). Classification (NCBI taxonomy): domain Eukaryota; kingdom Metazoa; phylum Chordata; class Amphibia; order Anura; family Myobatrachidae; genus Taudactylus; species Taudactylus pleione. The sequence continues at coordinate 1,453,024 of JAUIMM010000448.1, forward strand.
GGGGGAGTGGAGATCCGAACGCAGGCGTGCCTGACTATGCAAACAGCATTTTATGGGAGTGCATAATTAACTAAGTAGTGTCATGGCACACGTGACATGGGAGGTTTTTACACTGACTTGATCGTAGTGCTTAAGAGAGGGTATGGTTAACCTTAAGATCTACGACCAGCTCCGATGGTTCCCGATGGTCTAGTTTAATCCTTATATGCCCGGAAATGACGTGTAATGGGAACGAGAAGGGGGCATATTTTTAGTCTTACGGCCGCATCCTCCCCTCGCTCGTCCAGCTAACGATCCCATCTTAACGACGCAACTTGCAAGCACTTCATTTGCATATCCGGCCCCTTTTACCTTATGACCGTGCGGCCGCAACGACCCGCTCTGAATGAGGTCCACTGTCCTAAAAATGGCTACATTTGTGCAAAAAACACACGTGATGTCACAAAACATTATTTGCCCAACACTAATGGCATTCGACACAACTGTAAATGGTCATTACTATGTGCAAAAAAAACCAGTGAAATAAACGTCTCTCTCTCTGTTGATAACTCGACCATCCACCCTGCCCCACAAGCTCGCTGCCTAGGTGTCATCCTTGACTCTGAACTGTCCTTTGTTCCCCACATTCAATCTGTCTCAAAATCAAGTTACATACATCTAAAAAACATATCCAAAATTCAACCATATCTCACACAAGACACTGCAAAAACTCTAAACCATGCACTAATTATTTCCCGCATTGACTATTGCAATAGTCTCCTTACTGGTCTTCCCAAAAACAGGCTATCGCCATTACAATCCATTATGAATGCAGCTGCGAGGCTGATCTTCCTTGCCAAACGTTCAGTGTCTGCTGATCCGCTCTGTCAGTCCCTCCATTGGTTGCCAGGCTTCTACCGTATTCAATACAAAATACTGTTACTTACACATAAGGCCATTAACCAAACCACACCAACATACATCTCTTCACTCATCTCAAAATATCTCCCAACCCGACCTCTCCGCTCAGCACAAGATCTGCGTCTCTCATCCCCACGCATTACTTGCTCCCATTCACGGTTACAGGACTTTGGGCCTGATTCAGACCCACTCGCGAGCGGCTGTCCGCTCGCAAGTGGGTCGATGGTCTGCACTGAGCATGCGCACGACGGAGGGAGCTCCGTTGTGCGCATGCGCCAGACACGACGAGCGAAGGACTTTCCTTCGCTCATTGTGTCCGATAAAAGGGGGCGTGCTGTCAATGTTGATTGACAGCACGCCCCCTTTGGTGGGTGTGCCGGGGGCGTGCCTCCCTGACGGGGGCGTTCCCACGGGAACGCCTCCCGTCAGAAGCCGGCCCACTGACATCACTAGTGATGTCAGTGGGAGTGATTTTGGCTCTGATAGAGCCAAAATCACTCCGGAGCTTGCGGTTGAAAACCTCAACCGCAGGCTCCGGCTCGCAATTTCGATGGTCGCGATGGTCGCGACCATCGCGGCCATCAAAATGAACGCTCGTATAGCCTGTGGGTGGTGACCCACAGCTATACGAGCGTCCAGGAGGACGCTCCATGAAAATGGAGCCCGGCCCTCATGCAGAGCGTGCGCTCTGCTCAGAGCGTACGGCTCTGAATGAGGGCCTTTCTTCGGGCTGCACCCACTCTATGGAATGCCTTACCATGCACAATAAGACTTACCTCTAGTCTTCAATCCTTCAAGCGTTCCCTGAAAACTCACCTCTTCAAGCAAGCTTATTAGATTCCAGAACCGCCCATATAACCTTCATAGCTTCCATATCTAATCACATCCCCTCTCACAGACCACACATAACCTTACACATTGTCTTTCTCTCTTGACATTCCCGGGTGAGTGGATCATGCAGCCCACCAAGAAACTCTGCATTCTGGCTGGACCAAAATGCAACATATAGAACCTATCCTTGTGTATCAATGCCTATTTCCCTATAGATTGTAAGCTTGCGAGCAGGGCCCTTCCTACCTATATCTGTCTGTTATTACCCAGTTTTGTTCTATTAATGTTTACAATTGTAAAGCGCAACGGAATATGCTGCGCTATTTAAGAAACTGTTAATAAATACATAGAAAATATAATAAATAAACGTTTCATTGCAGGTTTTCAGACCTCACTGGAAACATCAGAGTTAAATCTGAATAGACCTATATTACTTTGCATACAGATAAGTACAGTCGGTGTTGGAAATGGATAGGTGTATATTGTTTTGCATACAGATAGGTGTACGTCATGCACTGAAGGACCCATCTCATGCAATCTGTTAAGGAACATGCAGTGCAGGAATAAATGACTTTTTAATGTTTGTGATCTGGCCCCTGTGTAAGGTGAGCTTTCCTATTGTTACCAGAATTGTATATTATTTTTATCTGCAGACAGTAGATGGCACTTCAGGAGACTCGGAACAAAATGTATCGTCCACGTGTCTCGGTTCTGCAAAACATTTCCACCGTACCCTGTCACATGCACCAGCCCTTACTGCAGGTACAGGATGGGGAAGATAAAAAAAGGACGATGGGCCCGATTCAGACCCAGTCGCTAAGCTGCGGACGCACGCTATGGGCGATTATCACCCGTCTGCACATGCGTATGCATCGCAGTGTGCGTGCGCAAATCAGTCACTGTGATCGGAAATCGTGCGCTGGTAGCACAAAGACTGGACGCTACTTTGAGTGACAGATAGAGCCATTTGTGGGTGGTAACAGGGGAAGGTGCTTGTGAACGGGGGAGTGGTGCTGCGAATGCAGGCGTGTCTGGGCGTCAAAACGGAGCTTTATGGGTGTGCATAATTAGCATGGAAGCGTCATTGTACACGTCACTTGGTTGTATTTCAGCCTGCAGTGATCGCAGTGCTTGCGGTGGGGTAGGGTCTACCTCAAGCGCTGCGTGAAGCTCCGATGGCTCTCGATGGTTCTGATTAATGATACACTTCCTGGAGTTGACGCGTGTTTAGAAAGAAAAGTGGGCGTCTTTATACCGGCGTGCGTTCGCTCTGCCGTCGCTGTCTAAGGCATAGTGGACCTTATTCAGAGGTGGCCGTACGGTCTGCGACCGCACGGCCGCCTCGATGTTTTGCCAGTGCGCATACGCACGAGGGAGCCGGCTCCTTCGTGCGCATGCGTGAGACCCGCTACGACCGACAGCGCCAGTCGTAGCGGGTCTCTTTCCAAAGGGGGCGAGCTGTCGATGTTGATTGACAGCTCACCCCGTGTGGAAGGCGGGCCGGGGGGGTGGCAGCCCAAACGGAGGCGTTCCCATGGGAACGCCTGCCGTTTGGGGGAGGACCCACTGACATCACTAGTGATGTCAGTGGAGAGCTTCTGGCTCTGACAGAGCCAGAAGCTCTCCGGGGCTTACGGCAAGTGAGATCCTACCCTAGGGTCTCGTCGTAAGCCCCGATGGTCGCGATGGTCTCTGACCATCGCAACCATCACCCGAGCGGTCGTTAGAGCTGTGGGTGTTAACCCACAGCCTAACGACCGCAACAGAGGCGGGTGGTCAGGATGCAAGTGGCTGCCCAGTTTCTGAGCGACCGCTTGCATCCTCCGACCGCCTCTGAATGAGGCCCAGAGGGCGTCCTTACACCAGACAGAGCGATCGCGGAATTTGCATACCCGGCCACTGATGGCTGCGAGAGAGCGCGGCTTAGCGTCTGGGTCTGAATCGGCCCCTATATCCAAGCATTATCTTTTGTTCATTTGTTAGGCATAAGGCATGATAAACCATGGAAGAGAACAATGGCACGTGTCTGCAAAATGTAAGCAGTGTCATTTGGGCTGAACACTGGGCCTGATTCAGACCCGCTCGTGAGCGCTGAGCGCTCGCAAGCGGGTCGATGTTGGGCCAGTGCGCATGCGCACGGCGGACCCGGCTCTGTCGTGCGCATGCGCGAGACCCGGATAGCGACGGGCAAGCCGTCGCTATGGGTCTCGCTGCAAAGGGGGTGTGCTGTCGATGGTGAGTGACGGAGGCGTGGCTGGCCAGATGGAGGCGTTCCCATGGGAACGCCTAACGTTTGGGGCCGACCCCACTGACATCACAAGTGATGTCAGTGGGAGAGCTCTCGGCTCTAATAGAGCCAAAAGCACTCCAGGGCTTGCGGCAGACGAGACCCTACCACAAGGGTCTCGTCGCAAGCCCGATGGTCGCGATGGTCTTGATCATCGCGATCATCTTTTTGGGCGCTCGCTATAGCTGTGGGTGGTCACCCACAGCTATGTGAGTGGCCAGGAGGCCGCCCTAAAATTTGGAAGGACGGCCCTGATTCAGAGCGAGCGCTCTGTCAGAGCGTCCGGCTCTGAATCAGGGCCACTGTGTAATGGGGTGTGCCCCATGATTGAGCTGATTGACGTTATTGCGAAGGTTATTGGGATTTAGTAGCCGAGTTGGAGTACTGAAAATAGTCCTGCTGACACATGGGGAATACACTGCAAGAAACATGCAGAGCGTGGGGCTGGCGTATAGGTCACATGACCAGGGGGCTAACTAGACATTTGTAGGCTCCATAGCAAGTTTTCACAAATAGCCACATATATTCCCATGGAACTTTGAAAAGGTAGGCGGATAGGCAGATATTGTCACGATCCACCAGGAATGCCGCACATATCCCGCGCAGCCAGCCATTACTAGCGGATCTCGCAGCTTGTGCCAAACCTTTATTTCTCCCTGACGTTGTTACTAAGTAACTAGACTTGCTAAAATTTGCTAATGCTTAGCCGAGCATTGCTGCCTTCTTAAATCCGCCCAATGACGCGCAACAGCTCTCGTGACACACAGAGAGGTATCATGCTGCATAGGAGATGGTAATGGCTAATTTATGGATGCCAATAAAATGGCTTTAAATGGTCAGACACGCCTGCATTTTTCTAACCACCCTGCCATGTTACCACCGCCAAATGCTGACTACCTGTCACTCACTTTGTGAGTGGTTGCTCTGTACGAGAGCAATCGCAATGCAATCAATGCGCATCGGCAGTGCGGCTAACACGCATTTGCAATGGCAAACATACTGGCGCTAAGCGGATAGAAATTGGCCGTGTGGCTGCATAGAAGCCTCCAGATCTACATACAGGAAGTAATCAGCAATTATTTCCGAGTACACAACTTTCTAGTAACTGCTGACTGGATCCACCACAGACAGACCGGCCCGTCTCGTGTTCTACTGTGCGTTTGGATATTTTTTTTTTAAATAAACCCGATATTTTCATTACATTCTCGGTGTAAGGACTACAGAACAATGTTAAAGCAAATTTCAAGCTTGAACGACTGCCGGCGGATCGCAACCATTGAATCAGTTTGTGAAGGTCACGCTGGGAAAAGTTTTGGAAGTTAAAATGACTTTTAAAATGTAATTTTTTTTTTTACCGTCAAATTCTATTTAAAAAAAAAAAAGACACAAATATCAAATTGAACGCGTCCTTTCATTATATATTTTTGTGATTATTATATTTGAACCATGTATAAAAAGATTTATGGATCAATTCACTGAGAACTAAATTACAGTATTGGCCCCAAAAATCACAAATTGCGCCATGAATCGAGCCTGTGAGTTTTACTTATTTGAAAGTCAATGTAACAGTCTGATCAGCTGGCTCATTCTTCTACAAACCAGCATACTTATTTCTATATTTACCACCCTATATGGGTATACCTTTAAATGGAATGAAACTCATACATGGGTCTTGGTCAGTGTATGGGGACATTGGGCCTGATTCAGAGCCGGACGCTCTGACCAGAGCGCTCGCTCTGAATCAGGGCCCTCCTACCTGAAAATGGAGCGGCCTCTTGGACGCTCGCATAGCTGTGGGTGACCACCCACAGCTTATGCGAGCGTCCATGATGATGGTCACGATGGTCAAGACCATCGCGACCATCGGGCTTGCGACGAGACCCTGCGGTAGGGTCTCGCTGCCGCAAGCCCAGGAGTGATTTTGGCTCATGGGAACGCCTCCGTCTGGCAACCACGCCCCCGGCACGCCCACTAAAGGGGGCGTGCTGTCAGTCACCATCAACAGCACGCCCCCTTTAGTGCTAGATCCATAACGACGGCTTGGCCATCGTTATTCGGGTCTTGCGCATGCGCACGACGGAGCTCCCTCCGTCGTGCGCATGCGCATTTGGGTACCATCGACCCGCTTGCGAGCGTCCTGCGCTCGCGAGCGGGTCTGAATGAGACCCATTGGGCAGGATGTACTAAAGTAAAATAATGTCTGGACCAGGTGGCGTAACCCAATCGTATCACTCCCAGATTGCACAGAATGACACAGATTTCATAGAAAACTATGGAAACTACATATGTGATTAAAAATATAGATATTTGCAGCGGTACCTGGATTTTAAATGGCTACTGCCATCTGTTCGCTACCAAAAAAATCATGAATGGATACTAAGTAATGCTCCAATCCACCAAAATATTCAATTTCTCAGATGATTGACCACAAATAATACATTTGTAAAGAGGCCCCTTAGTCTGTGGTGTCTTGCTATTCTTTGTCTCCTTCTCACATAATAACACTGCCCCTACCACTTGCTGCTACTTTGTCCTCACTAAAAATCAGCAAAGCCATTTCCTGAAATACTTGGTGCTGCTGTGAGCGTTCTAGTGATCTGATACAGTGGGTTGTTCTATCACCCCCCCTCCCCCAAACTCTGTACACACAGATGAGTCCAATAAGGATTGAGGGGCCTATTTATCAAGTTTTAATTTTATAACATGGGGCGGGATGCATGACATCTGTGATCTGAGTTAAAGGCATCTTTCTATATACTTACGCACAAAGTCTTAGGGCCTGATTCAGACCCGCTCGTGAGCACATAATGCTCGCAAGTGGGTCAATGGTCGGGCAGTGCGCACGCGAGCCCCGGAGCGAATGAGAACTTCACTCGCTCGGGGCTCGCAGCAAAACAGGGCGGCTGTTAATGTTGATTGACAGCTCGCCCCATTTTGTAGGCGGGACGGGGGGTGGCTGCATAAACGGAGGTGTTCCCGAAGGATTGCCTGCTGTTGATGTCAGCAGTGAACTTCCTGCTCTATTAGAGGAGGAAGTTCACTGGGGCTTGCGGTGGACGAGACCCTACCAACAAGGGTCTCGTCGCAAGCCCGATGGTCATGATAATCGTGACCATCGCCAGGCCGCCCCGCTAAAGCTGTGGGTGGTCACCCACAGCTTAGCGAGCGGCCTGGAGGCCAGGTTTAAAAAAACTAAAACACCCTGATTCAGAGCGTGCGCTCACAAATAGCGAGCGCCTCTGAATCAGGGCCTTACTGCGATGATATGCTAATCCATTGCGATCACACATCAGAAATGTTTAGCAAGACTGAGAGACCATCGGTAACATGGAGTACCATCGCAGCCTCATGCACACTTACACAGGCTCTGACCAGGAATTGCTAACCTCAGTACACGAGCTGCGTAAGGCATCGCAGTGGATAATTTTTTCACGGCCCTGCAACGGCGTTCGAACTGTCAGCACCCACAAACGGAAACTTCCTGTCAATCACCCTGTGATGGGTCTGCGTAGTCTCTGCGATCGCAGTCCCGATCGCAGTGGCCGGTTCGCGCACGCACGCTGTGATACATACGCATGCGCAGAACTCAACAAATAGCCGATTGCGTGCGCAAATGCAGTTGCGATCCTTGCTGAATCAGGGCTTTTGTTTGGAATCCAAATCTATTTTTTTAAAGAAAATGAAGTAATTGAGAGCTGGATTACTGTATTTGATATGTGTGTGTGTCAGAGCCCTGCTGTCTTTGCTATGCATTAATCCATCCACATGGCCTGCAGCCTCCCTGCCCTCCACCTGTGTGGGTCCAGGTACAGATCTTGTGTTTATGTCAGCAAGTTACCCCCTGTCCCCAGTACACCCGGCAGCTGGTATATATCCATGGCAGTCTTATCGCATCAGCTGTGCGGCCGAGAAATAAATTCTCTCTGTGGTGCTGCGATGCCGCTGCTGATAGGGCTGAAGAGCCGGCTGTAATGCTGTTGGGAAAATTGCTTTGCTCATTCCGAATACCAATGGAATCTTTCACTAACATTGACTTTCAAATGAAAGCCGACAATGTTCCCTTTTTAAGCAAGCGCCTTAATCCAATTTTGTGCTCGGATTCTGGCCGCCGTCTCTTTCTTTATTTCATTTTGTGTTATCGTGGAAGGTGGGGGGGAGCTGAGAAGGCCACTTTCACCCCCGAGGCATCATGAGGGCAAATTGAGTATTCACAACGTGGTCGAAATCCAATCTTCCATGCACGGTATATTGTCTTCTGTGAAGAGGCTCCTAAGTGCTGAAGGGTTTCACTTAACCCTCTCACGCTGCACTTAGACCGCAGGAAAACTGACATCACTGCTACATTACAGAGCTGACACGTGCAATAAGCCCCTCCACTGTGACAGACGGACGACTGCCAATACAGCAGACGGAACAGGGAAGGCGCTTCTTTGAACCCTACTTCTATGAATCCTGTGTCACTTGCTTAACGATAATTCTTTATTTAGTGTCGTTCTTCCAATATGACAAAAAGCACTTTACGTGATTGCTGAGGGTGAATCAGCCATCTTGGGTGTGTTCAGTCTCTGTTCTTCTAAGTCAGGTTTCATGTTAGTCCCTGACCCTTTGGAGATTACAATCTGTACCCTAAAGCACACATATAAACACACAGTAAGGTCCATGTTGGTCAGAAGTCAGTCATCCTACCAGTGTGTTATTTGGACTTTGTGAGAGAAAGCCAGAGCCCCCAGTGAAATCTCACACAAACACTGTGAGTAGTCCTGGAGACATCTGATCATGGGGTGCCTCTCCCAGGCTCCAGAAAGAGCAGGCAACTAGGGATGGGCCATCGACCATCGATGATTCATAATCGATGGTTTATGGCCAATGTTGAATGCTTTTACCATCATTGGGGGACAACCAGATGGTTTCCCTTCATCGATGTCTAAGTTTAACCAAATGTTTTTTTGATTTTTTTTGTTACAAGGTGCCGGCATACAGTACGTGTGATACCCCTAAAGTGTTTGCTATTAAATTCATATATATTATATATATACACAGTTTCTCTCTTTAAAAAGAATAGGGAAATCTTGTTGTGCTACCATCATTACCCCTATGGTATATAGGCCCTCATTCAGAGCCGTTCGCTATTTGCGGTCGTTCGTTTAAAAACAAGGGGTGGCTATTCAAATGATCCGTACGCACATTGCAGTCTGTTCACACCTCTAAGTCTGAACGAACGAGCAAAACATACGCTCGTTTATTTGTTAAAAACGCCCCCTGGCCGCTCGCACCATACGTCATGTCCGCTATTTATTAGATTAATCGAGTACATCGACCAGCGTATGAACTGCTCGCTATTCTTGTGGTTGGTGTTTGCTACCACAAATTTGCGAGCAGTTCTGGCTATAAAATAACCCAGTGACGTGGACAATGACGCTGCTGTTTTAAATATACACACCCATAAAACGCCCGTTTTGACCTTTAAGCACGCCTGCGTTCGGATCTCCACTCCCCATTTTCAAGCACCTTCCCCTGTTACCACCCACATACGCCTCATTCTGTCACTCAAAATAGCAGGCACTCGCAATATAGCGTACAAACGATTTTCGGCCGCACTGACTGGTTCGCGCATGCGTACTAAAAACCGTACGCATGCGCAGATGTGCAAACATCGCTCGGAACGAGCGTACTGCCGCTAACGAGCGGCTCTGAATGAGGGCCATAATGCTGACCGTTTATAAATTATATCGATGGTTGATTTAATAGATAGTAGGTTAGATATGTTGCCAGTTATATATATATATATATATATATATATATATATGTGCCACCACCCTCCTTGAGAGAACTTGGAGCAGGCTGCCTCACAGGACCATGTAAAGGGGCACGCGACCCGGAACTCTGCATGATGCCCAGTAATAGGGGCAAATTGTCCCCATAGAGGATCACGAGAGCATAGGCAAACGCAGGGGGAGTTTCCATCTGCCTGGAAACCCCCCTCCCCAGCACACACCATGACCAGTAATGGCTTATTGTGATCGCTGGTCCTGTATATGCTGGAATTATGCAACACAATATACATTGTATGATGCATATTAAAGCTGGATAAGTCCTAATTATACCCCTGGACTGTCCACACTCGCTCTAAAATTAAGCATTTGGAAACCCCCCTCTAGAAATCCTGCGTTTGCCACTGCGAGAGTGCTGGGACAGAGCGGCGCGAGCGGTCGGCGGGAAGGAGACCAGCACGTGACCGCTGCTATAAAGGGAGCACTCGCGGCGGGCGCTGGGTATAGCTTCATGAGGGGATGGAGAGGCTAGACTTACCGGAGCTGTGAGGACAACCGCGGTCGCTGTTTGAATTATTGCCGCCGGAAGGAGAGCCGGGTGAGGAGCAGCCTGAGACCCGTGAGGACACTGCCGGGAGGAAGCTGGTTACTGACGGGATCAGTATGAATGACCGCCGGACCTATGTCCAGCGGTTCAAATTTCGACGCCAGAAGACCGGCAGCAGTGAAGATCCCGTCTAAAGTAACTAACTATCCCTAACCTTCTCCCCCCTCAACACTCCCTTAGGGGTGCCAAACCCTAACCTCCCCCCCTAGTGCCTAAACCTACCCCCCCTCCCTGCAGCCTAAACCTAACCCTCCCGGGGGGGGTGCCTGACCCCTACAGGAAACTCTACCGCATCCTGCTGTCAGCCACCCACATCTTTCGGGAAGTGGGCGGTCCGGTCAGTTTGATGACTGCCCAGGTCATCGTAGCACCCACCCCAATGTTTTGCAATATCAGGAATTGTGACTATGTTTAGTGTGGTGCAAGGCCGTGATGATGCAATACGGAACCACACCCCCAGCACCTCTCACCTGTCTGTACCATACCTCCCAGCACCTCCCTAATAGGCTGTATCACACCACTTACTGTAGCACCGCCTACACGGCTGCCCCCTCCCAGAGGGGGTAGCCAGAAATTTGGCAAGCGTGACTTGGTGGGAGTTGAACCTCAGTGCTGTGAGACAGCAATGCTAACCACCACGACACTGTGCCACCTTACTTAGGAGTAAATATTATTTTGTATAATGTATAATCTTTTTTACCTGAGGACAATATTGTGGCTTATTTAGTATTTATTCAGCGCTAGAAATGTGCTGCAATTTGCTGCACCCAATCAGAAGTTTTGTTTAACTTTACAACATTCACTAGAAATATTTTAACTGTGTCCTTCGGGACAGGTCGTGGGCACAGCTGAGGGTACCAGCTCACATTCCCGCTGCGACAACAAAAATTTGCAAGTTTACATCATGCCGGAGACGAGGTCGAATCAAGTTAGGGCTTCAAAAGTTTTACACAGTGCAAAAAAGCCTCCAACACTGCATTGTAATGCACAGATGTGGCGGACAGACAGCGAGCAGGCCGCACCATCCCAACAGTCGCAACGGTCATATCAAAAGTCCTGACTGCTTGGACGGTGGGACAGTTAATAAAAATCAGAGCTTTCCTGCCTAAACTGTGAGTTTTCCGGCCTAAACCGTGTGCATATAGTGGCATAAAAAGTTAAATGCCACATTGCCCATGTAAGACCCCTCTACAAATGTATCCTGTGTCCAATTGCTATAAATATAGTGACTGAATATTTTGAGTTATGTTAACTATTCCAGTACCTAATGAGCATGTTAACCTTTGTCTCGCTGTGGTCGTGAATTATAAAACCAGTAACCATAGGTGGGAAGTTTTGAGCCAGAGATCTCCCTGTTACCAGTGGCAATGGCCATTTAATAGATATCGTGTCCAGATCGCATTAGGGCCCTGATTCAGAGGCGCTCGCTATTTGCGAGCGCTCGCTCTGAATCAGGGCAGGCCGTTTTTTTTTTCTCACCGGCCTCCAGGCTGCTCGCTAAGCTGTGGGTGACCACCCACAGCTTTAGCAGGCATCCTAGCGATGGTCACGACCATCGGGCTTGCGACGAGACCCTTGTGGTAGTGTCTCGTCCACCGCAAGCCCCAGTGAACTTCCTGCTCTAATAGAGCAGGAAGTTCACTACTGACATCACATGTGATGTCAGTAGGGCCGCCCCCAAACGGCAGGCGTTCCTTCGGGAATGCCTCCGTTTGGCCAGCCACCCCCCCGACCCGCCTACAAAATGCGGCGAGCTGTCGATCAACATCGACAGCCGTCCCGTTTTGCTGCGAGCCCCGAGCGAGTACAGTTTTCACTAGCTCCGGGGCACGCGCAGTGTGCACGCCACGCGTGTGCACTGCCCAGCCATCGACCCGCTTGCGAGCGCTATGCGCTGGCAAGGGGGTCTGACTCAGGCCCTAAGTATGTGATTATTGATAACTGGACCCCATATAGTGAGGAGCCAGGTACCCTTTAACAGCAGGAGCCTTTAGACCGTAAGGGGTCTTGTTGTTAAAGGGCTTACAGTCCATAACGCCTTACATTTTCATTAGCCTCCCAAAACCATTCCATATGGCACTTCCATTAGAATGCAACTGTGCAGAACACGTCCTCAAACACGCTCCATAATATATCTGCTCAGATTATCAACACCAGCACATTATCAGTATTCACCATCAGCAGATTACAACATAAATCTCATTAAGAGAAGGTTGATAGCTGTATTCATAATGATTGGAGAGACGGGCGCAGAATCCCCGCGGGTTTAATACATCTCCGGTCACCTCCAGGGCTGTGACTGGTTGGTGCAAGGAGAGATCTCACGTCGCCTGGAGTAGGACGGGAAAACGTGCCCTGTGCAGCGCTCAGCAGCGTCGTAGACAGCGACGGTGAAATCTGCGGGGCTTGTCAGGGAATGTTTGTCAGCTCAGACAGCACAGGTCTACTGGTTCCTGCTCCCAGGCCTGTTTTGCAGATGAGTAACAGGTTTTGCAGGGGAGAGATTAATCGCTTGGGTGGCAAGCAGAAAAAAAATAAAAAATAAGGCGCGTTAATTAATATTCATTTTGGATTAGGAGAGGTTTTTATTTTCTACCTCTTTCTGCTGCGTAACTAAGGCAGCTGCGAGGTTTTCTAATCTGCATAAAGACAGACAAAACATGCCGTTTAGATTAGAGCTGTTTTCATTACAGGGGGAAGAGCTGCCTTAAAGGGTCCCTCTTTGTCACAATGGTGTTTACTGTGTGTCTGTGTGTATCACCACAGCTGGAAGCTGGGTATAGCTATTATCTACTTTGTGTCTGTAAAATATTGCACAACAATGTACATTGTTACTGTTTTACTGTTGGACTATAATCAGCCATGGTGGGGCTGCAGTTATGTATGTATCTTATCTTCAACAGCCTTACAGTAAAACACACCCTGCAAGCCAAATGTTGGTTCCACAAGGGAGCAACTATACTGCCTCCTAGGTCCTGAGCCTTGGGAAGTGGCTCCGCTCGCCCACCCCTAGTTATGACCCTGATATAGGGTAGGAATGGCCATCGGAAACTGGTGTTTGTTTCCGATGCTTTTGCCGTTTGATGCCAGGATTGTGACGATTGCCACCATGCATGTTTCTTTTCCAAAGCCTTGTCCGATGGCTGCTGATCTCGCTCCTGCTGTGCACACCGGGAAGGAAAAACTGCGGGCTGATTCTGAGTCTCATGCAATGCCGACTTTGGCGCAAAAGGTTTGATGTTTTTCAACTGTGCAATGTGGCTAAGGGCCGTATTCAAATAGCCGCGATAAGCCATTTTCGGCGAAAAGTTTCCGCCGATGACGTAATTTCGCAAGGCGAGAATTTATGCCCGTTTTCAATCCCAAAGAATTTTCGCCTGTGAATGCGAAAAGTCTGCACCTTGTAACCAGCGGACAAGATTCGCTTCTGAATGCAGGCGAAAAAAAGTGCAGAATTGGGGTACAAAGTTGCGGGAACACCCCTGCAGCCTTGGGACAGTCCCCCAAAGGTAAAATGCGTAAAAAAAAGTTTAAAAAAAACTTTAGATCACCCCAAAAAAGTACTTTTGGTTTGGGGGTCGAAAAAGTTAAAAGTAGGGGGACAAACTTAAAAAGTAGCGAAATAGACTCCAGGGGGTCCCCCAAGTATGCCCCAGGTGTTTTTTTGATTGCAGGTGTTTGCTGAAGGTGCATTTTTTAAAACCTCACTTTAGAGATTTATAACCATGCTTGCACCCATTTTCATGTACCCCAAATTTGCTGGGACTACTTATTTTTGCAAAAAAAACCTGCTAAATGCTATTCTTCACCACTTGTGCACAGACGCTAAATATCAACTACTGAGAGCACTTAAGCACAACATATACCTTCAGCAGAGCTATTCGGGGGTATCCATAGTGATCCCCCATGTCAGTGCATCTTTTGGGGGTGTCAGGCTGATTTCCCCAAATCTGACAGCACTTTTCGTCGAGACGTATTTTCACGTCCTTTGGAATTGAATAGGGCGAAAAACGGCCGCTCGCACGAAAAGTGCTGTCTCCAAAATCATGCGATGTAGGCGGAAAGTCCGGCAGGCGAAAAGGACTGGCTTTTCGCGGCTAATTGAATATGCCCCTAAGTCACAGAGGCGAAGTGTATTGGAAATGCATTGGATGTTCCTGGGTGGTGACTGGCAGGTGGTTATTCAGACGTACGGAGATGGTCCATATTATGGGCAGGTTATGGGAGTGTCACGGGCGTGTTTCTGAACTTGTCGCGAACTCAGGCGCTTAATCGCTCACATACACCTAACTTTCGTCAAAGTTAATTTCTTTATATCGGTTTGTCGTTAATACAAGTCTTCTGCGTCACAGCTTCTGTCTTCCCCAAGATCACCTTAGGACCCAACGCCTTGCGGTTTGACAGGTGTAGCGCCACAATCAGACTCCCCACATGGCACTTTTTAGATATCATTAGGAGTGCCCCTTTATTCTCATGTTTAACAACAGCCTTGCCAGCCTCAGCTAGTTGGCATATGATCACACCTGTGCCCGCGCTGTAACATACAACTTTCCCTCGCACAGCGCTTCATAATACACCTCCCACCCTTGTCCTGATTCTCAAGAACCAATTAAGGAAAACCGGAATCCCCCCAATAGCCAAACCCTGAGCTGTATGTTTTCTAAGCCGAAGCGCGTGGATAAAATGCTGAACAGTGAAATATCTCCTGGTGCATCTACGAGGAGCTGCAATCCGAGAGAGATCACACTGTGTCCATTAAATATTAAATGTAGCAAATCCTAAGGAACCTGTGCTGATAGAAACACTTTTGGATCTGAACTTGGCTGCATACTGTACATCTGATAACACGAAGGCCTCTTCACAATAAAAAATGGATATACACAGTACATGTACAGACACATCACACATGCACAGTGTACTGATGGTCTCTCCTTTGCTAAGAAACTACATTGTGCTTTCAGTCCTGCCAAACAGACCCTCTCGGCGCACCGGGTCCCGGTGGCTTGGCCACGGCGGACGTTTTTTTTTGCCCATAATGTGCATCTTATTTACAGATATAAAACAACTGGAAGTGACAAAGCTACTCTGCTAGATTGCACTGATCAATTAGAGGTAACACACGGTACGCATCTCAGCAGCGCCGGGTGCCTTGTACCGTATAGCGTATAGACGCTAGGGACCTGATATAGTGGTGCACGATATTGCAGCCTCGACTGTGTCTTTTGCCGCAGAGCCAGTGCATCTTTATGCTGTTGCCGCAGACGATAGTTTCTGTACAGAGAAGGAGACTTGCACATGCGCAGTACTGATCCTGCGCAGATCTCTCGCCCTCGGTGTTGCACGCAATCCAACGTGTTTGTGTAGAAACACTGAATCAGGCCCATGGTCAATAACATTATCCAGAGCCCAGGCTGCTGTGCCAGTGCGTGAACACAGATTACATGCAATATTGTGTCGCTGGACTACAATTCCCATCATCTCTCGTTTATGCAATGTGAAAATGTTATATTTTTATTTGGCAATTTGAAAACTCCTTCTAGAGCCTGGAGAACAGGGATAGGAGGTAAGAACTGCATATAACACGCCTAAATATAAGAATGCTATTTCGCAGTTGATCAATAGTGTAAAACGAATATGTTCAGGGAGAAACATTTCCAGCTTCAAATCTGTCTAAATCCCCTCATTCTGCCTGGAAATTGGGGACCGTTGGCAACGATGTGTGAATTGTGCAAAGTATTGGTAGAGTATTATTAGGGTATTAGTGCAGTATGCATGTACCTGTACATAAATATGTTTTGGTAAAATGCTAAAGTAGAAATCTCCCTATAGAAAGGCTCTGGTTTCCCATCAGTTAGCCTACGGTAAAAAGTGAAAGCCCCCTTACCGCTAAACTTACCCCTTACTCCGCATTTTCCCTAACTAACCAATCCTTTAGCTCATAAGTCCTGACTTTTTCTTCAACCTAACAAACTTCTGCCGACCTTGCTGTCCTACTGGGGATACCAGGGAAGAGAAAAACAGACTCGGCGGCCACTCAGGCAGTGGAATGTGACGGTGTGCATCAATTGCTGGTCTTTTACAGCCTCAGTGGAGGCCCAAAGAGACCCAAGATTACTCTCCATGGCCTCCAGCTGTGCCTCTAGTTCTCCTCACTACTGGGCCATACAAGGACTCCGTCACTGTCCCACTGAGTGTCATGGTTTAATACAAATTGTACCTGTCAGCAGTAAATTAGCAGAAAGACTAACAGACTCTGAATCAGGTATCATTTAGAAAGTGCAATGTATATACACGCTCATTTCCTCATCCCAGACTAGCGCACCTGTGGGGTCTCCCCTCTGAGGTCCCCAGTACCAACGAAAACAAGATAACCTGCTCCTGACTAGATGGATGTGACGCTGGGTGCTAGCTATGACTTTAATCCTGTATCTGCTTCTTGGTTACTTCCACATCCGGTCTCCAGCAGTGCCACTTGCACTCAGTGGGCGTTACACGCTACCGGAAATCATTAGTGCGTGGGAAGGGGTCATTTCTCATGGCGGAAAGCCCTTACAATGTATCCTATAGTATGACACTTCTCTTTGAGTCCTCTACTCTGCCTCTACCCCCTACACACATTTTCTGTACACGTTTGTGGATATGTGGGACATTTTATTTACATTGTAATACATTACATTTATTTATACTAAGTGGTTTGTTATTTAATTGCTGCCTATAGCTAATAAAAGTATCTAATAATAATAACAATAATTATAATAATGGATTAGTGTCCGCTGTAAGTTTATCCAGTGCGTGAAAGGGGATAGGAGTAACTATGAGTGCTGGAAATCTGGCTCTTCCCACTAATAAACCTGGGCAGGCCATGGAAGTAAAGGAAGGCGAGCGGCTTTCATCTCCTATCCCGCTGAGATCAGCCATGGTCATCTAGGTCCCTGTCATGAGCAAGAAGACTGTACTGGCTGCCATACAGAAATGAGACAAAGTGAAGAAGATGCAGCCCGTCGAGGTTGCATGGCGTCGCAAGCAGGAGCCGCCTGGCATCAGTAATGAGAAAAGAAGAGCAGCAGCGTCTACAGACATAGCTCAATCATTAATCACAGCTGAGAAGGTTTTCCAAAGAGAGGGAGAGAGGGGGGTAGAACACACGGGAGAATTTGTGCACAACAGGTGACTAACAGTGACTTAGATCTGTAGGGTGTGCCATAGCACAGTGGCGGAACTCGAGAGTGGTAAGCCCAGGTGCAAGAATATGCTGTGGGCCCCCCTATGCAGTGCCCCCAGTAGTGCTCCCTCTATGTGGTGCCCCCATTAGTTCCCCTTATACAGTGCACCCAGAAGTGGCCACTCTTACGCAGTGCCCCCAGTAGTAATCCCCATATGCAGTGCCCCCATTAGTTCCCCATACACAGTGCCCCCAGTAGTGGCCCCCCTACGCAGTGCCCCCAGTAGTGCTCCTTATACAGTGCCCCCTGAAGTGATCCCCTTACGCTGTGCCCCCAGTAGTAATCCCCATATGCAGTGCCCCCATTAGTTCCCCATATACAGTGCCCCCAGTAGTGGCCCCCCTACGCAGTGCCCCCAGTAGTGCCCCTTATACAGTGCCCCCAGTAGTGGCCCCCCTATGCAGTGACCCCAGTAGTGCCCCTTATACAGTGCCCCCTGAAGTGATCCCCCTATGCAGTTCCCACAGTAGTAGTCCACCTATGCAGTGCCCTCAGTAGTAGTTCCTCCTATGCAGTGCCCCCAGTAGTAGTCCCCCCTATGCATTGCCCCCAGTAGTAGTCCCCCCTAGGCATTGCCCCCAATAATAGTCCCCCTTGGCATTGCCCCCAGTAGTACCCCCCTATGCATTGCCCCAGTAATACTCCCCCCTATGCAGTGTCCCCAGTAGTAGTCCCCTCTATGCTTTGCCTCCAGTAGTAGTCCCCCCCTATACAGTGCCCCCAGTAGCACCCCCATACAGTGCCACGAGTAGCGCCCCCCTTATAAAGTGCCCCCAGTAGCGCCCTTCCTATGCAGTGCCAGTGTAAGTGCCCATGCCCCTTACACACAGACACAGGAAAAAAAACCTACACAACTTACTGAATCCTCCTCCCGGCCCGCTCTGCACTATGGGAGAGACGTCATGACGTCTCTCCCATCACCAGCTGCGGGGGGAGCCGGAAGGCGGGGCTCATGAGTGATCTCCAGCTGGCTCCCTCCTCAGCACCCAATGAGAGTCTGTCTGGCGGCGGTGTGTTTGTTACTGTGTAGTGCGCTACACTTAGATACTGTGGGGCCCGGGGAACACTGGCGGCTGGTGCAGCGGCTATGGGCCCCTGCACCACAGCGGGCCCCTGCACCACAGCGGGCCCCGCTGCAAGCCACCTGCTGCACCACCGCTTGTTCTGCCACTGCCATAGCAGACAGGACACTGCATGAGACTTGTAGAGCTGTACATGGCTGGTAAAAGGGGACAATGGGCCTCACTTGTGCGATTCCAGTGAGTTACAGGGGCCAGTTTTTTTTAAAGTGGCAATAACTTAAAGGCAAAATCAGGTTAGTTTGGCTTTTTGAATTATTGCAGCTTTAACAATATAAACGCCATTCTGACAGGCTATTCCATAAGGCCCAATAGCTAACACTTACCTGTAAGTGCATACAGTGTATACAGTGCTGATCAAAGGTGACCCAAATCGCTCAGTTACATTATGACATTTGTAGAGCTATAATAAAACTCACAGGTATGTATGTATAAGTGAGGTATGTGTGTAATAAACTTCTACTAAATTAGGTGTGTGTGTATTGTTTTTATTTATCTATTTTACAGTGGGGGTACGGGTGCTGGCCACCTGCTGGCACTTGTAGTTCCACAAGTGCCAAAGGGCAGGCATGCTGGCACCTGTAGCTCCACTGTAAAATACAAGAGTTTCTTTTGATTTAACACTTACACAATTTTTTTTTCCCCCTATATTTAAAACAACGACTGGCCCTGCAGCCTGGTGCTGGTACCTAAATTACGGTGGAACCATACTAATTTTGTTCCTGGGCTGGTTAGGCTTTGGGGGGGGGGGAACCTCACGTCATTTTTTTTTAAATTAATTTAACCCGTTTTTTAACTAATTACAGACAGAAACATACACACATCACAATGATCTGTGTATGTTTCAGGCTAAATTGCAGCTCAGGAGGTGGAGAGTTAGAAAAGTGATTTGGGCAGAGAGTTTGCTGTCATCTCTCCCGAGCTTGTCATCCCGATTCTTGGTAGATTTGAGAGATGTATATTTTAGGTGAAAGTACTTCCGATTTGCCCAATGGTGAGTTGATTCGCGTTAGCTGTCTCACCCGACTTTTACGAGTGAGAAGAGAGAAATCTCTCTCTATCACACCCGACTTTACCTTTAGTAAATTTGCAAGATGAAAATCAACCCTTAAATCACCCTAGATTGGCATCTCGATTCTTGGTAAATTTACCCCTTATACTCTACAGGGAAATAGGCGTTTGATACATGTGTATAAGTGCTACATATTGCATATTGGCCCAGCCAGATGGCAGAGGCTTTTGGTGGGCTGTATGATCCAGTCACACAGGAATGTTGGCCTGGTGTCAGCATCTCAGCATCACACTGTGGGGGCGCCGATGCGCTCGGACCGGGTCGATGGCCCCCCACAGAGCATGCGCACGACGGCGCCGGTGCCGTCGTGTGCATGCGTGAGACCCGCTATGACCAACAGCGCCGGTCGTAGCGGGTCTCGATCCAAAGGGGGCGAGCTGTTGATGTTGATTGACAGCTTGCCCCGTTTGGAAGGCGGGCGGGGGGGGTGGCAGCCCAAACTGTAGGCATTCCCCATGGGAACGCCTACCGTTTGGGGGCGGCCCCACTGACATCACTAGTGATGTCAGTGGAGAGCTTCCGGCTCAGACAGAGCCGAAAGCTCTCCAGGGTTTACGACAAGGGAGACCCTACCCTAGGGTCTCGTCGGAAGCCCCGATGGTCGCGATGGTCTTGACCATCGCGACCATCACCTTAGGCGGTCGTAAGGCTGTGGGTGTTAACCCACAGCCTTACCACCGCAAAGGAGGACGTCTTGAAAATTCAAGAGGTCCTCCCCTCATTCAGACCGACAGCACGCTCTGTGCGACCGGCTCTGAATGAGGTCCAGTGTGTGTAGAAAGATAACATATGTAACATTATGTATGTATACTGTATAGAGGGGATGTAATTAGGTAGAATAGTTTACAGAGGTTACATGGGTGGTTCTAGAATTTGATAAGCTGCCCGAAGAGGTGAGTTTTATAATGTTACATATCTCAAATGGGTGCAAGGGCCCATACTGCCATCCAGCGCTCATTCGGTATACTTCCCCTGTGCGGCAGCTGCAGCCGCCTCAGGTGAAACCTCCATGAAAATGGCACCGTCACCATTTCCCCAGAGTTATGCGAATGCACAATAGCGCAATTCCCAGTTATGCCCGTTCAGCTGAAAGTGGAGATTAGCCTGAGATGTACATGACTACTAATTGCCCATAGACACTCAAAGTTGTGTATGCTGGACTCGAACGCATACACAGTGTGAAAAACCACAAGATCCATCAGAAAATCGACTCGGAATAGGGCCCTGTGCGCGAACGCCATATCTAATTAAAATCCAATTTTACTGGACCGGATACGATCAAATACAGCAAATAAAGGCCCTGATTCAGAGCCGGACGCCCTGACAAAGCGCTCGCTCTGAATTAGGGCCATTCTTTTTTTTTTTTAGAACGGCCTCCTGGCCGCTCGCATAGCTGTGGGTGACCATCCACAGCTATAGCGAGCGGCCAGGAAGATTGTCGCGATGGTCAAGACCATCGCGACCATCAGGCTTGCGACAAAACCTTTGTGGTAGGGTCTCGTTGCCGCAAGCCCCAGAGAGATTTCGGCTCTAACATCACGAGTGATGTCAGTGGGGCCGCCCCCAAACGTAGGCGTTCACATGGGAACGCCTCCGTTTGGGCAGCCACTCCCCCGGCCCACCCACCAAAGGGGGCGTGCTGTCATTCAACATCGACAGCATGCCCCCTTTGGTACAAGACCTGAAGCGACGGATTGCCCGTTGCTATCCGGGTCTCGCGCATGCGCACGACGGAGCCAACTCCGTCATGTGCATGCGCTCTGGGCCACCATCGGCCCGGTTGCAAGTGCTCAGCGCTTGCGACCGGGTCTGAATCAGGCCCAGAGAGGATAAAGATCACCGTATGGGTGCAGCCAAGTTTTGGACCTGATATGTAAGAGCCTCTGGGGGTCATTCAGACCCGCTCGCGAGCGCAGGATGCTCGCAAGCGGGTCGATGTTGCCCCACTGCGCATGCGCACGACAGAGGGAGCTCCGTCGTGCGCATGCGCGGGACCCGGACAGCGACGGGCTCTCCGTCACTCCGGGTCTCGCACCAAAGGGGGCGTGCTGTTGATGTTGATTGACAGCACGCCCCCTTTGGTGGGCGTGCCGGGGCGTGCCTGCCAGACGGAGGCGTTCCCATGGAAACGCCTACCGTCTGAAGCCGGCCCCACTGACATCACTAGTGATGTCAGTGGGAGTGATTTTGGTTCTGATAGAGCCAAAATCACTCCAGGGCTTGCGGCAGCGAGACCCTACCGCAGGGTCTCCGTCACAAGCCCGATGGTCGCGATGGTCTTGACCATCGCGACCATCATCATGGACGCTCGCTATAGCTGTGGGTGGTCACCCACAGCTATGCGAGCGTCCAGGAGGACGCTCCATTTTCATGGAGGAGGGCCCTGATTCAGAGCGAGCGCTCTGGTCAGAGCGTTCGGCTCTGAATCAGGCCCTCTGTCTGCATCCCATCGTTTGGTCCAGCAGATCCAACTTCTCCGCACTGCTGCTAAATAGTGTGTAAAGGCATTTATCTTACTGCTGCCATTTATTATGATCATTTCTACTAATTATTATGTCTTTTACCAGCTTATATATTTGGTTGAAATAAAATAAAAATAAGGCATTTTGTAAACTATGCAGGAAATAATTTCAGATTACATCGAATAAAATCAATTGCAATTGTGTTCCACTGAAACGGCACAATAAACAAGATCAAGCATTTTAAATAGACCCGTCCTTGGTTGTAAAGGTGGGTTAGCATGGCGCTCAGGAATCAGGGAATTTGGCTCCGGCGGGCAATGTAATAAATACCTATGACCTGTGGGCTGTTTGTTATGGAATAATGCACAGTTCAGCGAGCATAACTGCAGAGCTATGTAATCATTTAGAGAAAATGCCTGGGAAAAAAAAAAAGCTGTCTCTGAAAGAGCGGAGAGAAATCATTACAAACCTTGCCAGGCCGCCTGATCTATCGGCTGTCCTTTATCACTTACAGTAAAGAGCAATTCGTGCTAGATAGCTTCACAGTCAGGTTTCAGCAATATAGGTTTACAGGGGAATGCAGGTAGGCACATCAACATCCTCCTCACCTCCAGCGCTGCCAGACAGTCTGGATAAGTGTATGGCGGCCGAAAGAAGCTGCACCAACATCTTCTGAAGTCAGGAATTTGTGAGATAAGATGTATAATTCAGCAGGGAAAGTTTTCATGTGCAAATGCACCGCAGAGATGTCAAAGTCCAGGTACCCACCAAGAGTGACATTTAAAGGACTCACTTGGAGTTTAAGAGAGAGATGTCAACTTCTTGAAGCAGGGTGCACATGAATATGCATTAAAAAAAGAATCATACAGAATGTAAAACTTTTAACCGGAGTTTAACAATGATCTCAGGGCCTGATTCAGCAAGGAACGCACGCTATCAGACGCACGCACCCGTCCACTGCGAGAATATGCTAATCGATTCATACCCACGGAGACTACAGCACAAGATGCAGACGCCCAGCCCTATATTAAGCCGCCCTTCTCCCTTTACTCAAAGCCTGATGAGTACGCAACATAGCGTAAACATCGGTAACATCGAGAACCATCGACCACATTTGCATAATAGTGGTTGACCAGACCTCCCGCAGGATCTTGGCAACTTCTTGTGTGAAGGGAGTCTCATCACTGTAAGCGTTGCCACACTCGCTTAAGTATGGATGCCCCTAAAATGGCGTCCCAATGCACAGGCACGCCTGCGCTTGCCTGACCTCCCCCCATCACCACCCACAAGTGGTACTTCCTGTCAATCATTATTGGAAGGGGTCTGCGTACATGTTGCGTGTAGTCTGCGTACGCTTACCCACTACTTTGGCTAGTTTGCGCAAGCGCAGTGCGATGCATGCGCAGTACGGAAACATCGGCCAAGTGCGTGCGTTCTCTCCTGTGCATTCCTTCTGGAATCAAGCCCTAAGGGAATTCAGACTTCAGGCAAAATTCAATAGCCAGTAAGTGGCCTGGACAGAGGACAAGGGAGGCTGCACCAGACACAATGTCAGGGGAGACTCCGGGAGAGACCCCGAAGGAGAAAGAAGGAGTGGTGGGATGATAGAGGAGAAATGAGGAGTTGTAGAAGGGTAGAGAAGAAAGGAAGAATGGTGGAAGGAGAGAGGAAAATTAGTGGTGATGGAAGGATAGAGGAGGAATGAATAGTGGTGGTAGAAAGAAATATGGGAAAGGAAGGGTTGGTAAAAGGATAGAGAAGACAGAAGGAGTGATTCGAGGCTAGAGGAGAAAAAAGGAGTAGTAGAAGGACAGTGGAGAAAGGAGCAGTGGTGGAAGGATAGAGGAGACAGGATTAGTGGTGGAAGGATAGAGGAGACAGGAGCAGTGGTGGAAGGATAGAGGAGACAGGAGCAGTGGTGGAAGGATAGAGGAGACAGGAGCAGTGGTGGAAGGATAGAGGAGAGAGGAGCAGTGGTGGAAGGATAGAGGAGACAGGAGCAGTGGTGGAAGGATAGAGGAGACAGGAGCAGTGGTGGAAGGATAGAGGAGACAGGAGCAGTGGTGGAAGGATAGAGGAGACAGGAGCAGTGGTGGAAGGATAGAGTAGACAGGAGCAGTGGTGGAAGGATAGAGTAGACAGGAGCAGTGGTGGAAGGATAGAGGAGACAGGAGAGCAGTGGTGGAAGGATAGAGGAGACAAGGGCAGTGGTGGAAGGATAGAGGAGACAGGAGCAGTGGTGGAAGGATAGAGGAGACAGGAGCAGTGGTGGAAGGATAGAGGAGACAGGAACAGTGGTGGAAGGATAGAGGAGACAGGAGCAGTGGTGGAAGGATAGAGGAGAGAGGAGCAGTGGTGGAAGGATAGAGGAGACAGGGGCAGTGGTGGAAGGATAGAGGAGACAGGCAGTGGTGGAAGGATAGAGGAGACAGGGGCAGTGGTGGAAGGACAGAGGAGACAGGCAGTGGTGGAAGGATAGAGGAGACAGGAGCAGTGGTGGAAGGATAGAGGAGACAGGAGCAGTGGTGGAAGGCTAGAGGAGACAGGAGCAGTGGTGGAAGGATAGAGGAGACAGGAGCAGTGGTGGAAGGACAGAGGAGACAGGGGCAGTGGTGGAAGTGTAGAGGAGACAGGGGCAGTGGTGGAAGGACAGAGGAGACAGGGGCAGTGGTGGAAGGAGAGAGGAGACAGGAGCAGTGGTGGAAGGATAGAGGAGACAGGAGCAGTGGTGGAAGGATAGAGGAGACAGGAGAAGTGGTGGAAGGATAGAGGAGACAGGAGCAGTGGTGGAAGGATAGAGGAGACAGGAGAAGTGGTGGAAGGATAGAGGAGACAGGATCAGTGGTGGAAGGATAGAGGCAATAGGAGGGATGGTGGAAGGACAGTGGAGACAGGAGTAGTGGTGGAAGGATAGAGGCAAAAGGAGGGGTGGTGGAAGGACAGAGGAGAAAGGAGGGGTGGTAGATGGATAGTGAATAAAGGAAATTGGTGGAAGGATAGAGGAAAAAGGATGGGTGGACTGAAAGATAGTGGAAGGATTGAGGAGGAAGTAGGAGTAGTGGAAGGATATAGGAAAAAGGAAAAGTGGTGGAATGATAGAGGAAGGTTACATGGGAGATGGTGAAAGGGTTAAGGACAAATGAATAATGATGGAAAGACAAAAGATGGATGGTAGAAGATTAGCAGAAGCAGTAATGAAGGAACAGTGGAAGGATACAGGACGGGGTGGTGAAAGATTTAGGAAGGATAGCGGAACATCATAAGAGGAAGGTAGGGTGATTAAAACATAGATGAAAGATAAAGGAGGAGGGTGGGTTATGGAGGGTTGGTAGTGAAGAAAAAGCAGATGGTAGATTGATGACAATGACAGAATGGAGAGAGGATAGTGGAGGAATTAAAGATGGATGGCAGAAGGGTAGAGGAAGGATAAAGGAAAGATAGAGGGGAATTGAGAAGTGGTGATAGGAACAGCCCCAATCTAATCTGTGTCCTGGCTGGGAGAACATTTACTTGAGGCCACGCTACATTCCAGAGAAACTCAAACTGCTGTGACTAAGAAAATAAGACAGTAACCTAGTTTACAGAGAGCCTAACTGGTGACCACCGGATATTGACAGAGACCACAATAGACCAAAGGTCCATAAGAGTGTAAAATGTGTACATTACAGTATGTCACTGATCAGTGGAGAGAAAAATTGTGAAGAAACCTGATCAACCCTTTTTACAGTTATTTACTTAGGGCCTGTTTCAGAGGTGGATGTTGATGCCATTGCGGTTGCGAATTCTCTCAGATACGCCGCTACGATAATATGCAAATGCTCATCTCAGCCACTTTCAATGTCTGTGGACAGTGGAAATTCACTGCTGAACTCAAACACTCCAGCATCGATGCACCATCACCATTATTATCAACTCTTTCGGCTTCTTGTGACTGGCGCAGAGAGTCCTTCTGAATTGTCTCTGATCATGGCCTTTATACCTGAGGCTCTGCGTTTGTGTATGCAGACACATTCACTGACACTCCCTTGTTACTCCCATAACGTCAATGAGATGCCCCTTTTTTTGCGTTCACTTCAGGCCACAAACCGGGTACCTCCCAGGAACGACTACGGCTGTCCGCTGCCAGCTTTATTACAAGCCACTCCAGTCACATCAGCGGTCTCTGCGTACACTATTTATCTATATATAATACGATTCCCCTTTCATAATAATCTCTCTCCTATGATGTCATTTAATTTAGCCCTGTGAGTCCGGTCTTGGTAGAGACCCAGCCACTTAATGACACTCGGTGACAGTGTCATCCTCGTTGGTAAATGGAGCGACAGCTGTCTGGGCATTGGGTGAGGATCATTTGGTCTACAGTAAATAGGTAGAAAATGTTAGACAGGCAATAGGCCGACAGGGTCTGAAGGTTGACACACTAAAGGTCGATTAGTAAGAAGGTCGACAGGTACAGAAGGTCGACAGGGTCATTATGTCGACATATAAATGGTCGACACACAAATGGTCGACACATTTTTTTTTTTTTTTTTTTTTAGGGTTAAGCACTTACCGGAGGGTTAGGCACTTACTCCAACGGTCAGGGCTAGGCACTTACCTCGACGGTTAGGGCTAGGCACCAGGAGGGAGGGTTAGGCACTTACCGGAGGGTTAGGGTTAGGCACTAGAAGGGATGGTTAGGGTCAGGCACCTGCTCCGATGATTAGGGTTAGGCACCAGAAGGGACTGTTAGGGTTAGGCACTTACCCCGACGGTTAGGGCTAGGCACCAGGAGGGAGGGTTAGGCACTTACCAGGATAGGGTTAGGCACTAGAAGGGAGGGTTAGGGTCAGGCACCTGCTCCGATGGTTAGGGTTAGGCACCAGGAGGGACGGTTAGGTTTAGGCACCAAGGGGAGGGTTAGGATAAGATTAGGGCTAAAAAAAAAGTGTTGAGCATCTGTGTGTCGACCATTTGTGTGTTGACTTAATGACCATGTCGACATTCTTACTAGTCGACCTTTAGTGTGTCGACCTTTAGACCCTGTCGACCTTCAGAACCTGTCTACCTATTGTCTAACTTCCATTGTCTATCCAAACATTGTCTACCTAATGACCGGATACCCAGGGCATCTTGAGCTCAGAGAATCACTGTGTAAATATTTCAAATATTAGCCTTATTTGCTTTTTAAACACCTGCACTCTTTGCAGTCTCTGGTTTGTTGCACATTAGTGTAGATTAGAGTTTATCCCCATGCTCAGCGTTTTACATTCCCAGGTGGTGGCTTATTCTCGATGGAGAACACTGGTTACACTTCAGTTGTGCACATATGAATGAACGTCTGCAGAAGACAGAAGTGTGCCTAGATGTGAGGGTAGGTGGTATAATCTGAAGAGGAACTCTGGGCTCGATTCAGACCCGCTCGCTAGCAGTGAAAGTATGCAAATCTGCCATCTTATGGCAAGGCAATAGCACGCCCACTATGTCTTAGCGTGCAATCGCTCTGTGGCCCTGATTCAGAGCCGGACGCTCTGACCAGAGCGCTCGCTCTGAATCAGGGCCCACCTCCATAAATATGGAGCATCCTCCTGGACGCTCGTATAGCTGTGGGTCACCACCCACAGCATATACGAGTGTGCAGGATGATGGTCGCGATGGTCTTGACCATCGCGACCATCGTCACTGCGTGCAGAAGCCTGCGGTTGAGTTTCTCAACCGCAAGGCCAGGAGTGATTTTGGCTCTATCTATTTTGGGCCGGCTTCTGACGGTAGGCGTTCCCTTGGGAACGCCTCCGTCTGGGAGGCACGCCCCCAGCACGCCCACCAAAGGGGGCGTGCTGTCAATCAACATCGACAGCACGCCCCCTTTGATCAGACACTACGAGCGAAGGAAAGTCCTTCGCTCGTCACGTCTCGCGCATGCGCACGACGGAGCTCCCTCCGTCGTGCGCATGCGCAGTGCAGACCATCGACCCACTTGCGAGCGGACAGCCGCTCGCGAGTGGGTCTGAATCAGGCCCTGTGTATGCAGACGCCCATACTCTGTGTATGCAGAAGCTCACTTTACCACGTCATGTCCAAAAAGTGTATGCAACCATCGGTACCATCGAGTGCCACTGGAAGCGATCGCAGCACTTGTGGCTGACCCTACCCTACCGCAAGCACTGCGAGTGATTCATTGTGATTTTCAACCATGTGACGTGTACTATGACGCTGCGTCTTAATTATGCATGCCTCTGAAATGGCGTTGAGTCGCTCGCGCACGCCTGCGTTCGCACCACCACTCCCCCATTTTCATGGACCATCCTATCACCTCCCACAAATGGCTTGTCCTGTCACTCTAGCTAGCGTGCTGTCTATGCGCAGCAAGCGAACGCTTCCCGATCACATAGACTAGTTCGCGCACTGCGATGCGTACGCATGCGCAGATTGCAAATATTGTCTGGTTGCGAGCGGGTCTGAATAGGGTCCTCTATGCAATAGTGTAATTTACTGCTTAATCACTTCAATGCCAAGGAAGA
This sequence comes from Taudactylus pleione, assembly GCA_031769625.1. Taxonomy (NCBI): domain Eukaryota; kingdom Metazoa; phylum Chordata; class Amphibia; order Anura; family Myobatrachidae; genus Taudactylus; species Taudactylus pleione. The sequence goes on from JAUIMM010000448.1 coordinate 1,481,756, forward strand.
GTAGGACTCGTCCTCGGAATGTACATCGAAAATGCTGAGTACAAGTCCCACTTGACCTTTGCACTACTGAGCTATTAGCAACTATAAAATCTACTTACCATACTCCCACCAGTAATTGTATAGTACACATTAGACATGGCATCTTCCTTTTTTACAGAGGTTTGTTCCTGTACAATTATATACAGTAATGTTGCCATTTATTAAAAATACCTTATCTTTTAACTTTAAAAGACCCACAACATAGACTCTTCTTTATTATGATTTGCAAAAGCCAACACCAAGGTACATGCGTCCTCTCCATGAAAAATATTTAGGACCTCTTTTGTACCCCTGAACTTCATGTCTATTACACCAGAGGTCTAAAAAATAAAACACTCACAATCAGGGTGGGGGTGTTCTACACCCCCCTGCAAACTGTACATTTGCACTCTCCTACAAATATATCCTTCTTACATGTCTCTTTACAATGTTTCATATTTTGAAATGTAATGCAATATGTTGTAAAATAAGTGACTTCACTTATGGTCGTCTACCGTGTACCTTATAGGAACTTTTTTTAGTAAGTTCCTTTTTATATTTTTCAGCCATTATTCAGGCTATCTGACTTATAATGCTGCCCCTTTAATCCTAGTAATTCTTATGTCTTATTGACATTATTTATCAAATATACAGAAAGTGAATTAGGGGTCTATTCTTCATCGGGGCCGGGGGGGATACTTATCACCGGAGAAATTCTGCATTGATCCGGTGCAGGGACAGCTGCTCTCAAAATGTTAAATGGTCGACACAGTCAAAAGGTCAACTTCTAGTGTCGACACATGCTATTTTCATTATTTTTAGGGTTCGGGTTAGGTTTAAGTTTAGGGACTAGGCGAAATAACAAAAAAAACACATGTGTCGACATGTTAAATGTTGACCTTTTGACTGTGTCGGCAATTTAACAATATCAACCGAAATACATTTCTACACAATGATGGTCGCCCTAATAACAATGTCGACCTTTTATTGGGAACACTCAGAACCAGTCGATCTTCTGGGGTCGACCTTTATAATATCGACCATTTATCTGCACTTTATAATATCGACCATTTGCACTGCACTGCCATTATTACCCCCGTAAGGGACGACCCCTGTGTGGCTGATTAGTTAGTATTGAGACGGCCATTACCATATTGAGAATATAATCTACACTATACCTCATTCCCTGTAATAAACACAGTACAGCTGCAATTTTTACAGAGGATAGGAGAACGCTTAGATTGGTAAAGAAGATACTGATCGCAAGTACATGTGCAGCATTATATTATCCCGATTCCTAATGCCACAAAAATCAATGGTTTTAGAAATTCTATTATCTAGTCCCTGGTGGAATATGCCACAAGGAAATGCAGCTGTCCTCTCCATACAAAGCTCTGTCTGCTTAACATCTTTTCAAGAGTAAAATCACTAAAGACTTTACAGTTTGTATTATTAGCAGGTCAGGGACTCCAAGCCTGCCGTAATTGGGTGACGACACACAGTAAGGAAGGGTTAAACTGCGAGAGAGTCGGATGCTGGCGTTTCCGTGTAATTTATAAGGGAGCTCGGTCTTCTCCTATAGAGGTGGGTACTTTTATTTGTGTCACCTCGCTCATTATCTATCTATCTATCTATGTCATATCTATCTATCTATCTATCTATCTATCTATCTATCTATCTATCTATCTCATATCTATCTATCTATCTCTCTATCTCATATCGATCTATCTATCTATCTATCTATCTATCTATCTATCTATCTATCTCATATCTATCTATCTATCTATCTATCTATCTATCTATCTATATCTCTCTCTCTCTCATATCTATCTATCTATCTATCTATCTATCTCATATCTATCTATCTATCTATCTATCTATCTATCTATCTATCTATCTATCTCATATCTATCTCTCTATCTATCTCATATCTATCTATCTCTCTATCTCATATCTATCTATCTATCTATCTCAAATCTTTCTATCTATCTATATATCTTTCTATCTATCTATCTATCTATCTATCTATCTTACTATCTCATATCTATCTATCTATCTATCTATCTCATATCTATCTATCTCATATCTATCTATCTCTCTCATATCTATCTATCTATCTATCTATCTCTCTCATATCTATCTATCTCATATCTATCTATCTATCTATCTATCTATCTATCTATCTATCTATCTATCTATCTCTATCCCATATCTATCTATCTATCTATCTATCTATCTAATAACTATCTCTCATATCTATCTATCTATCTATCTATCTATCTATCTATCTATCTATCTATCTATCTATCCCATATCTATCTATCTATCTATCTCATATCTATCTCATATCTATCTATCTATCTATCTCATAACTATCTCTCATATCTATCTATCTATCTATCTATCTATCTATCTATCTATCTATCTATCTATCTATCTATCTATCTATCTATCTATCTATCTATCTATCTATTCCATATCTATCTCTCATATCTATCTATCCCATATCTATCTCTCATATCTATCTATCTATCTATCTATCTATCTATCTATCTATCTATCTATCTATCAATAATATAGATATATAGAATTCTTTTACTATAGTTCCACCCACAGTTCCTGAACCTGTTTTTCAAGAAAAATATCCCTGTATATACAGTATATATTAACTAAGGTGGTGCGACATGTGTCACGGCACAGGGCATAGGGCGCTGCTCGGGTCTATCAATTTTCTGTTTTCTGTTTATAATCATTCTCACTTGTAGCTTCTTTTTCTTTTATCCCCAGCATCTGCTGGCCGCCGCTATCTCCTCCCTGGCTGACTCCTCCTCCATCTGGCCACCTCCCCAAGCACTTTTAGTCACATCCCCTTTTATTTAACACACATGTTTCAAAATACTGTCATTCCCGGGACTCAAACCTATCACCTCTCACATGGCTGTCAGACACCTTACACATGGTGCTAACTGCCCCACAATTTCTAATGGCAGCCTTGAACGGGGGGGCATAGCTAGACCTATGGGGGCCCCGCAGAAATTTTGCTATGAGGCCCCCATACCTCTGGTTACTCCCCTGATTCACACTGATCGTATTTGATACCTGCATAAGAGTGATACAAAGGGATCAGTACCCCTTCATCATTGTATGGGACAATTCATATTTGTGATTCTCCCTTCCCAATAGGCCACATCTCTTTTAAGGGTGTGCATCTTATGTCCCTATTTTAAAAATGGGGGGGGGGGGAGAAAGCCAATGCTCTTTCTGGTACAGGGCACCAAATTGTCTAATTACAGCTCTGTATATATATATATATATATATATATATATATATATATATATACACAGTGTACATGTAAACACATGTCTAGCTGAATGAATAACATAAATAACCAAGTGTTTCTTTAAATAACAAAATATTGCAACCTACATATAATTCTGCAACTTAGATATTAGTCCAAGCTGGCGTGCCACCTGAATTTGTTGCAACTGCTGCATCTGGCACTTGTCCCAGGGTTGCTGACCAGTGCTCTGGGTGATTGGAATGCTAACACTTATTATCTAGACCGTAGAACAAATGCTACTAAACTTTGCATACAGTAACATATTTCACTTTAAGGCAGTTCTCTGGCAGCTGGCAGGAAAACGACATGCACAGGAAGATTAAACAGCTTTTACATATCAATCTGAATGTCAGAAGCGACATGAATTAATCATAGGCTATATTAGATTTATTACCGTGAGTTTTTATTTTGATCTGATCATGGCGACAGCCACAGCTGTAAGTACATTCTGCCATGTGATAAACTATAAGGACTGGACCCCCACTCACCCCCAACCCAGATCTTGCTCTGAGAGTCGAGCCCACCTAACGACATACCATTTACCAAAGAATCAGATAATTAAGTGAATAGTCAGCGCTACAATTGATCAAAGCATGTCACCGCGCCATCTCCCAGAGGCCTTTGCTCTCATTAACTTCTTTTGCATTGCAGATTTTCTGTATAAATTGCATTTCATTTTATATGACAACTTCCTCACAGTTACTGGTGATGAGAAGGAAGCATATTTATGTACCGTGCGGTTTTCATTGCACATAAAGGCTTCCAGGCACTTGAGTAATGTAATTAACAAATAAATTCATAATTAAATATAAATTAAATGCATCATAACGGGAGAGATGGATGCGTTTAATACTTCAATATATGTTAAAGAAGAACAATACATCTTAAATTAGCAATCCCAGCTGAATTTTTATCACATCTCTTGAAAAGCAGACAAGGTTTAAATGTTTACAGCCTAGAAAGCAGAGTTCATTATAAATAATCAGCTTTCAATAGACTCCATTATCCAAGTGCAGCCGGGAGACAATCCTGCTAGAAATAACATAACAATATTGTAACATGAAACGACTAGAACTGTCTTCGAGCAAAAGTGTTCGTCATAGAAAAGACTGGGGACCTCCTGCCAAGTTTGACGCAAACTTTGTCGCATTTTGTGACCTGTCTGAGTTGGCCGCAGACGAATTTTGTTTTTGTGGTATGGTGACAAACCGATCAGCCTATAGGTGTGTGGGGGCGGGGATTGGGTTTGCCTTCCAGTTTATAGTGATTGGTCGGCTTATGGTTCTGCCTTTTTGTTTGCTGAATTTCCACCCTCCCTACTTTTTTTGGTATGCCATTTTGTTAACTTTGTTGGTGGCTGGCGGGAAAGAACGGCAGTCCATTAGCCATCTTGCTACGCTGGTGAAGAGCGCACCCCTTCGATGCACTATAGTGGATGGTCAGCTTGTGGGTCTGCCTTTTTGGTTCCTGAATTTACCTCCTCCTTCCCCTTTTTGGTATGCCATTTTGTTAACTTTGTTGGTGGCTGGCGGAAAAGAACGGCAGTCCAGTAGCCATCTTGCAACACTGGTGAAGAGCGCACCCCTTCAATGCACTATAGTGGATGGTCAGCTTGTGGTTCTGCTTTTTTGGTTCCTGAATTTACCTCCTCCTTCCCCTTTTTGGTATGCCATTTTGTTAACTTTGTTGGTGGCTGGCGGGAAAGAGTGGCAGTCCAGTAGCCATCTTGCTATGCTGCTGAAGTGTGCTCCCCTTCAATGCAATATAGAGGCAGGTCGGCTTGTCTTTCTGCCTTTTTGGTTCCTGAATTTACCTCCTCCTTCCCTTTTTTGGTATGCCATTTTGTTAACTTTGTTGGTGGCTGGCAGGAAAGAGCGGCAGTCCAGTAGCCATCTTGCTACGCTGCTGAAGTGCGCTGCCCTTCAATGCACTGGGCATATATATGTCCAATAATTATTGATTCATTGATTATGCATTTGGCGCAGAAGCTGTCATCAGCCACAAGGGCATTTCTAAGTACCCAAGTCGGTTAGTCGGTTCGAGCATATGAAATGGTTATCACACAAGACATTAATATATGGTAGCATTTTATTTCTAAAGATACAAATAAACGTATAGTATGGGCGGCCTTCCCCCTTCCCAAGCAGTGTGGGAAAATATAGTTTAATTGTGAGAAAAGACTATCCAGTACATTGCTATCTTGTTTCTCATTCATAGTCGCAACAGTTTAACTTCACTTGCATTAATGGGAGAGACTTAGATGCATTCGATGAATCAGTGATCATATGGGAATCTGGGAAATCAGCTTTTTCTGGTGAACTCGCTGGAACAAGAGGTTATCACTGCTTCGTCAATAGACCCCTACATACTGTCATTCTTAGCATCTTCTCATACCGTGTACTCTACATAAATCGCCATCGATGATCAATGGTTTTAAACCATTGGTGAGAAACCTTTGGTGGCTGAGTCATCGTTGGTGTAACTGAGCACATGCAGAAGTGGTGGCAACACAATTTGAGACCATTGAGGTTCAGCCACTGATGTTCATGATCAATGGCCTCCCATCAATGGTGGAAATACAGATTCAATCTATAAAGACGCATAAAGTAGGAAACATTTAATTGAGTATTTTTGGACAGATGAGAGGGTAAACCATATAAAGCATAAACCCCACAGAGGACAGTTTAGCATCAAGAGATGGGCCGCTGCTCCCAGTAGAAACCGTAGCTGTTTGCTGTGCTAAGTGCATGGTGCTAAGGGATACAGATTTGCGATCTCTGGGTTACTGGATACTTTGTAAACTCTTACTCACTTCTTGCACACAATACTATGGGGCCTATTCATCATCACTTAATTTTTACCTGCAATTGTAAAAATTAAGTGTTCGGGCCATTCATCAAGAAGGTAAAGCAGGAGATATCTGCTTACCTTCCACTGTGGGGACATAATTCATCAAGCTCCGAAAATATTTTTTCAGAGCGTGATTGCGGTAGTATTCGCCATCTTCAGATGGCGTTTGTTACTGCTACCCGCTCCTTCTGTATGGGAAGGAGTCCAGTGTTGCGAAGAGGGATCCTTTCAGATTCCTCCGCCCCTGTCCGGCTCCTTCTGACGGACGTCGGGGCTCTTGTGCGCATGCGTGAACTGTAGGTCACGCATGCGCACTGCTCCCAAAGGAGCAGTGAAGCCGCTCGCTGGGACAGCTGATTTTTGGATCAGCTGTCTCAGCGCCAATGATGAATTGCCTCGGCGTCCACGGTGAGTCAGTGTATTAATTATTGGGCTATGGCCCTGATTCAGAGCAGGACGCTCTGACAAAGCGCTCGCTCTGAATCAGGGCCGTCTCTCCTCCTTTTTGGAGCGGCCTCCTGGCCGCTCGCATAGCTGTGGGTGACCACCCACAGCTATAGCGAGAGGTCAAAATGATGGTCGCGATGGTCAAGACCATCGCGACCATCGGGCTTGCGACGAGACCCTTGCGGTAGGGTCTCGGTGCTGCAAGCCCTGGAGTGCTTTCGGCTCTATCAGAGCCAAAAGCACTCCCACTGACATCACTAGTGATGTTAGTGGGGCCGGCCCCAGGCGGTAGGCGTTCCCATGGGAACGCAATCACCATTGACAGCACGCCCCCTTTGGTGCGAGACCCATAACGACGGCTTGGCTGTCGTTATTCAGGTCTCGCGCATGCGCACGACGGAGCCGCTGCCGTCGTGCGCATGCGCACTTGGGCAACATTGACCCGCTTGCGAGCGCTCAGCGCTCACGAGCGTGTCTGAATCAGGCCCTACGTTCGGACTTCGATAATTAAAATCATGAATAGGCCCCTCTATCATGATAACCGTAGAGATGAAGGGGCAGACGCCATAATGCAGGTACTTTTCCCGGCACATCGTTCATGGAGTACAGGATTTCTGCAAGAAACACTGCAAGGAAATCGCTGGTTCAATAGCAGCCAACAGACGTGTCCTCCGCACCCTACAAGCTATTACCTCCAGGAGAAAAATAAACAGAACATACAGCCGGAGAACCGGATAAATAAATGCCAGGGCTGACATTAACAGGAGAAGGCCCAGAGACAATAAAGAGACTATTTGCTGCAGGGCTTAGCCTGGAAAGGTCGCCATCCTCTCCCTCCCTGACCCCTGTGCCCAGATCTCGCTGTATACCATAAACAGACATTGCTGTGTAGCCATTAATATACATTGTTATTAACACATAACTACTTAACAGCCACGTGACCAAATTTAGGGCCTGATTCACTACTGATCGCTATTCTGCTTATACGCACGCAGCGCAGTTGCTAATATCAGCGGGGATATGTAAATGCGTGCATTCACATTGCGATCGCAGCCAGACATAAGGACGCCCACTTCCCTTACTCACATCCGTATACTGTACTAGGGCAACATAGCGACACAATCGGTAACATCGGACCCACGCACAAGCCCTGACCTTACTCAGACATTGCTACCAGCCACGCACGCTATCAGTGCTATGTCTGCTTATAGGCACGTAGTGGATAATTTATGCACGCCCCTGCAGCGGCGTTGCAACGCACTTGCACGCCTGACCACTCCCTCATCACCACCCACAAACGCCACTTCCTGTCAATCACTCGGCTTTGGGTCTGCAATCTCAGTTCCCATCGCAATTGCTAGTTCACGCACTGCGATTCTTATGCACGCGCAGAACGCAACAATCGACCGATTGCGTTCGTATTGGCATCTGCGTTCCTTGCTGAATCAGGCCCTTAGTCGTCTGACTGTCTATAACATGAAAAAAAATATTTGGGGGGGGGGGTTAAGCTTCAATTTTGTCCCTGGTGGCATCTATGAAATAGACATGTATAATAAATGCTCATGTGTGTGCAATAACGTTAAGCAGTTTAATTCATATGAATTTGAATCCTTAAATCTACAAAACCAGGAATCGCCAACAGTTTTGTCTTTTTTTTCTGTCTTCTGTCTAATGGTAAAAACCAACGCGCAATGAAACACAGAAAACCTCAGCGACCTGCCTGCTGGGCTACAAAGTTATTGCAAAAGAGTTAAAACAAACAAGAGACTAAGGGGCCCATTTAACTACTAAGGGGTCTATGCACTAAGGGCTCTATGTACTAAGGCTTGGAGAGAGATAAAGTGAATGGAGATAAAGTACCAACCAATCAGCTCCTAACTGTCACTTTACAGGCTGTTTGAAAAATGACAGGAGCTGATTGGTTGGTACTTTATCTCTCACCAAGGGATCTATTCATCATCCCTTAAATTTTACAAAAGAGGGTGAAAATTAACATTTTACTTACTTAAGGGTCAGGGCTATTCATTAGCAGTGTAACGCAGGAGATATCACAGATATCTCCTGGTTACAATTCCACCCCGATCATTTCCACAGTTCCCATACATTAGTACTATATAGTCTCCATACATTAGTACTATATAGTCTCCATACATTAGTACTATATAGTCTCCATACATTAGTACTATATAGTCTCCATACATTAGTACTATATAGTCTCCATACATTAGTACTATATAGTCTCCGCACATTAGTATGGGGGGGGTGTAAATTGTGTAATTCATCAAGCTCCGAAAAAATTTTTTTTTCGGAACTAGTGAGTGATACTGTACGCCACTCTGAGATGGCGTACAGTATCCGATAACAAGCACAAGCTGCCGTGCAGCATAGATGTATTATGGAGGTACCGGAGCTGGTATCTCCGTTATTTGCTGCTGTCCTTCCATTTCAGCCCCCATAGGTTTCTAATATCTATGGAGGATGCGATGCTGCCAGATTTATCAAGCTCCGGGATGCTGATGCGGTCACTCCGAGCGCGTGGCAGGGACGTTCTCTTTTCGAAACCCTCGTCCCTGCGGCTGCTTTTTAATACATTTGGCCTGTACAATCGCATACTGCAGCGTTATGCAACCACTATGCCGCGAGGTCCGTGCAGTCAGAGCTGACATTACTTGTACTGCTGGTCCGGGCAGTGCTGGGCTCTTCAAGGAGGCTCAGACGCACATGGGCCATGACCTATGGAGGCGTGGCGGCATGACATAGGTCACACACGCCGCATTGCACGCCCGTCTGGTCAGTGCACTGTGTGTTCGGTCATTGAGTGTGACAGTGTGCCTTCACAGCTGGTGATATTATTTGTTCTGTGGGGGCCAATGTGTGTGTTTTCTTTCTGTGGGGGCCATTTTGTTTTATATTTTTTTCCTGTGGGGCCCAATGTGTTTTATATTTTTTCTGTGGGGCCCAATGTGTTTGTTTTTGTTCTGTGGGGGTCATTTTGTTTTATATTTTTTTTTCTGTGGGGGCCACTGTGTTTTATTTTTTCTCTGTGGGGCCCAATGTTTTTGTTTTTGTTCTGTGGGGGCCATTGTGTTTTATTTTTTCTCTGTGGGGCCCAATGTTTTTGTTTTTGTTCTGTGGGGGCCATTGTGTTTTATTTTTTTCCTGTGGGGGGCCCAATGTGTTTGTTTGTTTTACTGTGGGGGCCAATGTCTGTTCTTTTTCCTGTATGGGGCCAATATGTGAGTGTTTTTTTCCCCGTGAGGGACTGACGGTGTGCCTTAGCAATTTTAAAATCTTGTTCGGTGTGCCACTAGTTGAAAAAGGTTGAAAATCACCGGCATACTACAATGCGATCATGGAGTCTAATATCGCGCCTGTGATCGCATTGAGTATGTCATCATTGATAAATGGGCCCTAAAGTAACTATCATTCTGGTTAACTTCCAAATTCTATTGCAGTGAATGGGAAAGGTGATGAGAAGTTCAATACAGTGTACAAACTTGTCACACTCTATTTCACGGGTGGGCAATAATCGTCCCTCCAGCTGCTGTAGAACTACACCTCCCAGCATGCCTTGCCACAGTTTTGCTATTTGGTCATGCTGCATAACTGTGGCAGGGCATGCTGGGATGTGTCTGCGATAGCAGCTGGATGCTCCATATCATACTTGCCTACCTTCCCAATTTGGTCGGGAGCCTTCCGAAAACCGAGTGCTGCTCGACCTCCCGGGAAGGCAGGCCCCGCCCCCTGCTTCACAATGCCTGTAATATCAACATTGTGTAGTGGAGGCGGGGCCAAAATGACACGTTCGTGTGGCCCTGCCCCGCCCACAAATAATCATAGTCTGGCCGACCCCGCCTCCTTGTGCTGGCCACGCCCATCTATCATGCCCAGTCGGCTGATCCCTCCCGGAAGGAGCCAGACAGTCGGCAAGCATGCTCCATATAACATGCCTGAAACCTCCAGCTCCCAAGTACAGGGAACAACTGTAATATATGCCTAGTTTTATATCAGGACACAGCAGAAAAATTAAGAGTCTTTTTTAAGATTATAATCTTAATTTTGGATTACATTTTCAATTTTTTTTTTCTTTTTCTTTTTGTTACAGGTCAGTGAATTCCCTGTGGTATGCCTGGAGACAGAGCCAGTCCTAGGCATAGACAAACTAAGCAAATGCCTAGGGGCATCCAAGCCTGCCTAGGCTCGGTGGAGGTTTGGTACAGGTTCGGCCGGGGCACCTGCTGCCAGCTGGGCAGAGACTCTGGCAGCTGCGTAGCATCCACAATCGGAGCTCAGCTGACATCCGACTGGGCCTGGCAGCAGCGGAACAGCCGGTAGCAGTTTGTGGGGGCAGAGCACCTGAACGGTGGGCTATGGTTAGAGCTGGGCCAGCTCTGAGGCGTCACACAATCAGAATGAGCTTCTGTGCATGGGCAGAGGCTCATTCAGGACTGTAAGCAAATGGTCACGGGATGGCTGCTGCACCATGGGCCTTTGCGGAACTCAAAGTAGTGAGTCACCCCTCACGGCTCTGGGTTCCGCCTCCAGCACTCGTCACACACGACCTGCCAGCCAGAGACAGGAAAAGCAGGTCCACCTCCCGCGGCTTGCTGTACCTTGAGTCAGACAGCTCTGCAGGCTGCGCTCAAGTAAAGTAAGTTTGGAACTGGGAGAGGGCCGGGGTGTTGCAGTGCTCACTGCTGGGAGAGGGGTGCTCTGCTGGGATACTGGTGGCGGGTGAGGGTGGGTGCTGATACCATGCTGTGCTGGCCACACCCATTTTCAGGATCCCACAGGGAGGGAGGGCACCACCCAAAATCTTGCCTAGGGCACTAATTTGGCTGGGGCCGGCTCTGGTTAGAGAAACTATTGGGCCAATAGCTCTATTGTCAGCTAATCGTCAAACTTTCCCTTTATACAGCATTCTTATCACTTATCATGTGTAATTCCTTTTTAATACCAATTCCTAGTTCCTTTGATTTAACATTAAAGGACTGCGATTTCTTCTGTAATACCATTATTACGTATTAGACAGAGCAGTTCCACGTTGCTCCATAAAACTGCCGGAGAGGTCGTGTTTGCAGAGGGACTGCATTAAAAAAAAACACACACATACGGCCTGAAGATTAGGAGAGGACAGAATTTAAGCTGCTTGATCATAAAATAATCACGCAACCCTGCGACGCCAGAGATGTGCCAGCCATCGCCCGGGCATCCCTCTTAGCAGATGCCAATTACAGACAAATAGTGAATGAGCCTACATCAGGAACAGAGCAAAAGGTGAAAACAATGGCAATTAGGCATGCAGTATGCCTCCGGGGCCTGATACACAGATGTACGCTAACCTAACTAATGCCACCTCAACTGAAAATCTGCACGCAGCGAACGGGAGTAAATACTGCAAACGTCGCAGCCGCCTGAATTTGTGTCGAGTCGCCCGCCGGTGCCTTTGTAAATCCAAGTAACTATGTACAAGGACGCAGATTAGCCGCAGATCACTCAATTATCAGAGTTCTAAGTACTGTGACCCTATAGTCAGTTTCGGACTGCGGCATGAAGAGCCCACCAGGGGAATGCAGTGGTAGGAACCCATGCTAAAGGGGCGTGACCATTCACCAGAGGAGGCGTGGCCAGCCACCACATGGGCTTGACTAACCATTAGAGAGTGCACGGTGTGGGCCCCTTTATAAATATGTATACATATATATAGTAGTAAATATTGATTTGTAATATTGTACCAGTTTGTTAACAACAATGCATTGTAAGGAATACACCATATTCCTGGGAATGCAGTACTGTATAATGTAACATATGCACAGGCTGCTGGAACCTGACCTCTAGAGGAGGTAGAAGTGAGGCCCTCAGGCAGTGGGGCCCACCGGGGATTTCCCCTGTACCCCTGTGGGCCAGTCCAACCTTGCCTATAGTTGTGCAGAACCTGCCACTGGAACCGCTGTGTACGGAATCACAGTCGCAGGCTGAGACGATGACAAAAAATGGCCCCAACATGCCTGCAGTTGAGTAGCCTGTCAATGCTGGAGGGAGGGGAGGATTAGGCACCAGGGAGAGTGTTATGATTAGGGATAGGGTAGCGTACTCACTGCCAGCACCATAACAGGGCTAAATAGTGCCTTGTGTACCTAGCACCAGAGATCATGACGTTGGGCGGGTGGGACTGGCAGCACTGGTAAGAACAACACTGATTGGAGCATCCTGCGAACGTTCTATTCCAGCAGCGCAGACTGTAGGGTGCCTGCCAGGAGCAGAGCTTGCTCTATTGTTGTTTGACCAGCGCGGTTGAACAGGGGCACCACCCATAGAGGGCGCACCCCTCCCCAACTGTCCCGATGTTCCACTCGTGGGCCGAAGTGGCCCGTGGGTGGTCAAATCGGGAGGTCAGGGCAGTGTGAATGCGTGCGACATCCATTCAATGATGGTAGAGGGCTGGGGGAAGCCCAGCCAGTGACAGAGGGCTGGGCTTAACCCCCAGCCTGACGTTGTTTGGAGGCATGCCATGCGGGCACGCCTCCAAATAACGTCACTTAGGGGGTGTGGCCTATGGTGATGATGCCACGTCCCCAATTTCAGGCAGGGCACAGCGTACCGGGCCGGCACAGGGTGCTCAGACACCTGGAGCCGGCCCTGGCCAGGAGCGTCTGAAGGATGATCTGGCGGTGACGCGCCATTGATCCTGGCTGCAGGGTGTGGTTACAGGCACCTGCTAGACAGAAGCAAGGGCCTTGGAGCGGCAACTTTACCCGCATTTATTAAGTACCCCCCAAAAGTATTAGCTCCGATATATCTGCCGAAGTTCCTCCATATTCCACCAGCACTGCTGCCCCTTCTATGGGGGATGCGATGCTGTAAGCACTCCGGAACTTGGTCCCTGCAGCTTACACATGGCAATACTAGCCGGGAGAAGGTTCCATAGGAATCCCCCCCCCCGCAGGCAATGACCGCCATGCAAGTGTGCTCTGTAGACCGCACATGCGCAGGATCCCCGGCACAGGAGTGAAGAGAACTCTGGTGCGATCAGTGCACTCCCAGCACATCGCAGGGACCAATGCTATGATTGCATCCTGCAATGCGATCATCGGCACACTAATATCGCGCCCATATCGCACTGCAAATGTGGTCTTTAATAAATGGGCCCCTAAGACTTCCCAATAGGTAATTGTACTGCATGCTGACAGCATCTGTGTCACAACAGGGACTGGCCATGGTCCCCGAGTCCATCAACTGTTGGGAGACTGAACGTTGACAGCTACTTAATTTGACGCAACACCAGATTCTAGCACTGTTTCGGGCACTAGGGTAACCCAGGCATTCACCTAGGGTGCAAGGTAGAACCTAAAACACTTAGGAATCTGTTAATACTCAGCACTATCTAACAATCTGCATTGTGGCTTATTGCAGTGATACAGAGGTGATGTGAATAGCTTCATAATTCACCAATTCAGGGCTTTTCTTGGGTGCAGGGGTTTTAATTGTGGTCAGTGGGCCTGATTCAGAGCCACTCGCAAAAAGCGAGCGATCGCTCTGAATCAGGGCGGCCGCTTTGTTTTAAAAAAATCCGGCCTCCTGGCGGCACGCTAAGCTGTGGGTGACCACCCACAGCTTTTGCGAGCAGCCAGGTGATGGTCGCGACCATCGGTCTTGCGACGAGACCCTTGTGGTCTAATAGAGCCGGAAGCTCACTACTGACATCACTCGTGATGTCAGTAGGACCTCCCACAAACGGCAGGCGTTCCTTCAGGAACGATTCCGTTTGACCAGCCACCCCCCCCCGCCTACAAAACGGGGCGAGCTGTCGATCAACATCGACAGCCGCCCCGTTTGTAGCGAGCCCCGGAGCGAGTGAATTTCTCACTCGCTCCGGTGCTCGCGCACGCGCATCGTGCACGCCGCTCGTGCACAATTCCCCACCTTCGACCCGCTTACGAGCGCATAGCGCTCGCGAGCGGGTCTGAATCAGGCCCAGTGTTCTCTCAATGTTCACTCAACAGCATATTACAATATATGTTTAATTATATATATATAATTATATATCCATCAGAGGGCCCCTCTCAAAAGGTAGTTGTCTTTTTAAATAACTAAAAATTGTCTTCCTTTACCAGAACCAGTCATTTCATTGTCCCAGTTTAGATCTGGAGAGTTAAAATCTGCCGTTAGGAGAACAAGGATTATTTTTTTTTATTTTTACTGCCCATATAATTTGTAATAATAATAATTTCATTTCAGTACAATCGTTTATGCTAAGTGGATTATAACAAAAAGCCCATTTAGCGCAGTACTTGAGTCAGTAAAATACACTTATACTAAGGCATATCGCTCACTCCAGTAGGCGGCTACTATATACTATACATTCAAATGGCTACGAGTTCCACACACATTATACTTCATTATGACAATAAGCCATTAATAACAAATCACAATGTGAGACCCCTTCAGAAGCTGGCATTGCCATTCAAACCCTTGTACCTCACATGGGCAGCCTCTGGCCACCATATAATGATGACAGCAATATATTGTCTACACTGAAATACTACAGACTAGAATGCACAATACAATCTTGCAGTTAAACTTCCTGTAAACGATTTTGCCATTCTGTGCCCCTGCTGCACCCCAACACTAGGGCTCAGTGTAATCTGATGCTACTGTGACAGTGACCAGCAAGTCAGCGACTCTTCAATCCACCTTATACGAAATCTGTTATCGCCTGTCCAGGGGACACCCGCAGAGGGCTCAGGGCCTGATTCAGAGCCGAACGCTCTGACCAGAGCGCTCGCTCTAAATCAGGGCCCTCCTACCTGTTCTTGGAGCGGCCTCATGGACGCTCGCATAGCTGTGGGTTACCACCCACATCTATAGCGAGCGTCCATGATGATGGTCGCGATGGTCAAGACCATCGCGACCATCGGGCTTGCGACGAGACCCTGCGGTAGGGTCTCGCTGCCGCAAGCCCTGGAGTGATTTTGGCTCTATCAGAGCCAAAATCACTCCCACTGACATCAGTAGGGGCCGGACTCACTTCTGCACCATCGACCCGCTTACGAGCGTACAGCGCTCGCAAGCGGGTCAGAATCAGGCCCTCAGTTCATGTATGGGCGATGAGCGAGTGATGCCCATGTTATGCCGTTGTGATTGCGCTGGAACGCAGGCAATGGCTCCCCACATCGCCGCTATTTCACCCCTAAAGCATACATTTTAGTTTGCTGCACCATAAGGGTGCATATTAAAATGCATGGATTGAGGCTACAATATGTAATCTGCAAAACGTAAAAGTTAAAAAGAGGTGCTTTACCGTGGCTGTTTTCCATATTATATATTATATACAATTAAATATTATTAATTATAATATATTAAATTCATAACACACAAGTAGAGCATCTTTGGCGGAATCAGTATGATTTACCTCCCCCCGGGGGTGCCTAACCCTAACCCCCCCTTCCCCTAGCCCAGTGGTTCTCAAACATTTTTGAATCATGGCACCCTAGAGTATCAGCATTATTTTCATGGTACCCCTAAGCCAAAAGTTTGTAATTGAGAAATTAAAAAAAAACTGTAGTAAAGTAGTAAAGTGAAGTAAATTGTCCTTACCTGCCATCCTTAGGCTCAGTTATGTGATGGGGACAGGTTTGAGCTTCTGTTTGTTCACATATTTACATTACATTGATCATAATTAACAATGCATGATTTGGTGCTGGACCACCAACCTGAGGCACCCCTGCAAGTGTCCCGAGGCACCCTAGAGTGCCATGCCGCACAGTTTGGGAACCACTGCCCTAGCCTAACCCTAACCTCCCGGGGGGGGGTGCCTAACCCTAAGTCCCCCCCCCCCCCCCTGGGAGCCCCTAACCTAACCCTCCCACCCCCGCAGCTGTCCGCGCTTGGTTTACCTTCAATCGGTAAGCCAGCTGTCTGGCTCACGGCGTAGGTCTAATGACAGGCGTCGAGATTTCGATGCCTGTCATTTGTACCTTGCCGTGATTAAGCAGTTGGAAAGCCAGCGGTCGGCATTGCGACCGCTGGCTTCCCGACTGCTTCCCCCTTTCTCTCATCTGATGTGCGACCACCCAATTCATTGTAGGATAAATTGGGTGGTTTTCAGGGTGCACACTATACGATGGTCCTTCCGACCCGCTTCGGACTTATTTTTCATGTCTAATAATGTTAAAAATAAAATACACTTAGGACATGTCTATAATACCTGTTATGCCACACAAGCTGTATTTACATCACTGTATGTCACATTCTCCGTTACTCATCACTATGGGCAGACAGATCTCACCTCCGATAGAACAGAGAGAAGATTTGGTGCTAAAGTTCTTCAACAAAGTTTCATACTGTCTCCGGGTCTGTACTTTCATTTGATGGATGAGGCCGTGTGTGCCAGGCGTCTGGGTTATAACATTTGGAATGTGAAATCGAAATATGCCAAGTCCTGAACTTCACATTTCTCGTCTGACGCGAACTGACACCTATGGAGTACCCCAACACCCAGGGAGCCTGGAGCGGTGCCAGGATTTTTGGAGGCTTAATAACAGAACAGATGAGAGGCTGTCACAGGCAGGGAAAGTCTGGGCGATCTCACCTATGCGCACTGCAAATCATTTCCTTCGTGCACTGGTGACTTCAGATCAGTGTTTCCAAACTCCACTCCGCAGGAGTTAGGACCCCTAACAATGCATGTTTTCCAGATATCCTAGTTGGTACATAGGTGTACTCAGTACTGGCTGACACATTTCCATAGGTGGTCCTAACAATTATTTAGATCTGTAAAACATGCGCTGTAAACTAATGCAATGTGCCCTAGCTTGTGCCACCCAACCACACCCACTGTTAGTGAAGATCCACCCACATCAGAGCATGCTCCGCCTCTTTGGACGTCCGCGAAAACATAAAACTCAGTAAGACTTTTTCCCCTAATCAGAGACAGGGATGGTAATCTGGCCCTCATTCAGAGGCGGTCGGAGGATGCAAGTGGTCGCTCAGAAACTGGGCGGCAGCTTGCATCCTGACCGGCCGCCTCTGTTTCGGTCGTTAGGCTGTGGGTTTACACCCACAGCTCTAACGACCGCTAGGGTGATGGTTGCGATGGTCACAGACCATCGCGACCATCGGGGCTTACGACGAGACCCTAGGGTAGGGTCTCACTTGTCGTAAGCCCCGGAGAGCTTCTGGCTCTGTCAGAGCCGGAAGCTCTCCACTGACATCACTAGTGATGTCAGTGGGGCCTCCCCCAAATGGCAGGCGAACCCATGGGAACGCCTCCATTTGGGCTGCCACCCCCCCGGCCCGCCTTCCAAATGGGGCGAGCTGTCAATCAACATCGACAGCTCGCCCCCTTTGGAAAGAGACCCGCTACGACCGGCGCTGTCGGTCGTAGCGGGTCTCACGCATGCGCACGAAGGAGCCAGCTCCCTCGTGCGCATGTGCACTGGACAAACATCGAGGCGGCCGTGCGGTCGTAGACCGTACGGCCGCCTCTGAATGAAGCCCTCAGTGTGGCTACCATCGATGGCAGAATAGCAATTAGCCATCGATGGTTACCAACAATGCAATGGCTTCACTAACCGATGGTCATCCCTGTTTTTTTACTGACTGACCCGAGTGCCTAGGGGCGCCAAGACGGGGGGGACCGAGTACTAATTATCCGTTGGCCCCTCCAGCAAACCCGAGTCCGGCGCCACCCCCCCTCTTACATCAAAGCCACCCAGCACAGGCTGCTGTGTGCTGGGCTGCACTGGGCTGCACTGGGAGACTGCTCGCGTCTGCTAAGTAGCAGATGAGAAGAGGAGATTATAGGGCTGAAATATCTTTATACAAAGCAGGGAACGTCCTGCAACAACAGTATGATTGTACATTAATCTGCTAATAGTTACATTATGCACATATAAATGAAACATACATTGTTGTCTTACTGTGCCATTCACTAGAGTTTAATGTTATTTATGTGTAAGTACTCGTACATAATGCCGGCATCTGTCACTGTGCAAACGTGGCTTCAACAGGAATCAGTGATATTTGTTATGAGATAGATAGAAAGATAGATAGATAGATAGATAGATAGATAGATAGATAGATAGATAGATTGATAGATAGATATGAGATAGATAGATAGATAGATAGATATGACATAGATAGATAGATAGATAGATAGATAGATAGATAGATAGATAGATAGATAATGAGATAGATAGATATATAGATATGAGATAGATAGATAATGAGATAGATAGATAGATATATAGATATGAGATAGATAGATAATGAGATAGATAGATAGATAGATAGATAGATAGATAATGAGATAGATAGATATATAGATATGAGATAGATAGATAATGAGATAGATAGATAGATATATAGATATGAGATAGATAGATAATGAGATAGATAGATAGATAGATAGATATGAGATAGATAGATAGATAGATAGATAGATATGACATAGATAGATAGATAGATAGATAGATAGATAGATAGATAGATATGAGATAGATAGATATGAGATAGATAGATAGATATGAGATAGATAGATAGATAGATAGATAGATAGATAGATAGATAGATAGATAGATAGATAGATAGATAGATAGACAGATTTTAGAACTCGCTGCATATGATAAATGGTGATCCAGCCAATCAGCTCCCAACTGTCATTTTTCAAACAGATGACAGTTGGGAGCTGATTGGCTGTAGCACCATGGGAGCTGATTGGCTGGAGCACTGTTATGCAACGTTTTAAAACTCATTGTGTATGATAAAACTTGTGTAATATTTGCTTCATTCCTATAAGAAGTGACTCCTCTCCCGGACTAGCTCCACGCCGCGTCCCTCTCACTCCCAGCCGGGCGCACTGTATTTTAGAGGCAGCAGAACAATCAGGGCAGAGGTACATGATTAGATTTTCGGAACAGGAGCCCGTGAAAAATTTCAGCCACCTCTGTCCATTCTTAAGGAAAACTCATAAGCTTTTGGCACGAATTAGCGCGGCCTCATTATGAAGCCAGAATTGGGGTCATGCTAGGCATAAATTGATAGGAAAAATGAAGTAGCCCAGGTAGCACTGGCTGGGGCTTGGAATGCAAAGCAATGCAGGCACGGAAAGCACATCATATATATAATAGCAGTCAGACAGCTGGGTGCTGCTTTGCAGCAAAGGAGATTTAGGAATTTTTCAATAACAATATATATAAGCTTCATGCTTCACAGGGCAGGGGGCATTGAGTTGGGGGCAGCGAGGGTTTGTGTTATGGGCGTTGTTAATTGCGCTGCGAGTTTTGGCGCCATCCACTCCAGATAATAGGGAGGAAGTGTGGGTTCTATTGTTAGTTATTCACATTTTACAGGAATAGCTCCAGCATATACCAATGCGGCCCCTATTGGTCTGCGCGGTCACGTGCCTCCTAGCCTGCAAACGTACTGTAGATGTGATTGAGTGAAGATTGGGATCATTGCAAGCCTCGTTCTGCAAAACGCACAAAATTCATCACCCTGGCGACACGAGGAACGAAGTGAATATTATGCTGACCAGCTTTGACGATGGATAATTTCCATTTGTACAGATTCAGGTGATTTGAAAAGCAAAAACGGTTATTTTATGTGAAAGACAGCGTTAGGAAAAAAAGATGGAACCGTCTCACAGACACGTCTCGGCTGCCCGCTCAATCTGCGCTGGGATTTGCCGCGCTGAGCAAGCCAATGAAAGGATGTTTCTGATGTCTCTTCTATAAGCTCCCTTCACAAGGGGCAATGAGGAATCAGGGCAATAGGTCCAATAGAAGTTTTGGACTTATTTGATACAATATTTCACAGCAGAGTACAGTATTATATGTAGGGAACTCTTTGGGTAGGACGCATCAAAGCCTATTTTACGGAATGCAATAAATTCCGGAGCTTGGACACGGTGCGCAAGATAGCGTTACCCAACAGAAGGCTTTGGGCTTCTATTCGCATTGTGCCTCTGGAAGGATCCAATCGGATCCCTCCCAGCACCCCTCGTGGCGCCTGCGTCATGCGACGCATGCTCTGAAAGACTCCAAGGTCCTAAACCCGGAAATCCTTCCATCACAAAGGACGGATCTTACAGGGAGAGCTGTCCTTTGTGATTTTCATCAAGCATATGGCGTGTCACGACCAGCGCTGTGTGTGTCCTGGGCCAGCGAGCCTTTCCTGTTTGGACGCTGTTGCGGGGTCTCTCTGGCGGGGGGAAAGGGCATCTGGAGGTCAGCGCTGCATACTCCAGGGTCACTCAGACACAGAGTTCTGAATGCAGGAGTCAGTTTGGGTCACTTTAGGCAGTGCTGCAGCGTGACATGGGCGCCGCCATCTTGGATTTCATCAGGTGACTCACTTCAGCCAATCCAGCTAGAGCATTATCAGGAATCCTAGCAACCATGCACTTCCTTTGGTATGTAAGGGCTGCTGAGCAATCCTTTCTTTGCCAGTGCAATGTTAATCCCAGTGCAAGCTGGGTACTAGTTCTCTGTGCTCCCTTGCTGTTACCTGTTCCTAGGTACTGTCCACAGACCCTACTTGCTCCAGACTCCAGCTACTCTTGTCAGACCTCTGTGTGACAGCAGTGCTTCTCCAGGCTACCACCACTAGGGTCACTCCAGCCAGTTACCAGTTCTCTGTGCTCCCTTGCTGTTACCTGTTCCTAGCTACTATCCACAGACCCTGCTAGCGCCAGACTCCAGCTACTCTTGTGTGACAGCAGTGCTTCTCCAGGCTACCACCCCTAGGGTCACTCCAGCCAGTTACCAGTTGGCAGTACTCAGCATATCTGTTGGGTTTATCTCCGTCTGGGCTACCACCTGCCAGCAGGCCGCTCGTGAATCATACCCCTCTGAAACCTGCATCCTTCCAGTACCAGCAATCTGCCCTGAAGACCTCTCCTAGTTCCACTCCGGATCCAAGTACTAATCCTCCCGTGACACGGCGTTAGTAAAAGCCCCAGCACTACTCCTAGATTATAAATGCTGCACAATGTGTATTAACAAATAAAATGTGACATGATCATTATTATATAGAGTAACACTTACGCAGAACTCGAGACTGTATCACCAAAGCTATGCACTTCTGAATAAATCCCACCATGAAACTTGACTAATGACGAGGGCAGCAAGTTGGTATATATGTATAGTAATAAAAATAACAGCTGCCACTAAATGTGAAAATAAATAAAAAATCTTCATATAAATACACTAATGATAACTTGAACAAAACTGTATGTAACCGTATCAGGAGCATTTCCGGAATTACGTTGTTTAAAATTTGGCTTCACTCATGTCGAAGACTTTTTAGATAGGACCTTCTGCAGGGAACCTCTCTGATCCTAAGATGGCTCAGGTAGATAACAAGGACACATACATTATACATTAAAAGACACTTTAAGGGTCATTGAAATTTGGGCAAAAAAATTTCTCAGCACAAGTCCTACCTACAAACTCCTGCAGTACTAGAGTGTCACCAGCAGTGGCCGCTGTATGACTGTTATATACAGTGCATTACTCAATCAACCTCTTTCCTATCTATTACTCACAGTCACAATACAAAGAATAATAATTAATGAAAGCAATTTGGTTATTCATGGCTCAGTGAAAAGCTACAAAAATGTCAACGGCCTCAAAAGAGGAAAAAAAAAAAAGAATAATAATAATCAGCGACTTGCATAATTAAAACGTAATCACATATCAGGCAAACAGCAAGGACAGCCTTTTGAAAATAATTTAACAATCTAATTATCTTCGTTATCTAATTGGCTTGGCTTCCAAAGACTTTGTCTCTGGTGCTTCTGAGTATTAATCACACATGACCTGTTTGGGACCGTGTCAGTATTTATTTATCTATTTTTGTAAGTGCGCGTTTTCCGGTTATCTGACGGTCTTTGTTGCAGTGAGGTTAGTGTTAGATGCTAGGTGTAGGGATTAGGGTTAGGGATATTAAAGGTCTGTCCGTAGAGAAATCAGAGCTTTCTCAAGTGGCGCCTCCTGCTTCTGTTGATATCGCTATAGCTGGCTAAGGAGGCGAAACATTGTGGACACTTAGGGTCTCATTTATCAATGAGTTTTAGCATTCACGAGTGATAAAGCTCCTTGCGCATGATAATGGTATGCCAGCCAATCAGCTGCCAGCTATCTGTTTGAAAAATGACAGTTGGGAACTGATTGGCTGGAGCACCATTACCAGTATTATCACTCGTTGCATATGATAAAACTCATTGATAAATGGGCATCGGTACTTGTTGGAAACAATGGTAATTCCAGTTGTGGGTGATTCTTTCTGCGTGTGATGTTGCAGGCGAATGATAAAACTTGTTGATAAATGAGGCTCTTACTACAATAAGCAATGACAAGCTGAGCCCAACAGCACAAGAGCCAATGAGGATGGCAGAATGGTCACTTATCAGTCCCACTCCCGACAGACCATACTCGTGCATGCACCATGTTCTGAATGAGATCCCGTGGTTTTGTGAGATGTCACGTATGCGCAGCATGGCCGCTGACAGTCATTCCATATCGCGCCAGCACTCGGCAGGACTGAGATCGCCGGATGAGCGAGTTACCGGTACACCTTTGTAATACATTTTGAGCATCCTCCATAGTGATCTATGAACTCTTAGTGCTGAGAAAAGGGCAGCGTTAGTACATTGACCACTATGGGGCATGGGTGTCTCCAGCGCAGGCACCTGAGAGTTTTTAGGGTTTTTCGCACATGCGCGGTGGCATAAATCGCTCAATTCTGTGAATAATGGCCTCGCATGAGACTCATAATCAGGCCTAAAGTATCTGCATTGACAGCAGATTAATGGATTCATACAAAGCATCAAATCCAGGGATTTCACAAAAAGTAACTGACATGACTGCTTTGCTTCATAACCCTTTTGCCCTGCATAAAATCTACTTGGAACATTGTTCTGAAGATGAGTACTGTACTATGGTGCTGAGGAACTGATCAATAACGCTATTGTTTTTTATAACAGCCCGACAGTAAGATGTAAAAGTAACACTGAGTAGTCCTGGGTGCTATTTGTACAGGATGTAGTGGTCTCAATACCGACATCGGAATCCCGACAAGGGATTGAAGATAGGCGTCGAAATACTGATGCCTATCTTAATCCTGACGCCGGGACGCCAGTTCGAACGAGGTAAGTCCCGGGCGCACTTAGCGTTAGCCATGGAGGGGGGGGGTGTTTAGGTTTAGGGAGCGTTGCGGGGTTAGGGTTAGGTCTTAGGGGGGGAGGTTAGGCACCAATGGGGGGGTTAGGCACTAATGGGAGAGGGTTAGGTTTAGGCACATAGGGGGGGGACTTAGGTTTAAGCACTAACAGGGAGGGTTAGGCTACAAAAAGGGGGGGGAAGGGGGAGGGTAAGTATACTTATCCATCCCCTGAGGATACAAACCATCGGGATCCCGCTGTCGGTTTACTGACATAAGGCATGCCGACAGCCGGCATTACATACCCATTCCATTTGTACATGTTTGCTATATGAAAATATCTATTTAGGGGCTTTAATTGTCTTTTAACTGTGTCTCCTTCATTTGTTCTCCTACCTGTGGCTCCTGGTAGCTCTACAGCTGTCATGTCACATAGTTTTCCAATTAAATCCAACTCTATGCTCAGACATAAAATAATAAGTGGGCACAGTAAGATCTATGTAAAAGTGCTCAGGAAGGGTGAGTTGTCCTCAGCGGGAATAGAAGAAGCAAAGCAGGTGGGCAGAACGGCCGCTCACAGTCCCACTTTTCTACCACTCTTTTAACTTGATGCAAGCTGGGCTGACCTTCAGCCTGAATAAAGGGACACTCTGTAGTGTCGACCACACAGCATTTTTGAAGCTCTGAGTAATCTTATTCCTTACTGCCGGGGGTGACGTTAGGCAGATATTAATGATTTCCATAGTTCTTCTGCTTCCTTGTGGCCGGCTTCAAATAAATGTTCCTTTCCTTCATACCATCCAGCTCCTGGTGTCTTTCATCACTGCATCCTACTGCTGTACCTGTCAGAGCCGGCATGCCCCGGAGACCTGCTTCCTCATGCCCGGGTGCAATGCCAGCAGATAATGAGACTGGCACAGGCTGAGAGAGATCAAGGGACATATGTACAAAGTTCTAACTTTTCTCGGTGTTAACGCATAGGGCCTGATTCAGACCCGCTCGCAAGTGCTATGCACTCGCAAGCGGGTAAATGGTGGGGCATTGCGCACGCGCGGCGTGCGCAAGCCCCAGAGCGAGTGAGAAAATCACTTGCTCCGGGGCTCGCTACAAATGGGGTGGCTGTCGATGTTGATAGACAGCTCGCCCCATTTTGTAGGCGGGGAGGGAGGGTGGCTGGCCAAACGGAGGCGTTCCCAAAGGAACGCCTGCCATTAGAGGGCGGCCCAACTGACATCACTAGTGATGTCAGTAGTGAGCTTCCGGCTCTATTAGAGCCAGAAGCTCACTGGGGCCTGCGGAAGACGAGATCCTACCGCAAGGGTCTCGTCGCAAGCCCGATGGTCGCGACCATCGCCTGGCTGCTCGCAAAAGCTGTGGGTGGTCACCCACAGCTTAGCGAGCGGCCAGGAGGCCGGTTCATTAAAAAAAAACGGCCGCCCTGATTCAGAGCGTGCGCTCGATTTTTGCGAGCGGCTCTGAATCAGGGCCATATTCTGTATCGCCGCTTACCACAGTGAAACAGAAGGCGATTGCAGCGCAATTTATCATTTTCTGACTGGCAGGATACGTCTTGTGCAAACCGACCTCTCCGGTATATATTCTCATTTCTGCATCAGGGGGGCACTGAGACGAAATATCTCCCATTTTTTTCAGTTCTGCCTGGGTGAGGAAGAGAAGACTTTTCTCATCTCCGGTGGCCCGGTAAGGTGCCATAATGCCATCCCTAGTTGACGGTTTTTTTTGCAAATGCATACAGCGAAAGTTAGCCATTTTGTCACGTGATGAATTAGCATAATTGTAACGACAGTGGTGCACAAACACTCCATTACCCATATCAATCTACCGGGATCTAAACCGGCAACCCTCTGGGGATCTCTGCGCAGACTGACCGGAGTTAAGTGGGGTGGTACTGTGCACTTGCGCAGTTCTCACTTAGGGCTCCGTTTATAAAAAATCTCCATAGTAAGGGGTACTTTTCAGATGCTATCGTGGCGGTAACTGTGTCATTTTTGCAGTGATTCAAAAAGAAATACTTCCTGTGGACATTTCTGACACGTTGTGGTGTCATCACCCCCCATCACCGAACTTCTGAAAAGCTCTGGGCTAATCCCGGGTTGGGGTATGTGTATCAAAGCATGATGTGAGATAAAATTATGAGATATATATCACCAACCAATCAGCTTCTAATTTACATTTTGCAGGCTGTGTTTAAGAAATGATAGATTGGAGCTGATTGGTTGGTGCTATATAGCTCACAATTTTATCTCACATCAAGCTTTGATACATATGCCCCTTAAGGCCTCATTTATTAACGAGTTTTATCACCAAAACGAGTGATACATTTCACTGTGTATGATAAATGGTGCTCCAGCCAATCAGCTCCCAACTATCAACTGTTAGAAAAATGACAGCTGGGAGCTGATTGGCTGGAGCACCATTTATCATACACAGTGACATTTATCACTCGTTTTGGTGATAAAACTCGTTAGCAAATGGGTCTGGTGCATGCACAGGCCAGAGAGCCCATACCATCGCACATGACTGACACACGTGTATCCACACTGGGCATATGTGAGCCGATAAACCCAGCTTATCCCAGTCAACACCTTAGGATACTGCGCATGAGCGAAATGGAAACCGTGCAGGTGTGACGCCATTTTTGAGCAGGACGGAGGATCCTGTACAACATAACGCCATCCTAAGATGCCCTTATGATTTTATCTAGAATGGGGGTATACTAACTGGATAATCCGGCTATGGCGTCAGGGTACAATTTACGCTTTAAGCCGGACACGATTCCTCTTCCCCTCTCTTACAACATCATCGGTTGACTTGCTGTAAGCACCATTGTACCCAGTATAACGGTGACAAATATCTCCAGTGTAGACTCACATTGACTCCTCTTGAGATTTGTATAAAATAAACACTATATTTCAGCTGGAATGGTGCTGCGTAAGCCTGATCCACTGTTCCCTGGGATTTCATTAGTCTCCTAAATATTTTTTGATCAATCCAATTACTGAATCACAGCTATTTGGGTAATGTATGCTCCTGAGAGGGTGGGTGTATTGATCTCTGGGTGAGAGACCTATCCTTCTTCACCTTTCTGTACTTACAGAGCCTCAAGTCTGACGCTAAGGTCAACGCACAAGTAAATTGTCCTTCCTGCTGCGCCAGCGACCTGTCAGCGGTATCTAAATATAAATTATTATAATATATGGTAAAAAATAATTCTGTGTTGGGCATGAATATTTATGATAAGATGCTATTAAATGTATGCCACAGTCTCTGTAATTAGTCATGAGAAGTTATTACTTAGTAAATTAAAAGAGGGCTGCGAGCTCTTGACCTTCATCAACTTTGTTGTTTTTCTCTTCAGCCTGGAAAGCGGAGACGGAATGATACAAAAATACGATTTAAAGCTGCAACAGGCTCAGGAATAGAACTGCAACAATTAATTCTATTATTATTTGACACAATATTTAGAAATAGATGTAAGACCTTTTACACGTGTGTTGGTGGGGCACAGGGGATTCTTGTTACTCCAGTTGTGAATCTCAACCTGTCCCAAGCGTTTACACTTAAGAGGTCAATTTACTAAGAATCATGTGTGCTCGAATCGGTGATTTGGGGAGATTTTGGCGTGATTTTGCAAATCGGGGATTTATTGAAGTCAAAATCACACCTCAAACACGATGAAACACACCAAGGGGGTATTCAAATAGCCGTGCGGCCATCGCTGCCCGCTCCTCGCCCACAAACGGCAGCAGAATGCCAATCAATGACAGTATGCTGCCAGTCTGCATGTGGGATCGCAGACCAACGGGTCAGGCACCTGTGCAGATTGCCGGTCGCTTACAGAATAAGGCCCTTATTGCGATATCCTATTATATGTGACTTTCCCATGCCATTTGCCGCAAAAAGTTTTCACCACTTCCTTAGCAGGTGAAAAGTTGTGCAAAACCCCTATTATTGGCTAAAAATGTTGGGACCTGGGGCCTCATTCAGACCCGCTCGCAAGCGTGATGCACTCACAAGCGGGTCGATGGTGGGGGACTGCGCATGCACAGCGTGCACAAGCCCAGGAGCGAGTGAGAAATTCACTCACTCCGGGGCTCGCTACAAACGGGGCGGCTGTCGATGTTGATCGACAGCTCGCCCCTTTTTGTAGGCGGGTCGGGGGGTGGCTGGCCAAACGGAGGCGTTCCCGAAGGAACGCCTACCATTTTGGGGCGGCCCTACTGACATCACACGTGATGTCAGTAGTGAACTTCCTGCTCTATTAGAGTAGGAAGTTCACTGGGGCTTGCGGTGGACGAGACCCTACCACTAGGGTCTCGTCGCAAGCCCGATGGTCGCTACCATCACCTGGCCGCTTCCAAAAGCTGTGGGTCGTCACCCACAGCTTAGTGAGCGGCCAGGAGGCCGGTTTTAAAAAAAAAGCAGCCGCCCTGATTCAGAGCGAGCGCTCGCTTTTTGCGAGCGGCTCTGAATCAGGGCCTTGGTTCAAAACCACTGGGACACCCTCCTTAATGACTAATATTAGGATACAAAAAGTTTTTAATTAGCTTATTGTGGCCAATAATTACATCAATTTTGGGGTGAAAAAGTACAAAGTGCTGGGAAAATGGGTTAAATGATGTGGGACAGGTATATGGAGGGGCTATATGAATGGGACATGTGTTTTTAAGATTGTAGGTGGGTTTTAGAGATGTATTTTGAAGGTTTTTTTTTAAAGTGTCTTTAATGACACAAATATATACTTATAGGCATTTGAATGCATCCCCTAGTTTAAAAAATAAATAAATGACATTTATTTAGCCAATAAAACACTTACTTTCAGTCATTATTTCACTGTTTGAGAAACAGGTATATAACAGACATTTTTACACATTTTAAGAACCTCAAATACTTTTATTATGGTCACTAATACACATTTACACTTTTATACTGTTATCCTATATCAGTTTGGCTTTTTTTGGTGTACAAGCAGATTTCGCTATTTCTACCTATACTTATCGCGACAAAATACACCAAAAATGCAAATAAGTGGTAAAAAAAAAACCTTCTACAGGTGTGAAAACTTACTGTGCGTTAATAATCACATTATTGCAGCTAATTGAATTCCCCCCCAAATTAGCACAATGCACCATAGGACCAAACCTATGACACACATAGAAATCACAGACTTGCTAAGAACCGTGTTTGTCAAATCGCAAAATCAATAGACGTCCAAGCGGGTTTGGCTGTGGAAAGTTTGTAGATTTGTCTAGCCTTAATCATGATGCTAATAAAAGGAGACAAACGCAGTTGCGTCACTGTCGGCGATTTACACATGGCAGGAACGGGCTATTTTGTTGTGTTTGAGCAAAACCTTCTCTATGATGGGCTCCACCCTCTGACTGAAAGGACCCAGGAGCAATAGGAATGTTTGACAAAACGTGTTGGGATTACAGTCGTATTGGTCTTTTTTTTAGCTTGAACTCACAAATCCAGCACCACTTAGTTGCCTTGGCGAAGCTGGTCTGGAGCAATAAGGAGTAACCCACCACTTTGCCGAACCTGTCGGACCTGGGATCGCACCATTTGCCGAACCTGGGATCTGCTTACTGTATGTGTGACACAGCTAGATGTTTCACGCATGCCCAGTGGAACCAGTGTGGGACTGCGGAATGAAGGGCTCACCAGGGAATACAGTGGTAGGGGCCCAATATACGGGGTGTGGCCAGCTACCAGAGAGGGTGTGGCCAGCCACCACAGAAGGACTTGGCCAACCATTAGAGAGGACATGCAAAGAACAGGACCCCTTTATAAAGGCTACAAGGCTGGTACCCAGATTCATCCATGATCCTGCTCCACCAAGTTACTGTACACTAGAGGAAGGGGTTGGGGCCCACCAGGGATATCCCCTCTACCCTGGGAGGTCAGTCTGACCGTAAGTGAAACTGAAAGCCAGGAACCGGTCATTCCATTCCAATGGATTGATTGAATGTAGATTAAGTGTTCCGTGGGCACGGTATTGGCGTGTTGACGGAATGTGCAGTCGGAATTCTTGCTCCAGTGATAGGGCTAGCAGAAATGCATGCTAATCATGATATAAGGGCTGCTAAATGCATTCAGAATTCTGCAACTCTTTCCAAAAGCATAAACCAGCCACAACTAGGGGCGTTTTACGTGTGTAAAGGGCTGCGGTCTTTATTCAGCTCAACTTCCCTAATTCTGCCACCAACGCTTATTATAATGTGCTGTACTGTAATTCACAGGTTCTCAAACTCGGTCCTCAGGACACCAAACAGTGCATGTTTTCCAGGTGTCCTCACAGAATCACAAGTGAAATAATCAGCTCCACCTGTGGATCTTTTCAAATGGGTGAGTAACGAGTACACCTGTGCACCTGCTGGGTGACCTGGAAAACATGAACTGTTTGGGGTCCCGAGGACCGAGTTTGAGAACCACTGCTGTCGTTCATACTGCATACATTCTACATACATGTGCTTTCATAGAATAGCAAATAACGACCTGATATGAGTGTCAGGGGAAAAGCCCTCACTTGGTAGCATCTTCACAGTATAGCATCTTATAGGCAGAACCAGCAGTGATAGATACAGGGATAATGCACAGAGGCCCTGATTCAGAGCCGGACGCTCTGACAGAGTGCTCGCTCTGAATCAGGGCCGTCCTTCTTAATTTTTAGAGCGGCCTCCTAGCCGCAAGTGGCCATGAAGATGGTCGCGATGGTCAAGACCATCGCGACCATCGGGCTTGCGACGAGACCCTTGTGGTAGGGTCTCGTTGCGCAAGACCTGGAGTGCTTTCGGCTCTAACAGAGCCGAGAGCACTCCCACTGACATCACTGACATCGTGCGCTCAGTGCTCGCGAGCGGGTCTGAATCAGGCCCAGAGTCCGAGCACAGTTATACGCCGTGCATTGCTAATGTCTCCAGCTAAAATAAGACAGAGTACAAAGGGAAAATTGCCAGGGAAAAAAAATGAAGTGAAATTGTTTTTGAAATTGCTCATAGAGACAACTAGAAGATTAATGTCCGAGTCTGGAAATAATTTACTGTTAACCGTCTCATAACCCCAGTGGGATTAGTAACATTTAGCATAAAAATTATCTCATCAATTATTCAGAGGGATTACATAATAATATAGGGCCTGACGTAGACATTACGATTCGACCACAATGCGTATGTCTGTTTGTTTTTCTGTCGTTCGCCATTACTGTGTCTTTAAGACCCTTCAAGGTCACCGTCGAATTATTAGTGTTACCATCTGCAGGCAAGAAATTAATGTTGCCATTATACAATTATAATAATTAATGTTTCTGTGGCAACTGAGTACTTTGAAGAATGGTTAGTAACATTGTTTGTGTTTGAAAAGAAAATAAGATTTTAAATTGAGGTTATGCACATAGAGGTTAATTGGCAACTTGGAGATGTGCATTATTGTCATTTTGTTTCGCTAATTATGGCTCCTGAATTAGATAATAAGAATGAGTGTTAATTACTAGATTAGATTGGGACCAAGGCCCATGGCAAATTTAAATTGTTCCGCCATACACAGGTAAATAAGTGACAAAAGAGTTACATGAGGAGAACGAGAGGGGGACAGCAGAACGGTGCGAGATTAAGGTTTATATTTATATTTTTATATTTGCCTGATGTAAGTTTCAGAGTTTGTCTTTACCCAAAATAAAAGAAGATACTCTAATGGTACATACACACGGTCAGATTTTTCTTCAGATCTGAACGATAACGATTTAAAAAATCGTTCAATCGTTCATATCTGAAGGAAAATCTGACATGTTTGAATGATGGACGATGCGCGTTCCCGATGGTCAGATAACGATATCTGACATCTGATGTGTTTGCAGTCAGATTTGGACAATTCCATTCATTTTAATGCAGTCAAAAAGCGTTCGTAGTTCAAATCGTTCAGATCGTTCAATCGTTCATTCGTTCATCTGACACATCTGACCGTGTGCATACACACACACACAACGATTTTTTGGAACGATTATCGATAACGATATCGTTCATTCGTTGAAAAAATCGTTCACTTTCTGAGTTAAAACGATGAACGATTATCGTTCATGCGCGTTCACGTTTGTAGTTCAGTCAGACTTGTCAACTCAACGATTTTCATTAAGGGAATATGCAAAAATCGTTTGTAGTTCAAAAAAATCTTTCATTACATTTTAAAAAATCTGACAGAAAATCGTTCATAAAATCGTTGGTAACAAAATCATTGTGTGTGTATGCAGCTATGGTGCATATACACGTTCAGATTTTTCTTCAGATCTGACCGGTAACATTTAAAAAAATCATTCAATCGTTCATATCTGAAGGAAAATCTGACATATCTGTCAGATGAACGATTTGAACGATGCGCTTTCCCGATGGTCAGATAACGATATCTGATATCTGATGTGTTTGCAGTCAGACTTGGATGATTCCATTCATTTTAATCCAGTTAAAAATTGTTCAAATTGCTCAAATCTTTGGTAAAATCGTTCAAATCGTTCATCTGACAGATCTGAGAAATCTGACCGTGTGTCCGTTTGACCATGTGATCATAAGTATCATTAAATAAGAAAGGCAGGCTGATAAAAAATGCAAATCTTCTTAGACGTTACAGCATAGCTCCCAGGTTACAATGGCTGCATGCATTTTTCACTAGATCTTATGCTAAAAATGATGTTTCAATCCTATGAATACGGTGAAATGATATGACTAGACAAGCTATTAACTCTAAAAACATAAATTGTACAAGTTTTAAACGTACTCAAGTATTTGATAACTTTGCAACATTCTATTGTTTAACTCAGTGGATACTATTTATTCTCTCTACTTAACCATCGTAATCATCCAAGCATCTCCCAAGAGTCTAAGGCCCTCATTCAGAGCCGTATGCTCTGAGCAGAGCGCACGCTCTGAATGAGGGCCGGGCTCCATTTTCATGGAGCGTCCTCCTGGACGCTCGTATAGCTGTGGGTCACCACCCACAGGCTATACGAGCGTGCATTGTGATGGTCGCGATGGTCGAGACCATCGCGACCATCGAATTTGCGAGCCGGAGCCTGCGGTTGAGGTTTTCAACCGCAAGCTCCGGAGTGATTTTGGCTCTATCAGAGCCAAAATCACTCCCACTGACATCACTAGTGATGTCAGTGGGCCGGCTTCTGACGGGAGGCGTTCCCTTAGGAACGCCCCCGTCAGGGAGGCACGCCCCCGGCACGCCCACCAAAGGGGGCGTGCTGTCAATCAACATTGACAGCACGCCCCCTTTGATCGGACACAACGAGCGAAGGACTTTCCTTCGCTCGCCGCGTCTGGCGCATGCGCACGACGGAGCTCCCTCCGTCGTGCGCATGCTCAGTCCATAACATCGACCCACTTGCGAGCGGACAGCCGCTCGCGAGTGGGTCTGAATCAGGCCCTAATAGGGGTATTCAATATGGGTGCGATAACATCGTTTTTTGCGTTAATATCGCACTTTTTAATGTTTTTGCGTTAATATCACTTGTTTTAGTTTTACACCCTATTCAATTTCAAAGACTTATCGCAGTTTTGAAAAGTCTTTGATAAAAAACGTTGATAACTTTTCACCATTGAATAGGTGTCGAAAAAAAGCGCAGAATTGGGGTTTTGGGGTGCAGGCTTAAAAAAAATTGCCTGCACCCCTGAGATTGACATTTAAAAAAACTGTGTCAAAAAAAGTTTAAAAAAAAAATAGGGACACCCGAAAAAATTAATTTAAAAATTGGGGTGCAAAAAAAAAAAAATGGGAAAAAATTGTTAAACAATAGGGAAATAGTTTCAGGGCTATTCTGCAAGTATGCAGCATGTGTTTTCTAGAATAGAATTATAGCGGCAGGTGCACAAATGCAGAATTTTAAAAAAATTACTTTAGGGACACCAAAATATGCTAGTACCCATTTTCATGTACCCCAAATTTGATGGGACCACTTAAAAAAATGAAAAAAATAATCTAAGTGCTCTTCTGCATCACTTCTTCAATGTCGGAAAAAAAACCCTGCTGCGGCTATTTAAATCCCCGACTTTCAATTAAAGGCTAAAATGGGGGTACCCATAGTGCTCCCCCATGTTTTTACAACTTTAGGGGGTCTTACAATAATTTTAAGGAAAAATTCGTAACTTTACGCAAATCCAACTTCGGAGTTTCCCGTTTTCGTCAATTTCATTTTGAATACGGGGATAAGCGGGAGCGCGCACCATACCTTTACGCAGAAAAAAACTCCGATATGAAAAGTTAACTTCGCCAGGGAAGTTAACCTTTCATATTGAATACCCCTGTAAGCTGGGTACACACTTTTACGATTGCAGGCTGATCGAGTAAAACTGTCCCGATCAGTCGTGCAGTCTGTCCCCAGTGTGACCCCCCGTACACACAGTGCAGACATAGCACATATGAGATCGGGAGGTCGTCCCGATAAATATTAAACCGTACATAAGATGTGAACTCCCGATCCCGACCGTTGCAGGAGAACACTCCTGCATTGGGACAGCATAAACACCTATACAATCCAACGACCGTTCTCTCGATATTGGATGAACGGCCCGATGATTGTATAGGTGTGTACCCAGCTTTAGGACCGGGACACATTGACGATGTCTAATGTGTACCGACCTCGTTACGGAGTCAGGAGCGACGGCGTGATATTGCCTATCGGACTTGCATGCAATAAATAAGGTTAAGGTTGGCAATAATTGAAGAAAATGAATGAAGAAAAGCTTTACTATTTGGGAGAAAAAAAGTGTTAAATTTTACAACATTTTTTTAATAGTTTTTTTCATATATTTTTACATTGAAGTTAAAGCTATTTTTTATCTTTCATTTTTATTTTGTTTTTTTAATTTGTTTTTTTTAAATGTCATGTCCAGGCTTTCAGTTGCACAGAGCCTTCATGAACTTGGCAGCTGGGTTACCCATGCGTGTATCCAGACCGGTAAAGATGTAAATGAAGACTTTCTGCTGTTGTCCCAGTATAGCTGAGAACCCGCCGCTGGGTCTACAATGAGAACTTACCATAAGGTCTGAGCAAGAACAAGAAGGTGTTTTGCACAATGGAACATGAACCAAGATTCACAAACATCCTGGTAGAAAATGAGGCTCACTATGTAGGGATATGCTCTATGTGTATGTTACTCTGCTATTTATGTTTCTTTTTTTATTGTACTGTCTATGTACTAAGCCTTGGAGAGAAAGAAGGTGATTGGACATAAGGTACCAACCAATCAGCTCCTAGCTGTCACTTTACAGGTTGTGTTTGAAAAATGACAGGAGCTGATTGGTTGGTACTTTATCTCTCTCCAAGGCTTAGAAGCTAGAACCCTTTGTTTTGAAACTGTTCGACTCGAAACCCCAAAGTTCGGGTGTGTTCAGTTTTCAGTAAAACCGTACTGCTCATCTCTAATTTCAACGATCCTCTCCCCTGTATTCGCACTACACACCCCACAGTATACTCAGTACAGTCACTAACCCTGTATATTACAGCATTTGTCTAATCTTTACTAATAACTTGTTTTCTGAACAATATAATATATAATTAAGAATTAACGTTCTCTCCATAATGCTTTACTAAATACTATAACTTGTATGACTACGCTGACTTGTCCGTGTGGATTTCATTTACACCACAGGTGCAGAGAAATTTCGTCTTTTGTTCAAAGCATCGTCTTGTGTATGGATATATATATATATATATATATATATATACACATAGAAATCACAGGGGCTCTGCACTCACCATAATAACTAATAATAATAATAATAAACATAATAAACAGTGGGGTTTTGGTTCATGAATTGATCAATGCATTTAAGCTTGCAGCCCATCGTCACGGGACCCCACTTTACTGCAAGCTTAAATGCATGGGCAGTTGGAGGGGCTGCAAGCTTAAATGCATTGATCAATTCATGAACCAAAACCCCACTGTTTATTATGTTTATTATTATTATTATTATTAGTTATTATGGTGAGTGCAGAGCCCCTGTGATTTCTATTTAAACAATGTGGTTACATACCATGTTGCACCCCAAAACTAGGAATGGTGAGTGCCGTGGATTAGTGCTTTTTGTTTATTATGATTAATTTTTATAATTAATCATTTTTGTGATCACATTTTCTCATGCACCCCTCTTAACTAGTTATCTAACTTGTGTCAGCTGTTTTCCTAGGTGCTTTGCAACAGGTGTGCTTGGTAACTGTTTCACATTTAAAAGCAAAGTTGCTGTGAGCATACCCTGAGTTTAACACTAATGTGATGGCTATGTCCATGTTATAATTCTGAGCAATAGAGTAGGGACTTGCAGTAAAGTGGGGTCCCGTGACGATGGGCTGCAAGCTTAAATGCATTGATCAATTCATGAACCAAAACCCCACTGTTTATTATGTTTATTATTATTATTAGTTATTATGGTGAGTGCAGAGCCCCTGTGATTTCTATTTAAACAATGTGGTCACATACCATGTTGCACCCCAAAACTAGGAATGGTGAGTGCCATGGATTAGTGCTTTTTATATATATATATATATATATATATATATATATATATATGAGAAGAATAGCGGAGGGCGCACTAGTGAGTATGTATACAGAATTTTAATAACACAACGTGTAGCTCACTTACATCAACAAAAGTAACAGCAGGTTACAGCAGGCTGTAGTTGGATTGCGGATCCCAGTCTCATTCTTTAAAAGTGTGTGGGGTTCAGGTGTGAGCTGCATTGAAAACACTAATTGATTGATTCAATTTTAAATTTAAAAGGTATCAAGTTTTTTTATTAAAAAATGAATTAAAAAATTTATTTTGTTAATATAATGTATATATGTATGTTTGATGATGATTTTCTGATATAATTCCTCTGTTTTATATTTTTTATATATTTTATTGTGCAATATATTAATAAGTGCAATAGAGTCGAGTTTACATCATATCCTGGTTGATTAATAAGGCTCGCATAGAGACTATATGCTAATGAGCCAGCCTGGACTATAAAAAGTTTTTGATGGATGGTTGTGATACACCCCTTGATGAAGTCTGTTTGATGACGAAACGCGTTGGGCGTGGCCTCTGGGACGTAGACGTGGTGACGTCAGACGCTGTCTTTCCAGTACCCGAGACTGTGGTCCGGTGTGACTATTTTTGGTGCAGGCACGGATGTGTATCCAGTGACGGGAGACAGACCGTTTCACTATCCGGAAGTGTCGGAACGGACCCCCAGGATCCATCAACGTTACCTGCTGTTACTTTTGATGATGTAAGTGAGCTACACGTTGTGTTATTAAAATTCTGTATACATACTCACTAGTGCGCCCTCCGCTTTTCTTCTCTTCTATATGTTCCTGATACACCTGTGGTAAGGTGTCGATTGGAGAGGCTGCAATACATCTTTGTCTGTTGGAAAAAGACTGCTATATTTGAACTTTTAAAGACTGTGGCGCATTCTGATGTATGTATTATATATATATATATATATATATATATATATATATAATATTTTTACCATTACAAAAAAGAAGACAATGATAATTCTAAGTTAGAGTACATCAGATACAACCCTGGCTGGCGTGAACCCCCGAAGCGCTGACTTCAGAACAACGGTTGTTGCCGGCTGATGTTAACAGGACCCCGGGGACTTTATTGAGCCAAGAAAAGAAAAAAAAAAAACGTTCACATTGACCTGCAATTAAATAGCGCGTTCTGTAGGCAGAGGGTCAGCAAAGCGCAGACACATGAGATGAACACCCTGAATCCGAAAGATAGAAGACACAAACCAGCTTTGATGTGAAAGCTCCATCTTCTTTCGCTCCTTCCAAATGTTTGCGGCCTCGCAAAGAATCTCGGCGCGGCCTGATTAAAAGCCACGGAGGGCGGAAAAGTAATTGCTCCTTAATTATATCTTCCATCCACTGACCTGGTTTACTGAGGCAATCTATATTCTAATACCAGTCAACAGGTCATCAGTTAATAAAAATACTATTAATATTCCCTTGTGAGGACAGCGTTGAGATATCTATCAAGAGAGGACCAAGGCAATATCATTTGCACGGGTTTTAGTGTAATTAACTGTACTGGGCGCCGAGATTTCCCTGGAGGACAAAGGAAGTGGTGGGTGACCTTGAAAACAGCTACTGCCGGGCAGTTGGAGGGATGGAACGGCCCCAGCGAGCGGCGATTCGGTCAGCTGTACAGTGCAGCCAAGACCGGTACATATGCCAGATTTAACTAGCAATTAGTTTTGCTCGACCTGGCACAGATATTCCCCCTTGAGTTGGAAAAGTGTGATGTCTTTGAGACTCGCAACACAATCTATACCATTATTTGTTATTGTGGGTGCTTTCTTGGTACTTTACATAACTTTATAGTTGCCAGCATTTGAAAATAACTGCAGCTGGAAAGACGTTTTGCACTGTACTGGGCAGTATGACCTTGTTGTCCTACAATCTCCATGGTTACATGTTCACTAAACACAGTTATAGGGGCCTATTCATCAATACTAAAATATCGTTTTTAAGGACATTTTCCTTAATTACCTTTATTTTAGTATTCATGAACACACTTATCACTGATATCTCCTGGTTAAGTCCATCTGCGTTAATTTCCACACTCCCCATACATTAGTACATTAGTATGGGTACATTAGTACATTAGTATGGGTACATTAGTACATTAGTATGGGTACATTCAGGGTCGGCTCTAGGGGTGTTCGACCAGTGCGGTCGCACAGGGGAGCCGCCCATAGAGGATGCACCCCTTCCCAAAATCCTGATTTCCACCCGTGGGCCGAAGTGACCTGCAGGCGGTCAAATCAGGAGGTTGGGACCCCCGGAGTGTAAATGGATGTAAGCCCAGCCAGTGACAGAGGGCAGGGCTTTACTCCCAGCCTGACATTATTTGTAGGCGTGCCACACGCCACCAAATAACATCACTTAGGGTGTGTGGCCTATGGTAATGAGGCCACGCTACTTACCGGGTCAGCACAGGGTGCTCAGACCCCTGGAGCCGGCCCTGGGTACATTCAGAGCCGTAACTAGAATTTTTGGTGTCCTGTGCCAGAAAGAGCATTGACACCCCCCTCATTTTTCAAAGGGACATGATGCACCCAAAAAAGGGTTATAGCCTCATGGGGAAGGGCCAGGGAAGAGATAGGAGAGGCCAGGAGATGCTGGGGATGATATAAGAGGAAGTTATAAGTGAGAATGATAATAAACAGAAATTTGACAGGCCCAAACAGCGCCCCCTGACCTGTGGTACCCTGTGCGATGGCACCGGCCGCACTACCCTAGCTACGGCCCTGGGTACATTAGTACATTAGTATGGCTATATGGAAATTAGGCTATTCATCAACACGAAAATAATGTTTTTATGGACATTTTCCTTAATTACCGTTATTTTAGTATTCATTAACACACTTAGCACAGGAGATATTACTAATATCTCCTGGTTAAGTCCACCTGCATTCATTTCCACACTCCCCATACATTAGTACATTAGTATGGGTACATTAGTACATTAGTATGGGGATATGGAAATTATGCTATTCATAATTTTCGCAATTTGAAGGAGTTACTATACACTACTCTCACTACCTGTGTCTGTGTGGGCAGGTCCTCCTCTGGCTCTGGTGGCTGTTCTGACACTGTGTTCTCCAGGCAGAACACAGTAAAGTTTAAAAAAAAAAAAAAAAGTTTTATTTTCTAAACTTTACTGTGCTCTGCCTGGAGAACACAGCAAGCGGCCGCTCACAGGGCTTGTGGGCGTGTTTTTTTTTTGGTCTCCGACAGCTTGTGCGAGCGAGCTGGAGACCATCACGATAATCGCGACCATCGTCCTTGCGACGAGACCCTGGGGTAGGGTCTAGATGCCACAAGGCCGAGTGAACTTCCTGCTCTAATAGAGCAGGAAGTCCACTACTGGCATCAATAGTGATGTCAGTTGGACCGCCCAACAAACGCCAGGCGTGCCTAAGGGAACACCTGCCTTTGTGCAACAACCCCCCCTACCCGCCCACAAAACGGGGCGAGCTGTCACTCCCCACCGACAGCCGCCCCGTTTTGTTGCGAGTACCATAGCGACTGAACTTCAGTCGCTCAGCAGGGCTCGCGCATGCGCACGCCGGATGCAGCGCATGCGCAGTGCACAATCATCGAGCCGCTTGCGAGCGGCTCTGAATGAGCTCCAGCTTCAGAACAGCAGACAGAGCCGGAG
Source organism: Taudactylus pleione (assembly GCA_031769625.1). NCBI lineage: Eukaryota > Metazoa > Chordata > Amphibia > Anura > Myobatrachidae > Taudactylus > Taudactylus pleione. The sequence goes on from JAUIMM010000448.1 coordinate 1,521,814, forward strand.
GTGGCTGCAGCGGGCAGGTAAGTTGGGGACGGGGGAGAGGTGAGCGGAGGGGTTTGGGGGAGTTGGGGGGGGGACACAGAATTACCGCAGCTGCAGGTAGTGCTGCGCATGCGCTGGTTTTACGGATGTACGGCGCAGCACTGATTACTGCTGCGGTAAGTTAGAGTAGAGAGGGAACAGTATCTATTTCCTGAAAAGCTGTCATCACAAAAATGACAGCTTTTGGGAATAGATAGTTATGGGGAGGAGGAATGATGAATTCCCCCGGTAATTAGGTAGAACTTCATGCCAGTTCTAAAACTAATTACCGCCATAGAAATGTTAGTTATGATGAATAGGCCCCATAGTCTCATACAGTATGTGTGCATTATACCTGGTACTCTGGGATAAACATTAACCAACAAAGTCCAGAGTGTAACAGACTGTGAGAATTGCAATATATTGCGTCATTGTGGCATTTTATAGGGGGGGAAGGGTCACAATAAAGCAATCACACCGCTCCCCACGTCACATCCCTGCCTGTGCCACACCCTCTGCTTCACCAACCTAGCCGCCCTCTCCCGTAATGGGGCAGCCAGAAAATCATCAGCTATGTATTGGGGTTCGTGATGAGATGGACAATATTTGTGTGTAAGCCGCAAGCGTAAAATATGCATCGGAAAATTGAGCGTTTGCTTAGCTTGTCAAGATGGCCATATTTGCAAGGTGAGCACAGCACAGCTTGGCAACTCCTGGAGAGAACAGCAGTATATGCACCTGGGTTACACCAGGAGAGAACAGTAGTATATGTGCCTGGGTTACACCAGGAGAGAACAGTAGTATATGTGCCTGGGTTACACCAAGAGAGATCAGTAGTATATGTGCCTGGGTTATACCAGGAGAGAACAGTAGTATATGTGCCTGGGTTACACCAGGAGAGAACAGTAGTATATGTGCCTGGGTTACACCAGGAGAGAACAGTAGTATATGTGCCTGGGTTACACCAGGAGAGAACAGTAGTATATGTGCCTGGGTTACACCAGGAGAGAACAGTAGTATATGTGCCTGGGTTACACCAAGAGAGATCAGTAGTATATGTGCCTGAGTTATACCAGGAGAGAACAGTAGTATATGTGCCTGGGTTACACCAGGAGAGAACAGTAGTATATGTGCCTGGGTTACACCAGGAGAGAACAGTAGTATATGCGCCTGGGTTACACCAGGAGAGAACAGTAGTATATGTGCCTGGGTTACACCAGGAGAGAACAGTAGTATATGTGCCTGGGTTACACCAGGAGAGAACAGTAGTATATGTGCCTGGGTTACACCAGGAGAGAACAGTAGTATATACGCCTGGGTTACACCAGGAGTGAACAGTAGTATATGTGCCTGGGTTACACCAGGAGAGAGCAGTAGTATATGTGCCTGGGTTACACCAGGAGAGAACAGTAGTATATGTGCCTGGGTTACACCAGGAGAGAACAGTAGTATATGTGCCTGGGTTACACCAGGAGAGAACAGTAGTATATGTGCCTGGGTTACACCAGGAGAGAACAGTAGTATATGTGCCTGGGTTACACCAGGAGAGAACAGTAGTATATGCGCCTGGGTTACACCAGGAGAGAACAGTAGTATATGTGCCTGGGTTACACCAGGAGAGAGCAGTAGTATATGTGCCTGGGTTACACCAGGAGAGAACAGTAGCATATGTGCCTGGGTTACACCAGGAGAGAACAGTAGTATATGTGCCTGGGTTACACCAGGAGAGAACAGTAGTATATGTGCCTGGGTTACACCAAGAGAGATCAGTAGTATATGTGCCTGGGTTATACCAGGAGAGAACAGTAGTATATGTGCCTGGGTTACACCAGGAGAGAACAGTAGTATATGTGCCTGGGTTACACCAGGAGAGAACAGTAGTATATGCGCCTGGGTTACACCAGGAGAGAACAGTAGTATATGTGCCTGGGTTACACCAAGAGAGATCAGTAGTATATGTGCCTGGGTTACACCAGGAGAGAACAGTAGTATATGTGCCTGGGTTACACCAGGAGAGAACAGTAGTATATGTGCCTGGGTTACACCAGGAGAGAACAGTAGTATATACGCCTGGGTTACACCAGGAGTGAACAGTAGTATATGTGCCTGGGTTACACCAGGAGAGAGCAGTAGTATATGTGCCTGGGTTACACCAGGAGAGAACAGTAGTATATGTGCCTGGGTTACACCAGGAGAGAACAGTAGTATATGTGCCTGGGTTACACCAGGAGAGAACAGTAGTATATGCGCCTGGGTTACACCAGGAGAGAACAGTAGTATATGTGCCTGGGTTACACCAGGAGAGAGCAGTAGTATATGTGCCTGGGTTACACCAGGAGAGAACAGTAGTATATGCGCCTGGGTTACACCAGGAGAAAACAGTAGTATATGTGCCTGGGTTACACCAGGAGAGAACAGTAGTATATGTGCCTGGGTTACACCAGGAGAGAACAGTAGTATATGTGCCTGGGTTACACCAGGAGAGAACGGTAGTATATGTGCCTGGGTTACACCAGGAGAGAACAGTAGTATATGTACCTGGGTTACACCAGGAGAGAACAGTAGTATATGTACCTGGGTTACACCAGGAGAGAACAGTAGTATATGTGCCTGGGTTACACCAGGAGAGAACGGTAGTATATGTGCCTGGGTTACACCAAGAGAGATCAGTAGTATATGTGCCTGGGTTATACCAGGAGAGAACAGTAGTATATGTGCCTGGGTTACACCAGGAGAGAACAGTAGTATATGTGCCTGGGTTACACCAGGAGAGAACAGTAGTATATGTGCCTGGGTTACACCAGGAGAGAACAGTAGTATATGTGCCTGGGTTACACCAGGAGAGAACAGTAGTATATGTGCCTGGGTTACACCAGGAGAGAACAGTAGTATATGTGCCTGGGTTACACCAGGAGAGAACAGTAGTATATGTGCCTGGGTTACACCAAGAGAGATCAGTAGTATATGTGCCTGGGTTATACCAGGAGAGAACAGTAGTATATGTGCCTGGGTTACACCAGGAGAGAACAGTAGTATATGTGCCTGGGTTACACCAGGAGAGAACAGTAGTATATGCGCCTGGGTTACACCAGGAGAGAACAGTAGTATATGTGCCTGGGTTACACCAGGAGAGAACAGTAGTATATGTGCCTGGGTTACACCAGGAGAGAACAGTAGTATATGTGCCTGGGTTACACCAGGAGAGAACAGTAGTATATACGCCTGGGTTACACCAGGAGTGAACAGTAGTATATGTGCCTGGGTTACACCAGGAGAGAGCAGTAGTATATGTGCCTGGGTTACACCAGGAGAGAACAGTAGTATATGTGCCTGGGTTACACCAGGAGAGAACAGTAGTATATGTGCCTGGGTTACACCAGGAGAGAACAGTAGTATATGTGCCTGGGTTACACCAGGAGAGAACAGTAGTATATGTGCCTGGGTTACACCAGGAGAGAACAGTAGTATATGCGCCTGGGTTACACCAGGAGAGAACAGTAGTATATGTGCCTGGGTTACACCAGGAGAGAGCAGTAGTATATGTGCCTGGGTTACACCAGGAGAGAACAGTAGCATATGTGCCTGGGTTACACCAGGAGAGAACAGTAGTATATGTGCCTGGGTTACACCAGGAGAGAACAGTAGTATATGTGCCTGGGTTACACCAAGAGAGATCAGTAGTATATGTGCCTGGGTTATACCAGGAGAGAACAGTAGTATATGTGCCTGGGTTACACCAGGAGAGAACAGTAGTATATGTGCCTGGGTTACACCAGGAGAGAACAGTAGTATATGCGCCTGGGTTACACCAGGAGAGAACAGTAGTATATGTGCCTGGGTTACACCAGGAGAGAACAGTAGTATATGTGCCTGGGTTACACCAGGAGAGAACAGTAGTATATGTGCCTGGGTTACACCAGGAGAGAACAGTAGTATATACGCCTGGGTTACACCAGGAGTGAACAGTAGTATATGTGCCTGGGTTACACCAGGAGAGAGCAGTAGTATATGTGCCTGGGTTACACCAGGAGAGAACAGTAGTATATGTGCCTGGGTTACACCAGGAGAGAACAGTAGTATATGTGCCTGGGTTACACCAGGAGAGAACAGTAGTATATGTGCCTGGGTTACACCAGGAGAGAACAGTAGTATATGTGCCTGGGTTACACCAGGAGAGAACAGTAGTATATGCGCCTGGGTTACACCAGGAGAGAACAGTAGTATATGTGCCTGGGTTACACCAGGAGAGAGCAGTAGTATATGTGCCTGGGTTACACCAGGAGAGAACAGTAGTATATGCGCCTGGGTTACACCAGGAGAGAACAGTAGTATATGTGCCTGGGTTACACCAGGAGAGAACAGTAGTATATGTGCCTGGGTTACACCAGGAGAGAACAGTAGTATATGTGCCTGGGTTACACCAGGAGAGAACGGTAGTATATGTGCCTGGGTTACACCAGGAGAGAACAGTAGTATATGTACCTGGGTTACACCAGGAGAGAACAGTAGTATATGTACCTGGGTTACACCAGGAGAGAACAGTAGTATATGTGCCTGGGTTAAGTAATGTATAAGCATTTCCGATGCCCATTTTTTTTTTCAAAGTGCAATTTGCAGGGAAAAAGTGTTTGCATCCAGCCACATTATGGAAAAGGAAATTTACTGTGAGACAATGCCAGGAATAGATTTTATTTCCATTTTTTTTTTAATTGAGAATGCATTTGATACTTATCATACAGTTCTGTACCACTTCAATCATTCACTAATTAAATTAATTTAGGAGCACACTTTGTTATTAACCTAGGTCAAACTTTCATTTCAATTAGGAAAATATTAGCAGTTGGGGGTGTTGGTTGCAATGAACCTGAAATTAACCCCTATTTGGTTTGTTCTGAAACCTAATTTGCATTTAAAGTAACCATTTATAATATACAAAACAATAATAATATCTTTATATTATAGTAATACCAATTTTATATTATGTCCTCAGCAGCTTACTCTGCACCAGGGGGAGATTATTTACTAACACAAAACAATTGGACGGTCACTTATAGCAGTCACCCTCTCATCAGCTTTAAAGTACGTTAGACCATGGGGATTATTCACAAACTGCGAAATGTGTCTCCTGCAATGCAAATGTCATTCCCACCTGTTTTGTACAAATCTACCTAATTTAATGCAACACTCGTGGATTTTGCAAATAAAAACTGGAACACACAAAATTGATACTTATAACAAAGTATGCCCGATGTTCCTGTCCCCTCATGATTAATATAAGTCACAAATAACGATTTAACTGAGCAGTATATTACAAGAAACCATCCACATTGCAGAATACTCCAGTTCTGTTCATTCAAAATGCTAATTCTTATACCTGGTGTGGTATATGGAGGCAAAGGGGCAGCTCAGAGGAGGTGTCACCAGAATCCAACACCTCTGCACAATGTAATTATTTATTACCAGCTATTTATATAGCGCACACATGTTCCACAGGCTTTACAGAGAATATCTGCTTATTCACATCAGTCCCTGCGCCAGTGGAGATGGCAATCTATTGGCCTGATTCAGGGGGTCATTCAGACCCGTTCGCGAGCAAAGGACGCTCGCAAACGGGTCGATGTTGCCCCACTGCGCATGCGCACGACGGAGGGAGCTCCGTCGTGCGCATGCGCGAGACCCGGACATTGCGACAGCCAAGCTGTCGCTCCGGGTCTCGCACCAAAGGGGCATGCTGTCGATGTTGATTGACAGCACGCCCCCTTTGGTGGGCATGCCGGGGGCGTGCCTGCCAGACGGAGGCGTTCCCATGGGAACGCCTACCGTCTGAAGCCAGCCCCACTGACATCACTAGTGATGTCAGTGGGAGTGATTTTGGCTCTGATAGAGCCAAAATCACTCCAGGGCTTGCGGCAGCCAAACCCTACCGCAGGGTCTCCGTCACAAGCTCGATGGTATCCCACAGCTATGCGAGCGTCCATGAGGATGCTCCAAAAAAAGGTAGGAGGGCCCTGATTCAGAGCGAGCGCTCTGGTCAGAGCGTTCAGCTCTGAATCAGGCCCTCAGTACAGACCGCAATTGATATCGCGTCTGCGAATTTACACGGAATGCAGTTGCTAAAATATGCTAATGTTTGTCAGAGCCCAGCCGGCATAAAGACGCCCACTGCTGCCTTATCATATCCATCCAATGACGCTCTTCTGCTTAAACATCGGTGCCATCGACGCGCATCGGGCAGTCACAAAGCATTTACAGCAGGTCTGACCAGTTACAAACACTGCAAGTCTCCCCACACGCAGAGAGCTCTCATGCTGTGTATGAAATCGCAGTGGCTAATATATACATGCTCATGAAACGGCGCTCAAACGGACAGATGCGCCTGCGTTCTTCTGACCACCCCCAAACACTGACAGCCTGTCAACACTTTGCGATGGATTGCTCTGTCCGACCATAGTCGCACATGTGCAGAAGTCGGCGATGGGGACAGGTAAGTAACGCAACTACTACTAATCGCGGGGACAGCTGGCCCCGCACCGGAGCAAAGATAAGTATCCCCAGCAACGAAGTGAATACTTGAGTGTCCCCCGTGGCGAGGTGGATACTTAATCATCGGGGCCAGTGATGAATAGGCCCCCATAGCACATCCATGAGAAATAACTGTAAGTACAGTAAGTGCAGCTTACTTTAAGTTCACTTCTAACAAAGGTCCTGATTCAGAGGCGCTCGCTATTTGCGAGCGCTCGCTCTGAATCAGGGCGGGACGGGGGTTTTTTTCCACCGGCCTCCAGGCTGCTCACTAAGCTGTGGGTGACCACTCACAGCTTTAGCGGGCGGCCTGGCGATGGTCGCGATTATCGCGACCATCAGGCTTGCGACGAGACCCTTGTGGTACACCACCGAAAGCCCCAGTGAACTTCCAGCTCTAATAGAGCAGGAAGTTCACTACTGACATATCACTGGTGATGTCAGTAGGGCCGCCTCCAGGAACGTCTCTGTTTGTCCAGCCACCCCCCCTACACGCCTACAAAACGGGGCGAGCTGTCAATCACAATCGACAGCCGCCCCGTCTTGTAGTGACTTCCGCAGCAAGTGAAAAAGTTCCCTTTGGTGCCCTGAGCTCAAGGGGCGTGGCCTGATCAGGGGTGTGGCCATGGCTGCAGGGGGAAGGTCATTTGCCAGGGAAGCGTGCGATTTGCCTAATTCTTACCTTGTGAGAGCAGGCGGATCCCTCCTCCTCGCTGCTGCTTCTCCATCTTCTCTCTACCAGGGCCGCTCCCAGAATGCCATGCGCGATGACATCACACGATGTGACATCGTCATGCCCGGCACCAGCATTCTGGGAGACAGTGGGAGGCAACAATAGCAAATCATTGCGCCGCCACAGTTCATTACTATAATGGCGGCGGGCAAGAGCGGTGGGGGCAGTCAGATTAGACAGAGGTGATTACAGCCATGCTAGCCCGCCGCTGGAACCGCCACAGGCGACTTGGCCGCTAAGAGATCAAAATGTGCATCTTATTCACGTAAATAAAACAACTGGAAGTGACAGAACTGCGCTGCCAGCATACACTGATCAATGGTTTGTGCCCCATGTGTACATCTGTGTGCGACCGAGTCTCAGTCTGTGTAAGAAGGGCTCTGATGCAGCTGCTGCGGCTTTTCCTCGCCGCCAGGCTCCGTAGTGCTTCACCTGTGACTTTGTACGTGTGTGAACCATTTCCTGCGCAGTTACAGTCGCAGCCCAGCGTCTCTATAACACTGCGAGCATTTTTACGATGCCGTTACGACGCATGATTGAAAGAAAAATAAGGTACGCTACTCCTATCGGAGCATCCCAGTCGCGCTGGGCGCCTTGTGTTGAATGGTGTAAAGACGCTCAGAGTATGAAGAAGACACATCTGTATATGTTACGTCCTGGCCGAGGGTGGATGGGACACTGTCATATGAACGGTGAGATGTGGCCAGCATAGGCAAACGCAGGGGGGTTTACAGTTGCCTGGAAACCTCACCCTCCCTAGCCCACACCATGATGACCACAACAGAAATAGCATATAGGGGTCTATTCATAGAGCAGTGAAAAGCCCTGTTTAGCTGAAAACAGGGCTTTTCACTGCTTTCTGCAATTCATACAGGGGGTGACTGTGGAGAAGGTTCTTCTTTCTCAAGCGACACCCCGGCGATTCATAGAAGACCGGAAAGCTCAGCTTTATGTTCCTCTGCTGTGTACAGATTGGCCATCTCAGGATGAAATAATCTGTACAGCGCACCGAACAGAGCAGGGAAACGTCATACTGTACTTCCCTGCTCTCTGTCCGGCACACAACGCTAGCTCCGCCCCCTATTGCCCAGCGTCCTTTGCAGCAGGTCTGACCTGACCTGTTGCTCCCAGACGCTGGCGCATGCGCGGTGAGAAACAGACATATTGGGAACCCGATATGCCTGTATTCTCACTGTGTCCAAGGTTTGCGGAGGGGCAGGACACCGTACGAAGATGCCGGATAGGTAAGTGTACATGAATGGCTACGAAACATCACATCGATGTGATGTAATATACTGTATAGTGATATTTTTCGTTAGCCGCTTCATGAATAGACCCATTATACTAAAGTTGCATATTTTTAAGATCCCCCTCAGTGTCACAAATGAAATAATTAGCAAATTAGCATTAACTGTTGATCTGTTTCAGTATTGAAAATACTTGTGCACCAACTAGGACAGGGGTGGGGAATCTTTTTTCCGCCGAGGGCCATTTTGATATATATATATAGCATTATATGCTGGCCCAGTGCAGGCCACGCCCTCTCCGTGTGATGTCACATGGGGAAGGGGCCATAATCGCCAGTGATTACAGCAATGCCTGGAGCAGCCTGAGGATGCTCCGGGGAGCTGTAAGGGCAGCGGTGTGACCGTCTGAAGCGTCCGAAGGACGCTCCAGGCTGCACTGCTGCATAGATTCTGGCCGCAGAATCCAGATGAGGCTAGCATAAAAAAGCTCAAAGGGCCAGACCAAATGATTCCGGGGGCCTTATACGCATAGTTGCTGACTTTCTGGCTGCTCCTTCCAGGAGGGAGCAGCCAGATCGGCAGGGCAGCGGGGGATGTGGCAAAAAAGGGGGCGTGTCCGGACGGGTGCCTGGCATTGTTAGGCGTCACGGGGGCGGGGTCACACGATCGCGTCATTTTGGCCCCACCCCCGCTACACAATGGCGATAATACAGGCATTGTGAGGCAGGGGGCGGGGCCAAAATGAAGCGAATTGCGTCACTGGCTGCCCTCGCAGCGGGTGTTAGGTGTAAATTGCGGGGGGATGTCGGGGGATCGGCGGCCGACGGGAGGCTTGCCTGCCTTTCCGGGGGGGCGGGAGCTGCACCTGATTATCGGGAGGCTCCTGCCCAAATCGGGAGGGTAGGCAACCCTGCTTATACGGCCCCCGGGCCTGAGGTTCCCCATCCCTGAACTAGGAGATCTGGAAAACATGCACTGTTAGGCGTGCACTGATATAGACCATCTATAGGGTCAATTATTAATACTGTATAATAATACACTATCCAGTGCATAAAGAGACCGATCTGTACATCTGTGTTCAGGGCAGTACTAGGTACTTCCTCTGACCCCCCTCCCAGATTCCCAAACTTGCTCAGATGATCTGGGATGGAGACCACATCTGAAATAATGACATTCAGCTCAGACAACATGGCCCTACATCATGCTGTGATTGGTGAACCTGTATATGTCAGAATTATTACATACAGTCCCTTCGTATGACGTATATTATAGTTGGCTGATAATGCCCTCTCCATGGACTGGCCACACTCGCTTTAAAATCGAGCATTTGGAAACCCCTCTGAAGAAACCCTGCCCCTGCAAAGTGTTGCTTTATCTCTGGCTTCGTTGTCTCCGGGTTGTTCTCAGTGTTACATGGATGTAAAATCTCTTTGTTTAGTATCACATCTTAATCCTGTTATGTCGCTTCCATTTACCAGCAACAATGGAGATGACTAGACCTTGATTGATTGGTCTGTGCGAGTACTTGGACCGTACAGACTAGAAACGATTCAACCTGCACAGAGCAGAATATGAGACGCAGACATGAAAAAAAAAATCAATGTTATCTCCCTGGGATTTGCAGGAGACGTTCGAACACTCGGGATCTGCAGAAACACTTAAAGCGTTGTGCGCTGACCTCTGTGACTCGGGACCGGCGCGCGCTCCCTGCTATTTGCCTCAGTCTCAGCGGGATCCATTGCAAGTAAACATATCATTCATGTAGATGCCGTTTGCCAGCTGTTGTACGTACAAAATCCAGAGCTGAGATACATATTTCAAAACTGTTCTGCAAAATATTTACCTCCTTTCTGAATGCTGCATCTGGCGTGTTCGCAGATACGACGCAGAGCGGCATTGCTCGACTGGCGGAGCTTAACCGGTACTTGAAAGATGCGTCGCTATCGCTTTGCGCCTTTGCTAAGCAGCCTGTATTATAGCTCTTGTCTAAATGTAAGTGAGCATTAAAATGTACTCAATAATGACATGTTTTTATTTAGTTTATTGATTTATATTTCCATTTTCAGTCTGTTGAGTGTATTGGTTTGGTTTATTGCTATAAACTGCAGATAACATTGGAACAGCGGCTGTCAGTCCGAATCATTCCGTTATGTTTGCGCAGCAGTTATTACTTCCCAAATCTTAAATGTGGCTGGATTTTCCTGCCCCTTAGACTCCAAAAGGAAAGCATAGAGGGATGGGCTTGCTACTAAGCCTTGGAGAGAGATAAAGTGGATTGAGATAAAGTACCAACCAATCAGCTCCTAACTGTCATTTTTCAAACACAGCCTGTAAAGTGGCAGGTAGGAGCTGATTGGCAGGTACTTTACCTCCGTCCATTTTATCTCTCAAAAAAGGCTTAGTACATAGATCCCTAAAGCTGGGTACACACTGACAGATACAATGTATCTGCTGCCCATTGGGCAGTGTGTACCCGCGATGTGTCAGTGAACGTCGGCGTTCACCAACATCGCATTGGCTGTGCTGTCCATCGTCAGGTGTGTACAGCACAGCGGCAGCCGCGAGGAGGGGGTCGGGATACTCCCCCCGTGCGCTGGGACACGCCCTCTGGTCGCCGGGACCCGCAGCAAGACACAGATGATGGCCGTCAGTGCGTATGAACGACCATCATCTGCAGATATATCTGTTAGGTGTGTACCCACCTTAAGACCCCAGACTCCCTTTGTTGGCCTGAAGGGGTTGATCATGTGATTATAAACTAAAGAAGGTAACTGTGCAGACCATAGCTTCTTATTGGTCCATGTGGTCACATACAGCCCTGAGGGGGTGCACAATCACATGCCTGTAACTTGTGGGGCTCCATGAAGTCTTTGCATATAGGGGTCCTAGGGGAACACCCCAATAGAATGAGTCATTGGATCCAGTTTGGAAGCTCAGATTGAACAACTTAGGCAGCATGGTTGGTGTAGTGGTGACCATTACTGCATCAAAGTACTAAGGTCATGAGTTCAATTCCTGGTCATGGCTCGTCCGTGTGGGGTTTGTCTGTTCTCTCCATGTTTGTGTGGGTTTTCTCCTGGTGCTCTGGTTTCCTCCCATACTGGTAGGTTCACTGGATACTGACCGCATTAACCCTAAGACTCAGCAGTAAACTACTATTTTGCTAGCAATAAATCACAGCACAAACATTTTGGTTCCCTTCTGCTGCATAAACTGAGATTGAACGCACAAAAAAACTGGTCGGGATTTGGAAAATTGGTACAAACCAACCTATGCCCTCCAATCCACCCAAAAGATGCCCCAATAAATAATAGTCTAATCTTCCGAAATGTCCAGGAGACTCCCGAGAGAGGAATCCGCCCTATGTAGGTGACGGGTTGACCTTTAATTAAACACTATGCACCAACATTGAAGTAACAAACCATAACAAAAGCCTAATGAAAATGTGATGCACTCTGATTAGGGGGGAGATTTATCAAATTTTGGAGAGAAAAAAAAGTGGAAAGTGATAAAGTACCAACCAATCGGCTTCTAACTGCACAGATTGTAAAGTGACAGTTAGGAACTGATTGGTTGGTAGTTTATCTCTCTCCAAGACTTAGTGCATCTCCCCCAGGGTAACATTTAATACATAGCAAACACGTCGCCGATTTGAATGTGCGAAATAAAAAACACAAAAAGTTCCGTGTGATTTAACGTAGTTTTCCTCCTAGCAAAAGTTCTGACAAATCACCGGGAAGGTTTTTAGTTATATTAGAAAAGGTTGTTTATGAGACCACAGTTCACATTCTGCTGAGGGATTATTCTAAGCCAAGAAATGGAAATAATATGTAGTGATACTTTATAACCACATTACGCTGTGAGTGTCGGCCATAAGTCTTTATATACAAAACGGATAACTAGGTTAGGGAGATACAGTGTGCACCGCTGGAGAATAACGGATCAGGAATGCACTTGCAGGAAAGCGCCAGCTCATAGATGGGCGATAAATTACATCTAATGTCAGACTTGCACAGCGGGGGGAGCTGGAGGTGATCTCCAGCGACGACTGAGAAATCAGAAAGGTGCCTTTGCCTGTGCATACTAAAATTCTCATATACAGAGGTGTGTGGACTTTTGCTGCTCACGTAGGATCTGATTCAGAGACGGACTTTATGCAAATGCCGTTACAAATGCCGCTTCCCTTGTGCACATCCGTGCATTGAAATGTGCAAGGAGTGAGACGTCCATCGTCAGCCTCTATAGACGCTGTAGTACAGATTGGCGCCTCTTTAGGCATATAATGCATGCGTCGTAGGAGTTTTAGGGAAGTTCGCGCGTGCAGGGGGGGGCTAGCAACAGATTGCTCACCTGCATGAACGTCAACATTGCGTGTGGCACTGGTTCAAACTTTACTGCGTTTGAAACCGTGGGTACTATTTATAATAATGGTCCCCTTATTCCATCAATATTGACCCGGAGCAGTATTTATTTATTACCAATTATTTATATAGCGGGCACATATACCGCAGCGCTTTACGGAGAATATCTACCCATTCACATCAGTCCCTGCCCCAGTGGAGCTTACACTCTATCGCTCTGAACCAGGGTCCACCTCCATTAAAATGGAGCGTCCTCCTGGACGCTCATATAGCTGTGGGTCACCACCCACAGCATATACGAGCGTCCAACAAGATGGTCGCGATGGTCTTGACCATCGCGACCATCAGACTTGCGAGTCAAACCCTGTGGTCGGGTTTCACAACCGCAAGGCTAGGAGTGATTTTGGCTCTATCAGAACCAAAATCACTCCCACTGACATCACTAGTGATGTCAGTGGGGCCGGCTTCAGACCTATAGGCGTTCCCATAGGAACGCCTCCGTCTGGCAGGCACGCCCCCGGAACGCCCACCAAAGGGGGCGTGCTGTCAATCAACATCGACAGCACGCCCCCTTTGGTGCGAGACCCGGAGCGATGGAAAGTCCTTCGCTCGCTGGGTCTCGCGCATGCGCACGACGGAGCTCCCTCCGTCGTGCGCATGCGCAGTGGGGACCATCGACCCACTTGCGAGCGTACTGCTGCTCGCGAGTGGGTCTGAATGACCCCCTATATTCCCTACCACATGCTCACACACATACACACTAGGGTTAATTTTGTTGGGAGCTAATAAACCTACCAGTATATTTTTGGAGTGTGGGAGGAAACCGGAGTACCCGGAGGAAACTCACGCAAGCACAGGGAGAATATACAAACTCCACACACAGTTAGGGCCATAGTGGGAATCGAACCCTCAGTCTCAGTGCAGTGAACTAGAAGAAGAAGAAACCATATGGACTAGTTGATTTTCTGTGAGCTGAACAAGAGCAGCCTCTTACCTGTGATTGGCTGAGCAGCGTACGAGATCACTGCTGGTCGGCAGCCTGGTTATTAAGTAGCCAGGACTCACCGGAGATGAATACATTCGACACTGCGTGCCCCCACAAGAACGTTACATTACGTCCGTAATGCAATTTCCTGTATAGATTATCTGTCTTTACTTTCAATTACATTGGTCCAAGAAAAGAAAATGATTTTAGGGAAGTATGGAGGGTACATTTATCTAAAAAATGATGGGAGACATAAATTTTTGTTTTGATCTTTTTTTTTCATTTCAGTGTCAAAATAATTTTGCCTTTTGAAAAGTTTGTTCACTTTCAGATAACTTTGATTTATTGGCGTGTGCATGTCCACCTGCAACTCCTGCTAAATCGATTACTTTAAAAGTAGAGTAGTGCGTGGACCCTCGTGTTTTGGTTTTGGGAAAATTACCCTTAAATGTTATGGGTTTAGTTTTAACAACTATCTACTTGGAACCTTAAAGTTCGGTTGTATTCAGATTCAAACAAAACCAAAGCGCTCACCTCTACTTCAAAGCTTTGGTTACGCCTTCATATACTGTAGTTATGTTATCAGACAGAATCATTTATTTCCATTGTATTATGATAGAATCTGGGTCTGCTCTTTAATCTGCTTCGGTTTCCATTGCACCAATCAGATCCTGGTACAATGATAATTAACGCCTGCATCAGATAATATAAATGTGATGGTCACCAGTGCCACCGGTAGGACAACCATAGTCAAGTTAGAGCTTTTTCCATAGAATATAATGTGTTCACCGGTACGCGTATGCCACCTGGTCCTGTACAAGTCAACAGCCAATATTATAACAGCTAACGATCAGAAAGAGGACAATTAAGGTTGCATAGATCAAGTCATACACAACCGGACAGAATTGGCACAAAATCAGCAGGCAAACAATTAATCAAGGTCAAAACAGACACTAAGGTCAGGGCAGGCAGCAGGGTCAGGGCTGGCACACGTGGCTATCAGCCAGCGATACAATATCACTGGCTGATCATCATGCACCCTCCCTGGTGTGCTGGATGATTGATATCGATCATCCAGCACACCACATACTTACCGACGACTATAGCGAGGGTCTCTATAGTAACTTGCTCGATATCGAGCAAGTTGACCGGCATGCATGGCCGGTGGACGATATCGCTATTGTCCATATGTGGCCGTGCATCGCTGGTCGATGGTAAGTTGGTAGGGTCATTTTAAATGAACAATTTGAATGATAACGGTAATGATAACGATATCGATATAGTTATCGTTCTTTAAAATCGCTACGTATGTACGCACCATTAGTGCAACTTTGAAGAATGGAATTTGTCACAAATGCCACTAAGAAACCCAAACAGGTAAGCAACTAAGAAGATACAAAAATAATACAATGTATTTAGTAAAAGTCGCAGGAAGGCGAGTTCACACCAATAAACTAAAGGTGGAAAACTGATGTACAGTAAGCGCCAACTGCAGATATTGAAAAATCTGTTTAGATAAAAACATATAAACATCGACACACGCATAAAAGAAAAGTGAATGACATAAATGCCCGACGCTGGTGAACGCAGATAACATCCCGCCGTCTTCTCAGCATTAAGCAGAGTTATAATTTGGAATAAATTTGCTGAGTTAATTCCCATGACACTTTCAGCTGCACATTTTTTGTGAAGTTTGTTATTATGGTTGAATGAGGAGGTTAAGTGGTTTAATTGATATGTTTAAAATCGCAGATGTAGAAATATGAGGTTCTCTAGGTAGCGAGGCTGCTTGTTACTTTTTTATTGAACATAAACCATTTTTTTCAGGATGGGAGTTTCAGGGACAAATGAATGAACGTTTCCTGGGAAGTTTAATTATGTTGTCTAATCACAGAAATTACCCTAAAGGGGGGAAACTATGTAATATCTATGAATCCGAGTAAAGAACGACTGTATGATCCATGGATGGCTTTTCCCAAAACAACTTACTGTATCGAATAGCGAAACTCCTTTTATAGTGCAAAACATCTCTATCTGCTATTATTTAGTATATTAAGTGGGGGCTGCCTTGTTGCTAATTCTGCAAACATAACACCAAGGGGTTATATTTACTAAAGATCGATTTCAGTAGATTTCAAATCAATCTAAATCGATAAACATCGATGTAGTGTTTCTGGGGATAAATTACACATTTACTAACACGGGTCAGAACAACCCTGTGTGGGGGCCCCAGGGTTATTGCCCTGGTCGCCGCGCTGTTAATCCAGCCCTGATATAGATGAAGACGCTTCATGCGGAAATAGACGTAGTCACATTGGCTACTGCGCGCACCTCATCAGGCATCGGGCTCTAATTACAACCGAGTCCAATAGAACTGAAACACTAATGGTAAATACACACAGTATAATGTAACAAGCTTTATAAGACTACAAGTAGCAACTTTTGAATATAGCACCTGTGAGACCCTAAATAACAGTGTTTTATTAAATGAGAAGAACCCGACAAAACATCTTTATTGCTTTAAGGTGAAGTGATGTTTCTGTCTGACATCACTTTAATCAATCAAAGCCTTAAAGTTACACATACAGTAGCTCTAGATGTATCGCAAGTAAATTTAGTCATGGAGTTTTGTATTGCAGTCAGTACGTCACTCACACAAAAACAAAGACACACAGACACATGCACACAAATACAAAGACTAAATGTATTGACCAGTTATGTTGTTTTAAATCGGAATCGGTATGATTGGAATCCCGACAGTGGCTGCCCGACATGGGTGAAAATCCCCAGGTAAGTATTCACTAACCTAACCTCCCCCCCTAACCCTCCTTAGGGGTGCCTAACCCTAACCTTCCCCCCAGTGCCTAACCCTAATCCCCCTTCTAAATGCCTAAACCTAACCCCCCATTCCCCGCCGCCTAAACCGAAGTCCCCCGGGGGGGTGCCTAACCCTAACCCTCCCTCCCCCTAGTCTAACCCTAACCTCCCGGGGGGTGCCTAACCCTAAGTACCCCCCGGGGTGCCTAACCCTCCCTCCCCCTAGCCTAACCCTAAGTCCCCCCCAGGAGCCCTAAACCTAACCCCCCCCCCCGTGCGGCTGTCTGTGCTCGGCACCCGACGTCCCTTCGACCAGGATGCTGGGCGCCGGTCTCCCGGCGTCGGAAAAATGACAGGCGTCTAGATTTAGACGCCTGTCGTTTAACCCTCGCCGAGATAAAGCAGTCGGGAAGCCGGCTATCGGGATTAAGTCCGCCGGCTTCCCGACTGCATACCTTTTAAATCAAATTGGCCGCAAACTGCCCAACTAACCAAATTGGATGAGATCTGGCCTTTGGGTGCCTGGAACCAGCGTCCGGTCACTGGGGCCTGGTAGGTTTAGCATGGCCAAATAGCAAAACTGTGGCAAAGCATGCTGGGATGTGTAGTTCTGCAACAGCTAGGTTGCCGCTTATTGCCCACTCCTAAATTAGGAGATGATGTCACAATCCGATGATGTCCTCCTGGGTAGTTTATTGACAAAATATCAATAGGAAAATATAAAACAATTGTTACTCTACTTTATTATAAGTTAACTGAATGCTAAAATGTATATATGGGGCTCTACATGTTTTGACTTCAAAGTTTAAAGTGACTCTAATATTAAATGCAAAACACATCCCACTGTGTAACTAATATAGTGCTGCTTCCATTACAAGGTCAAACCCGCTAAGAAACAAGCCACCGCTTAGTAAATCTGGCCCTTGATCTGTTAAGTTCCCATGGTAACTGAATGAATCAAATTGCATTTGTCCAATTGACATGTGGTATTGGGAATTTATATCATGTTTGTATTAGTTTAGGCAAGTCTTATATTGAATATACATTTTATCCATATAAATATCTAGGATCAAGGTAAAACCTTGGCTAGTGCATCATAGAGTAATATCTTACAATAGTCTCATAAGGATATTATATAGTTTGGATTTTGACGTTAATATGTAATATCTAAGACTATTGTTCTTATCATCACTGGAATTTGAATCATTAATTTGTCCTATGTGTTCACTCTAGTTAAGTTAGACACCTGTGATCTATACGTTTCTTGTTCCTTTTAGTTCTTACACATAGACACTGAGTTGTGCTCGTGCTATGTTATGTTATGTCCATCCATTCAGTTCAGAGTTATACCCCTTTTACACCGGAGCGAAAACCAGGGTTATTGCAAGGTTAACCCGGGTAGCTCCTTGGTGTAAAAGGGGAAAGGGTTAGATTGCCGGGTCGAGTGACCCTGCAATCCAACCCAGGTAATTTGCAGGGTTTAACACAGGAATAACCCGTGAAACCCTGCAGTGCCGTGGATCGTGCCGCATGCCTGCCGATTGGCCGGCTTCAGTGGCGCTTGGAGATGATGTCATCTCCAAGTGTCCACTTCAACGCTGGAAAAGCTGGGTCTCTGCAGACCAGGCTCCGGTGTGAACGGCACAAACTCAGGAATATCCTGGGTCGGAGCCGGGGAAATTCCATGTCTGATCCGGATTGGAACCCTGTTCCAACCTCCGGGTCAGACTCGAAATTTCAGTATAGAGGCAGTATAACTTGTAACAATGTTTCTGGAAGTGTTGAGCGATAGTTACTATGTACTGCAGCACTCCCCACAATACCCCTGTAAGGTGACAGGTAAAATCTGCACCCCGGAATTGACCAGGGTGCCATAACCTTTATTAGGGTGTCATATTTTTGTTTCAGTACATTAGAATTGATTCAGCATTGTACGTTATGCTGATGTTCACGCAGCTAAGTGACCTTTTGCTACTGCGCCCATGCGAAACCGTGGAAGGTCCCACTGCACACACACGAGCTAAAGTTTGGGACAGCATTCGCAATGTCTCCGTGATTGCAAGGTCCTGCGCAGAATGCTGTGATCCATGGGCGTTCCTGGGTGGAGTCAGGGAGGTGGAAATATGGAGAAGTGATCCCTAGTAACCAATAAGCTTCTAGCTAGCATTTATCAAGTACATTCTATGAATTGGTAGGTAGTTAAGGGCAGTTTCTCCGCTTGTACACTGTATTGAAGGCTAGATACATCTATAATTCATTCACTTAGTCAGATACAATCCTCATGATGAATCTATAGGGACCAATGCACAGATGAGCTGAAATCCATCATAATTAATTCTGCATAGCATGCACAGAACTAAATGCATATATTCTCCCGTGTGCAGATTTGTATTAATCGCTGCTGGTGATCTGCCCCTAAGTGTACGCTTGCGTTAATACCCACCATCATCATCAGTGTATAATGTACTTGCAGCAGCCGTATCCTTTGTGTGAAAGCTCCATCCGAAATCAGACATATTTATGCTGCAGGACAGATGTACTAAGCTCTGGAAGGTGATACATTAGAGCATGATAAACTACCAACCAATCAGCTCCTAACTGTCATTTTTCAAACTAAGTCTGTTACATGACAGTTAGGAGCTGAGTGGCTGGTAGTTTATCACTCTCCACTTTATCACTTTCTAGAGCTTATTGCATCTTACTGTCAGCTGTAGCATTGACATACTGTAACCTCAGTATGACATTGTCAGTGTGTTATATCATTAAGGTATTGTTCTATCATAGGACCGCTGTATCTGGCCGGTAATCCGATAATTCATTACTGATTTCACATCAGTTATTGACCATAGGATTTGAAAACACCTTTCTGATACGCGTTTCGCATGTGCTGCTATATCATAAGGGAGCTCTCTACATATTTACAGGTTCTCCTGGCTGTGAGGGCTCATTTCAAGTAGAGTATGGTTGGGTTGGGAATGGTTGGGCGGATTAAGGGTGTGGCTGGGAAAATGAGAGCGTGGAGAGGTGCTGCCCCAATTAGCCCTTCATCGGGTATTATGTATCGGGTATAATGATCTAGATGCAGTTGTGCAGCAGGTAGAACACAAGATTTCTCCTGTGTGCCCAGGTTATACATAAGAGCTCCAGGTTGTGAAACATGAAAAGTGTTCTTTACTGGAAATTTGAATATTATGTTCTCAGGGCCTGATTCAGAGCCGGACGCTCTGAACGAGCGCCCGCTCTGAATCAGGGCGTTTTGTTTTTTTTTGTTTTGCGGCCTCTTGGCAACTTGCATAGCTGTGGGTTACCACCCACAGCTTATGCGAGCGGCCATGATGATGGTCGCGATGGTCAAGACCATCACGACCATCAGGCTTGCAACGAGATCCTTGCGGTAGGGTCTCGTTGCCGCAAGCACTCCCACTGACATCACTTGTGATGTCAGTGGGGCTGGCCCCAGACGATAGGCGTTCCCATGGGAACGCCTCCGTCTGGGCAGCCACGCCCCCAGCCCACCCACCAAAGGGGGCGTGTTGTCACTCACCATCGACAGCACGCCCCCTTTGGTACGAGACCCGGAGCGACGGTTTGCCCGTTGCTATCCGGGTCTCACGCATATGCACGATAGAGCCGGCTACGTTGTGCGCATGCGCACTGGGCCACCATCGACCCGCTTGCGAGCGCTTAGCGCTCGCGAGCGGATCAGAATCAGGCCCTCAGTGTGGTTCCAAAATGCATTGAAAGATACAACTGATGCATTTGGGAAGTGACAATTCTAATAAAGTTGAAGTGCACATTTGACACAAATGTATGTACTGGACCTCTCATATGTTACATCACAAACTCAGACTTTTACATCACATTATTACTGAAATTAAAAGCACAGCCGGGCATTTATAGTGTAGTGATAACTACACCGAAAAAGATCCAAATTTGTTCATCCTTTATCCTATTTTTAGGAGTTGTGCCTCAATGTTTCAATTAAAGTAGAAAATGGCTGATTTCAAAAGTAAAACAGCAAATTCCCCATAGATCCTTCTAATGAGAATATATTTGGTGAATTAGAACATTATGTAAAATATGAAATAAAAAGAGGCCAAAAAGGTCCATCCATGATGTAGTATTTTAAAATATTTTAAATAATATAAAGGGTATGGAATGAAAGGAGGATTATGGAGCAGCACAGACGGTGTAATGGTTAGCATTACTGCCTCACAGCCCTGAGGTCATGGGATCGATTCCCACTACGGCCCTAACTGTGTGGAGTTTGTATATTCTCCCTGTGCTTGCGTGGGTTTCCTCCGGGTACTCCGGTTTCCTTCCACACTCCAAAAATATACTGGTAGGGTTATTAGCTCCCAACAAAAAAATTAAAAAAGAACCCTAATGTGTATGTGTGTGAGCATGTGGTAGGGAATATAGATTGTAAGCTCCACTGGGGCAGGGACTGATGTGAATGGACAAATATTCTCTGTAAAAGCGCTGCGGAATATGGGCCCGATTCCGTAAAGATCGTAATTGCCAATCTGCACTCCTTTGCAGATATGTATTGCAATCCTTTGCAGATATGGTAATGCACAGGAGGCAACACGCCCCTGTGCATTACTTAACTGAGCTGCGTTCAACGCAGCATCAATTAATCTGCGTACCATCGTCCGGCCGCCACAGTTTAGAGGAAGAGGCCAGGAAATCTCCGTCACCCGACGGAGATCCTGGCCTCTCCCCCCCCCAACGGTGGCGGAGGGTAACGGAGGCTGTCAGTTTGCAAGCGGACTTGCAGACCTGTTCTGTACATGCACAGAACGGCGCCTGCACATATTCCCAAACATTGGGAATCTGCGTTCAGCAGTGCTCTAGTGCTGCACTGCTGAATGAGGCCCTGTGTGTGCGCTATATAAATAACTGGTGTACCACGTCCAGATCAGGAAGTCAGCGCTATTACCAGAAATGAAGCCAAAGAACAGATGCCAAAGTAACTACACTACGGTGATACAAATAGAAGCGACCCTACGCGTTTCATCCTGAGATTACCATACTATAGTTATCTTTAGCTTTTTCTGTGCTTATAGACACCTTAAGGGGTCTATTTATTATTATTATTATCTATCTATCTATGGGCCAAATTCAATTCAATGCGATAATGAGTAGCCGCGGGAGGGAGCTATTCAATACACCGTGCTGTTTGCCTGGTCGGGAATTAGTTAAGTCAAAGAATGCTGGTTCTCGCCACTTAACCTGGGTGTTTAGCATTCTCCGACTAAAATGCCGCGCTAAGCTGGCAAACAGCTGCTCGTCCTTACTTCCGCTTACGCCGCAGTAGGACCCTCCGTAAAAACGCCACCATCTTTCAAATCTTCTTTTAATCATATATGAAGAAAATATGTTTGGTGGAAATAGAGAAAATCCCCCACAATACTGAGCTGCAGGTGTCACATGAGATCCTCCCTCCATCACCTGTCAGGACATGAAATACTCACCAGCTCAGCATCGGGCCCATCAGTCCCATCAAGGTCCTGGCAGTGGCAGAGAGCTGAGCTGGAACGAGTCAATGGACGAGCGTGACGGAAAAAAAAAAAAAAAAAGAGAAAAAAAAAAAAATTTCTTGGCTTTAATGCACAGATCACACCGCTTTGTTTTCTGAGTGTGACCCATCGAGGAGAAGGTTAAGCCGTACACTCTAGGAATCAATGAGAGTCCTGAGATCAATCACCTGGCCCATGCCAGCGGGCGCGAGAGATGTCATCGCAGTGCAGACATTATCTGGGTATCGCACTTTACTCTCCTGCTTAGCGGTGAAGTGTCTGTGACTTGTGCATTCAAGGAATAATATCTACTATTTACAGATAAGAATTATTTACACTTCTCAGTGGTATTGGATGAGCGCTGTCTGCACTTGCGGCCTAATTCGGAGGTGGGTGCAGGCGATGGCCGTAGATTTAGGCGGTTGCCCATCTGCGACTGTATGGTGCTAAAAAGCCCTTCTCTGGTGTACATTCGTGTGTATGAACGTACAAGGGCTGAGACTCACACTGTCAGAGTCCGTAGACGCTGTGATAGCGCCTGTTGCCAACATCAAACGCACCATCGAAATTTGCACCAGCGTCACTTCCACAACGCGCGTTAGACGGAGCGCCTCTGACACTAATTTACTATTTGCTTTGCAATAAAAACCACATTAATTATACTGCATGTCCCCTCTCTAATACAGCAGAAACAACTCCCCATCTCGCATCACCCCCCCAAAATAAAAAACTTAAACACGCTCATAAAAGCATAATCTATGGGCGGAGCAAAGATGAAAGCACCAATCAGTGTCAGCAGAGGGTTTGCAAGCAGCCAACTACGAGCACCTGCCGCTGACCTCCCTTAAATAGCGCTGCTTTCTCCGGTATAAATGTGTAATTTATTTTCTGGTCTGCATGTGGTCGCAATTGCGCAAACACGCCCTTACTGTGTTTGACCTACGTATAATGGTTCTGTCCTGCCCCCCATTTGGCCTATCCAGGAGTAGCCCGGCGGAAGTGGCAGTATCATGCGATTCTGTATGTGCGCATATATGTTTGCCCGCCGTTCTGGGAATGCGCAGAGCAAAATAAGGAAAAGTACGCTACGTGATCTCGCATAGTACTCACTCTGCATCAGTCATAATATTACGTCACTCAAATGAACCCCTCCTGCAAATGATCACATATAAAAATATAAATAGTGCTTATATTGCTGTTATACAAGTGTCGCCTCCATATACTGACTGTCTGAGCCAAAACTATTCCTCCCCCCTTTTATCTATTGTCGGACGCTTGACAGGATCGTGCAGCTGGATCTTTACTACAAACCTTGTAGAATTTTCATTCAACCACAGTTTAACAGCAGAACTGACACTCACATGTCTCAGATAGTTGCACACCTCACCCCGGCTCTGCATTGGAAGAGATACTGATGGGTCATTTACATGAAAACTGCCAACGGAGACTTTTTTCTAATTAATTAAAATCTAATTGAATCTTCAATGTATCTCATTAGAAAAACGTGTGCGAAGTTTTGTGATCGGCGTTCAGCTTCTTCTATATCTGGTATACTGCTGTGTACAGAGGAGCAAAAGCTTCAAATATTCACCTTAATCGCATTTGAGGGCAAAGAATGCACTGTACACTGGTTAGTGCTACCCGGCCGCTCCACACATCCACTGTCATCGTCTTAGCTCTGATCACAGACTATAAGGGGTATATTTACTAAAGGTCGATTCTAATCGATTTTGATCGAATTTAAATCGATCAAATCGACCCTTAGTAAATTTACAAATAGAGTGCCTGATTCTGTCTCGCACATAGGTCCATATGTGGCCGCATCTAGCGAGTTTTATCAAACCGCGCATGTGCCGTAAGGGACAAGCGCAAGTCAGATTTTTCTTTCCTCCATGACTGGGGGTCAACCAGGGTCATATCTAGAGGAATCCCAGCGGTGCCGTCACCAAAGGGTGCTTTTGGATGTTCCGGCCATGCACCCTGCGTCCTGTAGAGCCACCCGGAACATCCTAAGGCAGTGCTTTACTGCTTGGTTCTGGAGGCCACGCTTCCTCAGCGTAACATCATAACATCACGGTGGCAGGGGGCAGAGCCCTGCCCTGGCACTTGTGTCAACTGTTTAGTACCGGGACATATGTACATCTTGTGGGATTGCACCCTGAGTTGCATCCTATTCTGAGTCCGGCGCTTTGCCGACGGGACGCCAATTGCTGGTGTATCTTAGGCACCCAGCATGGGGCAGGCGCAAGGGATGATGGCTGTGTCAGCGGACAGCGAAAAGTAAGGGTGCCTGTGATACATACGCATTAAGACTTACGCACGGTTGCATGAGCTTTCCATTCGCAATCTATCCACATTCCGAAAGCGGACACACTCGGACCTCTGTGTGGCTCAGAACCCAGCCCACAGCACTGATAAGCATTGCTCAGAAAGGTGCAGCAACATCGGAACTGGAAGACTATTGTATCACCAGAACATTTCAACAAAGCGGCATTTCTCCAATACGCAATTTTCAAACATTTTCACTGGTTTGTACTCAGGATATTTTCTGGTCACAGACTAAGGAGCTGATTCAGACCTGCTCGCTAGGATGCGCTCGCTTGTTGCCGGCCGTTTTTTGCATTCTGTTCATGCGTATGCATTACATTGCACGTGCGCGGACCACTGCAACAGACCGGGAAGCACTTGCTCGCTCAGCAAAGATAACCCAGTTGAATGAGTGACAGGAGAGGCCGTTTGTGGGTAGTAACAGGGGCAGGACAGTAGTAACGGGGGAGTGGAGGTACAGACGCAGGCGTGCCTCTGTGTTTCAACGCCGTTTCAGAGGCGTGCATTATTAACAGGCAGCGTCATTGTACACGTCACCTGGTTGCATTTCACACTGAAGGGATCGCAGTGCTTGCGGGCAGGTATAGTCAACCTCAAGCGCTGCGAGCACATCCGATGGTGCTCGAAGTACCAATGTTTTAATGCACTTCCTGGAGATGACGTGCGCAAGTGGGCGTCTTATGAATGGCTGGTGGGGGTCTACTTATGCAAAGTGATCACCTGCCAAGACATAGTGGGCGTGCTAATGCCTTGCCGAGCGATGGCCTGACTTGCTGGGCGTGCACTGGATTTGCATACGCATCTAGCGAATAGCTCTGATTCAGGCCCAAAAACCCATCGGAAAATCAAGACCAACAGTGACACCTACAGGCTACAGTCGTCAGTGCAGCCCAAAATACATTGCAGCATTCACCTGGACATCCATTAGGCGTAACGTTAATATAAAGACAATATTTTGCTGACAATTTGAATTTCGCGGAAGGAGGTGAACACTGCACTGGCCCTGGAAAGGTTACCAGATCGGGCTACTTTCCCATTATATGTCCTTTACTCTTTCCCAAACAAACACAAACGCTGTGGTCGGCCTTAACCTTTATCCGGATGTCTTAGCTCTGACATTTCAACGTGGCAGCAAAAAAGATGGATTTCTACCAATCAGCTGACACCTTTCCCATCATTATACGTAAGTCATGAATCATACGGTAAACGTCCTACTAATATAGCGTGCCGTTGCATATGTACATTCTGCGGATTGGTCGCTGGTAGGCGCAAGGTAAATATAATGATAGTAGGAGACAGACCTGTTAACTCTTACCCATCTGCTGGGTCTTAGTGGAAGAAAGGACGGAGGAATCAGACTTACCTGCAAGACAAAGAGAGAAAAGAAATCAATTAAATTTTTTCCAGCGTTACCACTTAATATGACATTTATCAGAGATTTTACCTCCTTTTTCTGATTTACGTGGATATTCGTTTTCACATATATTTTATGTTTATTTTACCATGGAAGGGTATTTAAATAGTGTTATAAAATGTATTCCCTTTCTTTCATTATTTCCCAGTTGTAAATATTGTATTTTTTAAAAAATATATGTTATCATTGTGCTGCCGCTCGGATTGGTCTCCTAATACTGAGCGCGTGTTTTGTTTTTTTTCCTTTGTCATTTCAGAAACAACTTTGGCTTAAGTGTGGTTGGGCATGTAAAATATCTGTAACGCGACAGTTCCACACTAATTAAAGGACAACTACCTAAAAGTAGATTTTCATTTTTTAAATTGCCTTTATGATCACGTTACCTTATAGAATACTAATGAAAGAACTACGGTATTTGCAAAATAGTTACGTAGACTGAAGCTGCCGACAAGGCAACAGCAGACAAGTATATTAGCTTAGGACCAGTTTGTTGGTCTCTCTCTGATGGGTAACATTTTATAATAAGGAAAAGTTATTATAACATCTCAAAAAATTGCATTTTACAGCAGAACTGTCCACAGCGCCAACTAAAGGAATTGGAGCTTGCTTAGCGCCCATGACACACGTGCTTTGATCACACTCTTTATCCATTCAACCATATTCCTGATCTACCCAAAAAACTGACCCATCGCCTTTGCTCAGGCTCTGATACACAGACCTATTTTGCATGTTATATGCGCATTGGCACATCAGCGTGATCTCTCAGATGTCACATATACACTACATAGAGTTACTGCAGACAAAATCAAGTGACATCACGCATTTTCAGATCTGCTTATTCGGGTTGAGTATGGGAATGCCGGCGCTCAGGGTCAGTATCCTAACCCCCCTCTCCCTACCCTAACCCTCCCATTGTAATGCCAAAATCTAATCCTCCCCCCCAGTGCCTAACCCTAACCTCCTCCCCACACCCAACCTAACCCCCCCTTAGTGCCTTGCCAAAAACCTCCTCCTAGTGCCTAACCCTAACTCTCCTCCTAGTGCCTAACCCTAACCTTCCACCTAGTGCCTAACCCTGAACCTCCCCCTAGTGCCTAACCCTAACCCTCCCCCTAGTGCCTAACCCTAGCCTTCCCCTAGTGCCTAACCCTAACCTTCCCCCTAGTGCCTAACCCTAACCCTCCCCCTAGTGCCTAACCCTCCCCCTAGTGTCTAAACCTAACCATCCCCCTATTGCCTAACCCTCCCCCTAGTGCCTAACCCTAACCCTCCCCCTAGTGCCTAACCCTCCCCCTAGTGCCTAACCCTAACCTTCCCCCTAGTGCCTAACCATCCCTCTATTGCCTAACCCTCCCCCTAGTGCCTAACCCTAACTTTCCTCCTAGTGCCTAACCTAACCTTCCACCTAGTGCCTAACCCTGACCCTCCCCCTAGTGCCTAACCCTAACCCTCCCCCTAGTGCCTAACCCTAACCCTCCCCCTAGTGCCTAACCCTAACCTTCCCCCTAGTGTCTAACCCTAACCTTCCCCCTAGTGCCTAACCCTAACCCTCTCCCTAGTGCCTAATCCTCCCCCTAGTGTCTAACCCTAACCATCCCCCTATTGCCTAACCCTCCCCCTAGTGTCTAACCCTAGCCATCCCCCTAGTGCCTAACCCTCCCCCTAGTGCCTAACCCTAACCCTCCCCCTAGTGCCTAACCCTAACTCTCCTCCTATCCCCCTAGTGCCTAACCCTCCCCCTAGTGCCTAACCCTAACCCTCCCCCTAGTGCCTAACCCTAACTCTCCTCCTAGTGCCTAACCCTAACCTTCCCCCTTGTGCCTAACCCTCCCCCTAGTGCCTAACCCTAACCCTCCCCCTAGTGCCTAACCCTAACTCTCCTCCTATCCCCCTAGTGCCTAACCCTCCCCCTAGTGCCTAACCCTAGCCTTCCCCTAGTGCCTAACCCTAACCTTCCCCCTAGTGCCTAACCCTAACCCTCCCCCTAGTGCCTAACCCTCCCCCTAGTGTCTAAACCTAACCATCCCCCTATTGCCTAACCCTCCCCCTAGTGCCTAACCCTAACCCTCCCCCTAGTGCCTAACCCTCCCCCTAGTGCCTAACCCTAACCTTCCCCCTAGTGCCTAACCATCCCTCTATTGCCTAACCCTCCCCCTAGTGCCTAACCCTAACTTTCCTCCTAGTGCCTAACCTAACCTTCCACCTAGTGCCTAACCCTGACCCTCCCCCTAGTGCCTAACCCTAACCCTCCCCCTAGTGCCTAACCCTAACCCTCCCCCTAGTGCCTAACCCTAACCTTCCCCCTAGTGTCTAACCCTAACCTTCCCCCTAGTGCCTAACCCTAACCCTCTCCCTAGTGCCTAATCCTCCCCCTAGTGTCTAACCCTAACCATCCCCCTATTGCCTAACCCTCCCCCTAGTGTCTAACCCTAGCCATCCCCCTAGTGCCTAACCCTCCCCCTAGTGCCTAACCCTAACCCTCCCCCTAGTGCCTAACCCTAACTCTCCTCCTATCCCCCTAGTGCCTAACCCTCCCCCTAGTGCCTAACCCTAACCCTCCCCCTAGTGCCTAACCCTAACTCTCCTCCTAGTGCCTAACCCTAACCTTCCCCCTTGTGCCTAACCCTCCCCCTAGTGCCTAACCCTAACCCTCCCCCTAGTGCCTAACCCTAACTCTCCTCCTATCCCCCTAGTGCCTAACCCTCCCCCTAGTGCCTAACCCTAACCCTCCCCCTAGTGCCTAACCCTAACTCTCCTCCTAGTGCCTAACCCTAACCTTCCCCATTGTGCCTAACCCTAACCCTCCCCCTAGTGCCTAACTCTAACCCTCCACCTAGTGCCTAACCCTAACCCTTCCCCTAGTGCCTAACCCTTACCCTCCCCCTAGTGCCTAACCCTAACCCTCCCCCTAGTGCCTAATCCTTACCCTCCCCCTAGTGCCTAACCCTAGCCTTCCCCCTAGTGCCTAATCCTAACCTTCCCCCTAGTGCCTAACCCTAACCCTCCCCCTAGTTCCTACACCTCCCCTAGTGCCTAACCCTAACCATCCCCCGAGTGCCTAAACCTCCCCCTAGTGCCTAACCCTAACCTTCCCCATAGTGTCTAACCATCCCCCTAGTGCCTACCCCTAACCCTCCCCCTAGTGCCTACCCCTAACCCTCCCCCTAGTGCCTAACCCTAACTCTCCTCCTAGTGCCTAACCCTAACCTTCCCCCTTGTGCCTAACCCTAACCCTCCCCCTAGTGCCTAACCATAACCCTCCACCTAGTGCCTAACCCTTCCCCTAGTGCCTAACCCTTACCCTCCCCCTAGTGCCTAACCCTAACCCTCCCCCTAGTGCCTAACCCTTACCCTCCCCCTAGTGCCTAACCCTAACCTTCCCCCTAGAGCCTAATCCTAACCTTCCCCCTAGTGCCTAACCCTAACCCTCCCCCTAGTTCCTACCCCTCCCCTAGTGCCTAACCCTAACCTTCCCCCTAGTGCCTAACCCTCCCCCTAGTGCCTACCCCTAACCCTCCCCCTAGTGCCTACCCCTAACCCTCCCCCTAGTGCCTAACCCAAGTACTTACTGTCGGGGTTCTGACAGGTGACGGGATTCCGGTGCCTGTATTATAAGCGCCGGCATCCATCTTGTCGGGATTATAACTACACCCCGTTAATTCACACGCGTGGACTATGCCCTACACTAAGGGGGCATTCAATTGTTATAGACGCCTAAAGCCTAGGGGGGACTAATTTCTTCTCGTAGCCTCCTGAGGTGCGAGAAGAAATGTGTACAAAGTCAATTTTTGGGGGGCATCCTGACAATGCTTTGGGCGTCCTTATGGCTGTTTCTTTAGACTAGTTTAGCCGTTGTTCACGGCTAAGGGCCGTATTCAATTTAAAGTGAAAAGCCGTTTTCGCCGAAAAATTTTCGCCGATGACGTCATTTTCGCCTGTTTGGGTTCTACTCCGTATTCAATTTGAAAGACATTCCACCCAGGCGGAAAAGCAATGCAATGTAATAGGCGATGAATAGCAGGTGGGAAAAAGTGCAGAATTGGGGTTTTGGGTGCAACGTTGCGGGAACCGCTGTGCAGCCTTCAGACAGTCCCCCAAAGGTAAACTGTGTCAAAAAAAAACAAAACACTTAAGTACACCCCAAAAAATCACTTTGAATTTGGGGGCGAAAAAAAAAAATGTTGGGGGACCAAGTTAAAAACTAGCGAACTTGACTCTGGGGGGGTCCCCAAGTATGCCCCAGGTGTTTTGTTCTATTGCAGGGGCTTGCGGCAGGTGGATTTTTCATGATTTTTTCAACTTCCCTTTAGCAACTATTAAATATGCTGACCCCCATTTTCAAGTACCCCAAATTTGCTGGGATAACTTATTTTCTGGAAAAAATACTCCTGAATACTATTCTGCAGCACTTATACAAAAACGCTATTTAGCAGCTATTGAGCCCGTTTAAAAACACCAAATACCTTCAGCAAGCCAAATCGGGGGGTACCATACCTAACCCCCATGTCAGAGCATCTTTTGGGGGGTGTCAGGCTGATTTCCCCAAATCTGACAGTACTTTCCGCTTGTTTAAGTTTCGCCGGGTCCCGTTTTCGCATACTTCCATATTGTATACGGGGTTTATCGCGCACAACCGCATACTTTTCCGCCTACAAAAGACGCAATGTAGGCGAAAAGTCTGGGAGGCGAAAAAGTATCGCGGATCCGCTTTAATAGAATACGGTTCTAAACTGGGTGCTTGTAGCCATGACTACTAAAGGGGGCCCAAGTGGAGAAACAACTGAATTGCTCCGTTGGGCACCTATTAGCATAGACGCCCAGCAGGGGGAGACTATAACAATTCAATCACAGCCTAAATCACCATTGTTAAGAAGGTTTTAAATATGTAGAAGAACAAATTTCTCCATTTGGATCGAGCTTCATTATTTTAAATACTTTGCTACTGTGTATGGAGGAGATGTATCAAACCTTCTAAAGAGGACGGGTGGGGGTCTTGCCTCTAGCAACCAATCAGATTGTAGCTGTCATTTTATAGCATGGTCTAGATTAACGATAGACAGAAGCTAATTGGTTGATATGGGCAACACTTTTGTAGTCATAGGAATGGCCATCTTTGGGTTAACCATGGACGATGTCATCGGTGTCTAACAATGATGGCATGAAAGGGGGGATTCCCTGCCTCTGGGAATGGCAGACAGCAAACCAATTAGGCAGTGGGTCTTAGTGACACACCTGAGGGTGGAGCTATAGTAACATTACTGCCCTGCCTGCCAACAATGGTAAAACCATTGACCATCGATGGCAAACCATTGTTGTTCGTTTACCATCGATGGTCGACATCCATCCCTATCTTGTCCTGTTTAGAAGGTTTGGTAAATCTACCCCTTATGTCAGTGTTGGCTAACCTTGACACTCCAGCTGTTGTGGAACTATATATCCCAGCATGCCCTGCCACAATTTTAGCATGCCCTAATAGCAAAACTGTAGCAGTGCATGCTGGGTTATGTAGTTCCATAACAGCTGGAGTGTCAAGGTTAGCCAACACTGCCTTATGTGTTACTTTTGTATTATAAATGGGAAACGTTCATACAGTATGGCCATCTTTGCCCGGTAGCCGCTGATAACAGCAGGGAAACGCACCCGTTACCGGCACATTATAAAGCAACTCGTTCTTTCTGGCAAGGAAAGAGTTATAAGTTCAAGGTAGACTTTTATTTCAACACAAAAAGAGCAGAAACAGCATTTCTAGCGGTAAATATATAATTAAACTTATTACTTTAAAGGGGGCTGAGTCTTTTCAAAGAAACTAATTACTCTAATTTGTTTTATTGTTTTGTACCCGGCGAGCTGGGCTTCCTGCTTGATGAGTGCTCGCAGCTGCAATATCTTTCTGTGGCTGCGATTGGATGCGATCTATGGGTTATAATGACATCTGGGGAGCTGGTACCACATCCAGCTAAGAGTGCCTGCATATGTTTTAATGAAAAAAAAAAAAATCTCAATCCTTTACACATTGGAGAGTTTTAAGTGTATCAAAACGAACATACATAAAAGACTAATGACAGGCAGCACCGTGCGAGACATCCAACGGAAAACTGTTTCAATTTACCCTCTGTCCTCAATTGCAGTAGGCACATAGCTAATGCTGCCACATTTATTATATTATTATCTGCCCTTTAATGTTAACAAGCTGTACTGCAGGTAAAATGTTAAGATTTTGGGACAACGTGGTTGGGGTAATGGTTAGCATTGCTGCCTCACAGCACTGAGGTCTTGGGATAAATTCCTACCGTGGGTTAAATGTGAAGAGTTTGTATGTTCTCCCTGTGCTTCACTGGGTTTTGCTCCGGGTACACCCCAAAATTATACTGGTAGAGTATTTGGCTCCTGACATGTGTGTAGGGAAAAAAAGATTGTAAGCTCACTGGGACAGGGACTGATGTGAATGACCAAACATTCTCTGTATAGCGCTGCAGAATATGTGTGCACTAGATAAGTGGCTATCAGATCCTAACTGTCATGTCACAGGCTGTGTGACAATGACAGTTAGGAGCTGGTCGGTTTGCACTTTATCTCTGTCGACTTTATCTCCATCCAAGGCTTAGTAAATAGACCCCCAAGTATTTGGGTTGTCTAGTGCATCTGGTGTTGCTGTTATAATCTGCGTCCTACCGCCAATAGCACACACACCTCAACAGGCAACGCCGAAGACGAGGCACCTTTGAAAAGCGCTGCCTACTAAATTAACCTCTCGGGCTTCGTGGCCGCCATCATTATCTGGTCGCGCTAGTACCTGCGGGATCCTTGGTGCTAGAGATCCATCTGAAAACAGGCCGATCTGTGTACACACAACTCTGCATACAGTAGCCCACCGTTCCATCAACACACTTCCACTGAGCTCAGCCTATGCGCCAACCAGTGGCGGCTCCTGAGGTCAGGCTGCCGTGCGGTCCAAAATTCAAATAGGGGAGCCACACCGACTGTCACCCCCAACTGCTACCAAACATCACTGGCATTTTGGACCAACTCTAGAGCCGCCACTGGTAGCAACATCCCCTGCACAATGCGCAACGCGAAACTACGCAATATCCAGCCGCAAAAATGACTTGCATTGAACTCTGGGTCTCATTCAGACCCGCTCGCGAGCGCAGGACGCTCGCAAGCGGGTCGATGGTACCCAAATGTGCATGCGCACGACGGAGGCTGCTCCGTCGTGCGCATGCGCGAGACCCGGCAAGCGACGGGGAAGCTGTCGCTCGGGGTCTCGCACCAAAGGGGGCGCGCTGTCGATGGTGAGTGACAGCACGCCCCCTTTGGTGGGCGTGCCGGGGCGTGGCTGCCCAGACGGAGGCGTTCCCATGGGAACGCCTACCGTCTGGGTCCGGCCCCACTGACATCACTAGTGATGTCAGTGGGAGTGATTTTGGCTCTGATAGAGCCAAAATCACTCCAGGGCTTGCGGCAGCGAGACCCTACCGCAGGGTCTCGTCACAAGCCCGATGGTCGCGATGGTCTTGACCATCGCGACCATCATCATGGACGCTCGCATAAGCTGTCCGGCTCTGAATCAGGCCCTCTGTGTGCATCAGCCCCTATGTGTAAATGCTGTTAGTACTAATCGATTAAGGCTTGTTCTATTCACTGTAGAGGTAACCTATTACTCTATTATCATTGGAAAGGATTACCAAATAACAAACATCAGCTAAAAAAAAAAAGAAAAAGCAACAAAAAGTTGGCTAAGCTGGGAGTGTGAACTTGGACGCGTCTATTATGCATATGAGTTTGTACATGAAGAGCCCTCCGCTAATACTTTTTGAAGTAATTCTGAAGCACTTTGATGCGTTCTCATGAACACAGCTTCACATCCATTCCAAGAGCACTTCAAAGGCGTGCATCGGTGTAAGTGTTTGTCATGTGGGTGGGACACAAAGGACACCGCCGCACTGCAAACAGAAACGGCTAGGCGGTCACAGGTGAATTTTACCATAAAAAAAAAAAAACGCATGTTATTACAACATCATTTTTGGGATCTGTTCAATATAATTTTTCTCAAGGCACAAAGCATGATGCCCTGAGAGGCTTCTCTACTGTCTTTTTTTAAAAAATACTTTCAAATCTCTTTTAGGGGCAGACGTACTAAGCTCTGGAAAGTAATACATTGGAGAGTGATAAACTGCCAGCCACTCAGCTCCCAACTGTCATGTTACAGGCTGTATTTGAAAAATGACAGTTAGGAACTGATTGGTTGGTACTTTATCACTCTCCAATTTATCACTGTCCAGAGCTTAGTACATCTGCCCCATAGGGTGAAATGTATCAAACTATTGTATGTCATATACTGCATCTCTATGGGATCCCCATATGTATTATCAGGGCAACTCCAATATCTACTGTGGTCCCGCGGTGCAAAAGTCAAGCTCCAGAAAGCTTAACTACAGGCTGCTTCCCACACAATTCACCATACAGTGACCTGAAGATTTCCTCCCTGTTCTTGGCCTTTTCCGCATGTTGAGGACAATGGCCACGGGATGCAATCGGGAAACCGGCTGTCTTAATCCCAAAAGCCGGCTTCCCTACTGTTTATCCCGACGAGGGTTAAATGACAGGCATCTATATCTAGACGCCTGTCATTTTCCCGATGCCGGGAGACAAGCACCCGGCATCCCGATCGAAGGGATGCCGGGCGCCGCGAGCGGACAGCCGCGGGGGGGAAGGGTTAGGTTTAGGGCACCCGGGGGGGACTTAGGGTCAGGCACCCCCCGGGAGGGTTAGGCTAGGGGGAGGGAGGGTTAGGGTTAGGCACCTCCCCGGGGGACTTAGGGTTAGGCACCTCCCCGGGGGACTTAGGTTTAGGCAGCAGGGAAGGGGGGGTTAGGGTTAGGCACTTGGGGGGGAGGTTAGGGTTAGGGGGTTAGGTTAGTTTTTACTTACTTGCGTACGATCGGGATTTCCAGCGCTGTCGGGCTTCCGCGCCCGGGAATTGAACTGCCGGCCAGAGGGACCGCGGTATTTCATACCGATTCCATGGCCACATATGCACATTTCAGCCACCGATTCAGAAACTTGGAAAGCAAGGCATGGCCAGGATAGCTGGTTATTATCGCACAAGAAAATTTTGTACATTATGTTGAAGAAAAAAGCCGGTAAGCTGCGTATATCATCGCATTCAATCAATACGCCATTTATGATACATCTTCCCCTTTCTCCATTGTAATTATTCATTTTTGTGGCAATCCCCACAGACTCAGGGGCCAATACAGTTTTGATGATGCGTCTTGGGCGTTTTTTTTTTTTTCTGCACTGGCCATGCTTAGTAGCTGAGCGTGCGTCGGTTCTCGCACACAGGCATGCTGAGTGTGCGGGGGGCAAGTACTGTTTACCCGGGTTTATTGGAGGGACATGATGGGGCCCTGGGTCAGTTGCTTGAGGGGGGCATTGTCTCCCTATGCAGCGCTGCTGAGATGGACGAATGTCAGTATTCTTTCTTTCTCTTAGGGCATGGCCACGCCTCCTGGACATGGTCCCGCCCCCATAGCCAGGCCCCATTCAGCTCTCGACAGCCCTGCTCACACCTGTAACCTCTGGGGTGTTGACTCTATGGTGCAGCCGGCTGGTGTGCATGGGTGGGATCACAATCCCTCACATGCACACAAATTGACAGGCAGCCCAGGCTTCTAGGGACTGAAGCACTCTCTGCTAATTGCAGTACAGACTGGCAGACCCAGGTACACATCTCTCCCTGGGACTGCCCGTCCGGCTGTGATTAGCAAGGAGCGCTTTGAATAGGAAGTCACT
This sequence comes from Taudactylus pleione, assembly GCA_031769625.1. Taxonomy (NCBI): domain Eukaryota; kingdom Metazoa; phylum Chordata; class Amphibia; order Anura; family Myobatrachidae; genus Taudactylus; species Taudactylus pleione. The sequence continues at coordinate 1,557,556 of JAUIMM010000448.1, forward strand.
ACCACTGCAGGTCAGTTCCTGCGGGTGGTGGATTTTACTGGGGACTGTGGGGAGCTGAAGTCTCTAGGTAAAATCTGCCAGTGCTTATCATGATGCCAGTAATTAAACCACTCTTACCAACCAGGGCACCGCGGTCGCAAGGTTGCGAACAACTTTGCATGCGGCTTATATTTTTATCCATTCACATAATGTGAGTGTAAACACTGCCGACTTGCCCACAACTCTGACAGACCCATCAATGTGCAATAAATGGACGAATCCTTCTCTAAGCTGTGTTTCTAAAGACAGAGTTTATTAATAGCTGAGAAATCAGATATTAACATGACAGACGAGATCATAAAATGCACAATAGTCTCCGGAGGTCGGATCTGAGCAGGTGGAAACTTCTTGGGACAAATGAATATAGGACGCCGCCTCCGACGCCTAAAACACATCTACATTCCGTGGAGGCGCCGGCTTCGTGTATAAATCCAATTTATGCACCCGGCCGCTGTGATAAACGTTTTTATCAAAGCAAATGTACTCCTACTGTATATTTGTACTGGCAACACCGAGCCGATAATACATTTTCATGTCAGCATTGAAGTATTTCACAGCTTTGAGTCTATCCATACTTGTTTTAAGTATTTAGTATTGCTGACATGGGAATTTAAATGTTTTATAGGCCTTCCCGGAGCATTGGGCAGAACACGCCGTCTCTGTGTGAAGATGGCTGAGATGGAAGGAATGGAAACAGATGAGCTTGTTTAGTTATTATTAGTCGTGTTATTTATTTAGAAGGTGTCGCCGCTCTCCGCAGCCTTATGTAGTAGCGCGATGAAACAGAGAAACATTTAGCAAAGAATGGGGGTACACTGTGCACAAGAGCTTACAATCTAATTATATATATATATATATATATTGTGACACAGTCAGATTAGGAGGTCCCTCTCCTGGGTAGGGGACTCCTTCCTTACACACACACACAGCAGCAGGGAAGCAGCACACCAGTCTGGAAGCGAGTACAAGCTGGACGGCGCCAGTCTTTATTGTACAATGTCAGAAATAACATATAGAAAACATAAATATAAATCCTAGCCCTGTCGGGGCACTAACTTCACAGGTAGTTCCCTCACTACCAGAACCTGGCAGGGCCTAATGCCCTCGCCAGCAACAAAGCACAGCACAGTACTCACAGTTTTCCAAGTGTCTCTGAGCAAACTCCCTGCCTGCTCTCCCAGATGAGACAATCAGCCCTCAACACACTAGGCTTATATTGGCCACTCTCAGGTGGAAAACTAACAAGCCTGCTACCAGGCTGCGAGAACCAAAACCTGGAGTGGCCGTGGGTGGAGCCCTCCCTCTCCTCTCACCCACAACCCCCAGGTCCCAAACCGGCTTTTCAAAAAGCCGAAACTCAAGCCTGCTACACTGCAGACTTTCTCCTGGGGGTAATAAACATCTACTGGTATTGTTATAGTCCAGGTACCCCATACCTGCTTATATGTTGTTTGTGGTCGGGAGCTGGGCCTGAGTGGCAGACCTTTGGAGTAACTGGTTCAGGGCCCGATTACCAATGAGTGGGATGGGACTATAGCATACCTCTCTACCTATGAGGAGGGAGCCTATGTGCAGTCTCCAACCGGGTCCCCTCCTCTCTAGCGCTAGCAGCGGGGTGCGCAAGCTAGTAGTAGACACTGACGCCGTGGCAGAGTCTACTGCGCAGGCTGAAGAATCTGGGAAAATGGCGCAGTGGGCAGTTTTCTGCTGCACATGCGCAAATACTTGGGAAAATGACCGCAGCGCCATTTTGTCAGCGATTTGTGCAGCGCTGCTGCTGCGGCAGTATGGAGAGGTATGTATTACAGAAGTTAGAGAACAAAGGTGCAAGGTGTGCATTGTGGGCCGCACTGAAGCCATGGGCCCGTGTGCACTGCACACCCTGCTCCCAGGATACATAGAGGTACCTGCTCTGCATGCTGCAGGCATACACCAGACACGGGGGCATGGCCTCACGTCAATGAATCATGATACACTTTTTCTACTTTTTCATAAGTAGGTAGAAATTGGGGCTTATTGCATAATTGACGACAATCTGGCTGCCCCCTGCGGGAGGAGAAAGACGGGTCGGCACAGCGGGGTGTGTGGCAAAGGATGTGATGTGTGATTGGGGGCGGAGCGAGGACATGACTATCTTAATTCCCCCTGCAGCCGCCCACTTATTGAATACAAGTAGGCGGTTCGGGGGGAGCCAATGACGCGTCTTGTGCTAAACTGCGTCATTGGCTCTTCCTGGACTGCCCACTTGTATTCTATAAGCAGGCGTCTGTGCAAGTGGGGGGGGGGGGAGGTTGGGTACAGGATGGCAGCGCTGATTTTTGGAACCTCCTGACTACACCCACACGGCACTGGACACACCCATATAGTACTGGTCACACCCACACAGCACTGGTCACACCCACACAGCACTGGTCACACCCACACAGCACTGGTCACACCCACACAGCACTGGTCACACCCACACAGCTACAGCACTGAGCACACCCACACAGCACTGGTCACACCCACACAGCACTGAGCACACCCACACAGCACTGGTCACACCCACACAGAACTGGTCACACCCACACAGCACTGGTCACACCCACACAGCACTGAGCACACCCACACAGCACTGGTCACACCCACACAGCACTGATCACACCCACACAGCACTGGTCACACCCACACAGCACTGGTCACACCCACACAGCACTGAGCACACCTCCTCCTCTCATCATCACAATATGGCCTTTATCATATTCAGCCCCAGACCCATGTGGTCATTAATCTGGCACTGCAGTGAATAATATGAAATATGTACAGTATATATATTAGAGATGAGCGGTTCGGATTCTGTGGAATCCGAACCGCTCCGAACATCGGGGATCCGAGTCCACCCGAACCCTGTTCGGGTGTTCACCGCCTGACTCGGATCCCCGTTCGGGGCCGAACGGCGGCCGCCTGATGTCGGATTCTCACTAGAGAATCCGACATCAGGTCTCCTCGCGTGTAGGGCAGAGCGCAGTGATAGCGCTCTGCCCTACACAGACACAGACACACAGCCGCCAGCGGCAGCTGTGTGTTTGTCACAGCAGCCAATGAGAGTCACACAGACTCTCATTGGCTGCTGTACGGAGGGAGCCGGCTGGAGCTCACACATGAGCTCCGTCTTCCGGCTCCCTCCGCAGCGTGTGACAGCAGAGCGGACGGCGCGGGAGCGGGGAATCAGGTAAGTTTTTTTTTTTTTTTTTTTTTACTTGTCAAAGGTCCGGGGGCGCTACTGGGGGGGTCTGCTACTGGGGGGGCCTGCTACTGGGGGGGCTATACTACTGGGGGGGTCTGCTACTGGGGGGGCTATACTACTGGGGGGGTCTGCTACTGGGGGTCCATACTATTGAGGGGCCTGCTACTGGGGGGGCTATACTACTGGGGGGGGGGTCTGCTACTGGGGGGGGTCTGCTACTGGGCGTCCATACTACTGAGGGGCCTGCTACTGGGGGGGCTATACTACTGGGGGGGGTTTGCTACTGGGGGGGTCTGCTACTGGGGGGGCCATACTACTGAGGGGCCTGCTACTGGGGGGGCCATACTACTGGGGGGGGCTTACTACTACTGGGGGGGGCATACTACTGGGGGGGCTTACTACTACTGGGGGGCCATACTACAGGGGGGGCCATACTACAGGGGGGGCTACTACTGGGGCAGCCTACTACTGAGGGGGGCCTGCTACTGGGGGCAGCCTACTACTGGGGGGGGCATACTACTGGGGGGGCATACTACTGGGGGGGCCATACTACTGGGGGCCATACTACTGGGGGGCCATACTACTGAGGGGGCTGCTAATGGGGGGCATACTACTGGGGGAGCCTGCTAAATGGGGGGAATACTACTGGGTGGCATGCTAATGGGGGGCATACTACTGGGGGGGCCTGCTAATGGGGGGCATTCTACTGGGGGCACTGCATAGGGGACCCTACTACTAAGGGGACTGCATAGGGGGCACCACTGCTGGGGGCATTGTGTAAGGGACACCGCTACTGTGGGCATTGTGTAAAAGGGTCACTACTGTGGGCATTGTGTAAAAGGGGCACTACTGTGTGTCGTAACATAAATAAGAGACACTACTTTATGGTGTAATGTGAATCAGGCCCTACGTGCGGTGTAATGTGAATAAGATTGTGCACTGTGACTCCTTGGGCCGTAGCCCACTATGTAAACAAGTACTGTGACTCTGCTGGCCGTATCCCACTGGGTGGGTGCACTACTTTTCATTTCTGCCACTGCTGTGTGGCAATGTGTCATAGATGTACTTTATACTGTGGTGTCTGTGTCGTTGTGCCGCTGCTTTGTCGCTTAGTAACCAGTCAGCTCACTGCAACCTTTGGCCAATAATGTTGAAAACAATATTATGAGCTGTTATATGGTCTAAATTGACTGGAAATTAATGTTATTGAGGTTAATAATACTCTAGGAAGAAAAAAAAGACCAATTTATGTGATTTTAGCTTTTTTTGTCAATTTTTGTAAAAAAATCCAAATCCAAATCCAAATCCAAAGCCAGTCACCGCAGTTTGGCAAATCCAAATCCAAATCCAAAGCCGGACGACGAATTAGAACCAAATCCAAATCCGGCAAAAATGGTCCGGCGCACATTCCTAATATATATATATATATATGTCCTTATTAATCTTGAGCTTTACATAACATATCATATAAAACCACTCCTCAATGGCCATGAAATTGCGCAGTGTAGCATACTGTAGGTGCATTATGTTCCCGACACAAATTGTTCTGCGCCCCCAGGATTTGTGCTGCACAAGCGACCAAAACTCCGTTCTCATCTCAGCATCATTCTCTCTTTAAATGTAAAGATCTCCAGTCATCTGACAAACATTAGCTCCTTCAGCCTCACTATTCAGCTGTGGAAGGGGAAACAGCCTTCATAAATAACAATCTAATCACAGATAGCTAACTGGAAATAGAAGAAGAGCCATTTAAGTCCTTTATCTGATTTCAAATTCATGGGAACAGAGACGGAGCAAGTTTAATAAACAATCAACCGCAAATTAAGCCTTATAAATGCATGGGACGGCCCTGCTCCAATCTCCATGGCGGCAATTCTGCTCTCCCCTAGCCCAGTCATTGCCCACACAATCAGACAGGAAAGGATGCAGAGTTGTGTTCAGTTATTGTACATCGTATTATCCCTACCAGGCATTGCACCTATTTCAGGGGAGACAATGGGCATCTGTGCAAATAGATGTGCAAGGACAGTGAATCGCCAACCGTCAGCGTCCGTAGATGGTGAAATAGCGCTGGGTGCAGTTTTTCTGTACGAGTATCACCTCCAATAAGGCGTCTTTGTACACAACCGCTTTCAGCGACACAGGCGCGACATTTCGAAAACACGCCCATAATCGGACCATCTCCTCGCGCCTGCTAAGCTACCTCCCTGTCACCGCTTAGGAACACCTGATATATTTTATTTCACTGTGTTTCTCGTGTGCGCCATAATCACAACTGCAACTCTGGGGCTGATTCAGCATTGCACGCAATTACCTGGGAATCTGCGCGTGCGCAGGACCCATTCTGCGAGTCTGCAGATTGGGTCCTGCATGATCGCACACAGCCCCTTCGATGCCACTGTCTGATTGACAGGCAGAGGTATTTAAGGGGCGTTGAGGGGGCGGCCGGCGTTCCTAGAAATGGGGGCGTGTCTGCCTCATTTTCTGGGAGAGGCAAGGCCAGGGACTGCGTTGACGGACTCAGTTTCCTGGCCTCACAAGCCGGCTAGCCTGAGAAAGCTGAGGCTTAGTCAGCTGGCCAGTGGCCTGGCGTCGTCCACCATCGCAACCATAGACCACCGATGGTCACGATGGTGATCCCAGCCTGCAACCTTGGATGCAGTGCTGGGATCACAAATGCAGCAGGGGGTGTCATACGGGGGGTGTCATACAGGGGGTGTCATACAGGGGGTATCATACACCTCCTGCTGCATTTGCATATTAGCAAGAATGGAATTGCAAAGCTGCCTGCGTGCACTACAGTATATATATATGCCTGCCTGCACTACACACTACAGTATATATATGCCTGTGTACACTACACACTACAGTATATATATGCCTGTGTACACTACACACTACAGTATATATATGCCTGCACTACACACTACAGTATATATATATGCCTGCCTGCACTACACACTACAGTATATATATGCCTGTGTGCACTACACACTACAGTATATATATGCCTGCGTGCACTACACACTACAGTATATATATGCCTGCGTGCACTACAGTATATATATGCCTGCCTGCACTACACACTACAGTATATATATGCCTGTCTGCACTACACACTACAGTATATATATGCCTGTGTACACTACACACTACAGTATATATATGCCTGCCTGCACTACACACTACAGTATATATATGCCTGTGTACACTACACACTACAGTATATATATATGCCTGTGTACACTACACACTACAGTAAATATATGCCTGCGTGCACTACAGTATATACTATATATATATGCCTGCATGCGCTACAGTATATATATGCCTGCTTGCACTACACACTACAGTATATATATATATATATGCCTGTGTACACTACACACTACAGTATATATATGCCTGCACTACACACTACAGTATATATATGCCTGCATGCACTACAGTATATATATGCCTGCGTGCACTACAGTATATATATGCCTGCGTGCACTACACACTACAGTATATATATGCCTGCACTACACACTACAGTATATATATGCCTGTGTACACTACACACTACAGTATATATATGCCTGCACTACACACTACAGTATATATATGCCTGCACTACACACTACAGTATATATATGCCTGCGTACACTACACACTACAGTATATATATGCCTGCCTGCACTACACACTACAGTATATATATGCCTGCACTACACACTACAGTATATATATGCCTGCACTACACACTACAGTATATATATGCCTGCACTACACACTACAGTATATATATGCCTGCACTACACACTACAGTATATATATGCCTGCGTACACTACACACTACAGTATATATATGCCTGCGTACACTACACACTACAGTATATATATGCCTGCCTGCACTACACACTACAGTATATATATGCCTGCACTACACACTACAGTATATATATGCCTGCACTACACACTACAGTATATATATGCCTGCACTACACACTACAGTATATATATGCCTGCACTACACACTACAGTATATATATGCCTGCCTGCACTACACACTACAGTATATATATGCCTGCCTGCACTACACACTACAGTATATATATGCCTGTGTACACTACACACTACAGTATATATATGCCTGTGTACACTACACACTACAGTATATATATGCCTGCCTGCACTACACACTACAGTATATATATGCCTGCACTACACACTACAGTATATATATGCCTGCACTACACACTACAGTATATATATGCCTGCATGCACTACAGTATATATATGCCTGCGTGCACTACAGTATATACAGTATATATATGCCTGCGTGCACTACAGTATATATACACAGTATATGCTTGTGTGCAGCCCTGCAATTCTGTCCGATGCTGAATCGCCCCCTCTGTGCGCACACTTTTTAGACGCATGTGCAGCGCGACTTAGACCACTGGTGGGTAAATAAAGTAACTTGCTCTTTCTGACCACTGAGGGGCATCCCAAAAATAAATATTCTTGAAAAACGAAAGATCTCCCATACTATTAACCCAATCCACATTAACATCTTAACTGACAGGGGGAAAACACTGACAAATTGCCCAAACCTGGGTAGGATGCAAAGTTGCACCATGCGCTATGGTCCCGTTCCTGCGGAAAATTATCCGAGGAGACAGTTCATCAAAACCGAGAGCCCGATATACTGTAGGATAAAAACGACATGACTGACGAAAAAGTGCGGCATGAAAACAATATTCTTATGGGTGCGTTGACAATAAATAATCTATCGCGTTGCGAACATTAATAGTCAGTTGGAAGTTGATCTTCCGTGTTATTAATGTCCCGCGGTTTGAATGAGGGACTGAAGGATAGTGTGTAAGCAGTTAGACCTTGGGATGCGCTTATGTTGTGGTGGTCCCTGAGTACAGGCTCTCTAATTACACACTCACATTTCTCACCCTCGTCTTTTCACACCTCTTATTCCCCCCAACACGGCTGAGGAGAGCACGGGCTGGTTTTATTCATGGAAGCGACACTATATAGGAACATAGTTGCCTACGGAATCGGTATGAAATACCGCGGTTCGATTCCCGGCAGCGCCTGGCCGACAGAAACAGAGTTCGCGGCAGCGGAAGCCCGACAGCGCTGGAAATTCCGATCGTCGATAGGTAAGTACTTACTAACCTAACCCCCTAACCCTAACCCTCCTTAGGGGTGCCTAACCCTATCCTCCCCCCAAAGTGCCTAACCCTAATCCCCCCCTTCCCCGCTGCCTAACCCTAACCCCCCCTTCCCCGCTGCCTAACCCTAAGTCCCCCCCGGGGGTGCCTAACCCTAACCCTCCCTCCCCCTAGCGTAACCCTAACCCCCCCCCTTCCCCGCTGCCTAACCCTAAGTCCCCCCCGGGTGCCCTAAACCTAACCCTCCCCCCCACGGCTGTCCGCTCGTGGCGCCCGGCATCCCTTCGATTGGGATACCGGGCGCCTGTCTCCCGGCGTCGGGAAAATGTCAGGCGTCTACAACTAGACGCCCGGCATTTCTCCCTCGCCGGGATATGACAGTCGGGAAGCCGGCTGTCGGTATTAAGGCAGCCGGCTTCCCGATTGTATACCTTGCCTACTTTTGATAAAGCATGTCAGGTAGAGTATGAAAGCAGCACCTATGAGCGTGGCGGTAAAGTGGGCGTGTCCTGCTACATCTGAGAGGCGTGTCATAATACTGACTTACGTCCAAATGTAAATGAGCCCCAAAGCTGTTAGTAAGATCTACTTGTTGATGAAAACACACTAATACTTTTCAGAAAATACATGTAGCCATAGGGATCATTGTGCCTTATACCCAATGCAGGGAAATTATACTAATGATCCCATTTGAATTTTTTTGTTAGGATGTTCATATTACTTTTATTCTTTCATTTGGCAACATCTGAATTTTATTGTTTTATTCATAATATAACGCAGTTCCATTTGTCCATGTGTGAAAATGGCGCAAATCTACACAAGCCCAGTACACAGCGTAAAACAAGGCAAATATACAAATCATAAAATAAAGATGTACAGTAGGGCTGAGCGCATGCCAGGCTGATATTATTACTACAAGGGCTATCATTTCAATGGGTCCAGTTTGGTGGAGAAGCACATTTGCCAGCACACACATAATAAAAGATTTCCCATGCTCAGTGCACTGCGTAATAATAATGACTATATATATATAATGGGGAGTGTACCAGCCTCTGGCATACTTCCCATTTTTATATACAGTACATCGGGACTATGGCTTCCTCTCCCAGCGCTGTTATGCGATATGTAGTTCAGCGGCTGCAATTACTAACAACATCTAAATATGACGGTAGCTAGCGGGACCAATATACAGAACGCTTCGCTTCACCTTCAGGGGCTTGGTAAATTCAACATTTTAGCAGCCCCCCATAGAAATCAATGGGGGCTGATTTTGCAATCAAAAACAGTGGCTCGCTGATATCTGCTGGGCCCCCCCCCGTAATAAATCCGCAGGATCCTTAAGAAGATATCATGTAAATACTATTACTGAAGTAGACTGTAATCTCTCACGAGCAGGGCCCTCCTCCTTTCAATGCTTTTCCTTCCTTTGCTTCTACCGCCATATCCTCACCACTGCCTACAAGGGCACCCTACATTGAGGTTCTGCCGCCCTGCAGCTTATTTGGGCATTATGACCGCCGATGCAGCACTGTTTATAAGCAATGCCCATCTTCTGCAATGTTCTGGACTGTATGTCACTTTCGTTCCTGTTTTTGTTCACACTGTTTCTGTTTTTGTTCTTTGTAAGGCTCTGTGGACACCTGGTGGCACCATATAAATAACGGAAAATAATAATAATATGTATGCATTTGGCTTGTCGGCAAGCATGCCGTCACCGGGAGATCAACAAGCGTGAAACGCTACTTAAAGAGGCTTAACCTTGTATCCGTCTTGGGGAGCAGACATGGAACAACTAGAATGATCTCCTTCATGGGTGGCGTTATGGGCAGATGGCTTCTGGTTTACAAGGGAAAGAGAAAGGTGGGGGGATGGGCAACACTGCTGTCCCACCCCTAAAACCACTATAGCTCCACCCCCATCTCCTCCTTCCCATCTTCGCTGTCCGGACTGAGGAATCCAAACCCTTTCTCTTTGCACCATTTCTTTAGCCAAGTCTTCAGTTATGTGTTGTGGTGCATTGACCTGCCTCCATCATTAGTCACACAACTCTGATGGCTCATTTTGTAACTTATACCCCTTTTACACCAGAGCTAAAACCCGGGTTATTGCAGGGTTACCCCGGGTAGCTCCTTGGTGTAAAAGGAGAAAGGGTTGGATTCCTGGGTGGAGTGACCCAGCAATCCAACCCAGGTAACTTGCAGGGTTTAACACGGGAATAACCCGTGATATCCTGCAGTGTAAATGGCGCAATCTGGGTCACGGTGACCTGGAGCGCGCCGCTTGCCTGCTGATTGGCCGGCTTCAGTGGCACTTGGAGATGAGGTAATCTCCAAGCGTCCACTTCAATGCCAGAAAAGCCGGGTCTCTCTCCGATGTGAGCGGCGCCGACTTGGGAATATCCTGGGTTGGCACTTGGGAAATTCCGGGTCTGATCCTGATTGGAACCCTGGGCCTCATTCAGAGGCGGTCGGAGGATGCAAGCGGTCACTCAGAAACTGGGCGGCCACTTGCATCCTGACCGCCCGCCTCTGTTGCGGTCGTTAGGCTGTGGGTTAACACCCACAGCTCGAACGACCGCTCCGGTGATGGTCGCGATGGTCAGAGACCATCGCGACGATCGGGGCTTACGACGAGACCCTAGGGTAGGGTCTCCCTTGTCGTAAGGCCCGGAGAGTTTCTGGCTCTGTCAGAGCTGGAAGCTCTCCACTGACATCACTAGTGATGTCAGTGGGGCCGCCCCCAAACGGTAGCCGTTCCCATGGGAACGCCTCAGTTTGTGCTGCCACCCCCCCGGCCCGCCTTCCAAACGGGGCGAGCTGTCAATCAACATCGACAGCTCGCCCCCTTTGGATCGAGACCCGCTACGACCGGCGCTATCGGTCGTAGCGGGTCTCACGCATGCGCACGACGGTGCTGGCGCTGTCATGCGCATGCTCTGTGGGGGGCCATCGACCCGGTCCGAGCGCATCGGCGCTAACGACCGGGTCTGAATGACCCCCCCTGTTCCAACCTTCGGGACAGACCCGGAATTTCGGTATAAAAGCGGTATTATTGTTGCAATTTATTCTCCTAACATGAGCTGCAGGCGATGACTCATCTGTAGATAATAACAGCCTCAGGCTATGCGATTAATTGCTGATCCCTAGGGATGCCGGGATGGTGGTTGGCTCCCTCTGAGATTACTCACATGAGACAAATGGCATGATTCGCAGGGAGGAACTTTCAGACTGTGACGCTTTGTCCCAGAGGGACCCCGCTGATTGCAGATCCTGCAGTTTGTCTTAAGTAATTAGTTGCAACCGAACCTGCAACCAAAAATCACTAATATCACTCAAGACCTAGTGATCCTGGGCAGGAAATCGTTTGGCGATAGACAAAGTGTTATGTCATACGGTTTATCCTATAAAATCATTCAGCATTGGATTTTCTCTGGCAATTAATCACAGAAGGTTTTTTTCAATTTTGCAACTGGAAAACCTGATGGTGGGGTCTAACCTTAGCGGGGGGTTTTATGGCAGGGAGTGTTTAATGATGATAGAGACCACAGGAAGCCTTTATGGAGTGAGAAGTAGTCCCATTAATTAATCATACAAAATTAAATTTAGTCGCTGTCTGACACGTTCTAGTGCAGCGAATGTTACCGTCAGGGAGCCCAGCCTGCTCTCTTTTCAAAGTCACTTGATACCAGGGCTGGACTGCTCTGGTGATAAACCCTGGCCGAGCAGCTCCGTCTCCAGGCCAGGTACTAAGGGACTGGGGTGTGACGTGAGGCCGAGCCCCCGTGACTCGAGGCACGCCGTCGTGAGCATAACCATGTCCCCTTTTGTGGCAAGGCCATGCCCCTGTTGAGGGCGCGTGTTTGATACATGTCATCTGAAACCTCCAGCTCACAAGTAGATAGGTTAGAAACAATAAATAGCTAATAAGCCATCATCAGATGAATACAAGATGTGTATCTCTTTTACATAATATGTTTCGTTTTGTTGCTTTATAAATGTATCAGCTGTAAAACACACAGATTGGAAACTCAACGTGGTCAAACCGGTGCAATCATATAACGCATTGGGCCTGATTCACTACGGATCGCAATTCTGCTTATACGCACGCAGCGAAGTTGCTAATATCAGCGAGGATATGTAAATGTATGCATTCGCATTGCGAATGCAGCCTGACATAAGGACGCCCACTTCCCCTTACTCATATCCGCACACTTGGCCAACATAGCGAAACAATCGGTAACATCGGACCCATGCGCACAGTTAAGGCAGGGTCAGACCTCACTCTGGAATTGCTTACTTCAGTGCTATGAGGCCTCAGGCGGCGTCTGGTATCGCAGTGGCTAATTTATGCACATACACGCAACGGCGTTTAAACGCACTGGCACGCCTGTGTTCGCCCAACCCCCCACCTCCATCTCTACCCACAAACGGTACTTCCTGTCGATCACTCTGCCATGGGTCTGCGTTACCGCTACGATTGCAGTCCCGATTGCAATAGTTAGTACGTGCATGCACAGAACGCAACAATCGGACGACTGCGTGCGTATAAGCAACTTCGTTCCTTGCTGAATCAGGCCCATAATCTGGTGCGATACATGGGAGATATGCAGTGCGCAGAAATGCTGTAACTATGGCGCACTCCTATGGGGCTGAGAGGTAAAATGCATGATATAGTGACAACAGCACATCACCAGCGTCGCACATACGGTCACAGAAATATTAGGTTGCTACGGTAGCAGTACGGTAGCGTTACATTCACATTCCAGTTTTTGGGTAGGTCCGGTCCCGTTCACATGCGAATACAGATGCTATAACGCCACAACTGGCAATGCGGGAATGAATATTACTACATGCATTTACTAAAGCTGGGGCGTCAGGACAGAGGGCCTGATTCAGAGCCGCTCGTAAGCGGCCGCTTGTTCGCTCTGAGCGATGTTCGCACAACTGCGCGTGCGTATGGGTCATAATGCGCATGCGGAAAACAATCATGGCGGTCAGAAATCGTGCGCTTGTGAAACAGCGAGGGGCTGCTAATTTGATTGACAGAATGTACCGTTTGTGGGTGGTAACAGGGGAAGGTGCTTGAAAACGGGGAGTGGAGATCCGAACGCAGACGTGCCTAATGGTAAAAAGGGCGTTTAATGGGAGTACATAATTAGTAAAGGAGCGTCATCGACCACGTCACTTGGTTGTCTTTTAGCCTGAACTGCTCGCAGTGATAGCGGTAAGAAAAACCTACCACAAGCACTGCGAGCAGTTCAGATGCCTTTCGATGTACTCGATTAATCTAATTAATACCGGAGATGACGTATGATGCGAACGGAAAAGGGGCGACTTAACAAAATAGCGAGCGCATTTTTCGTTCGCTCGCTCAGACATAGAGGCGTCAACAAACCGCAAAGAGCAAGCGCTCAATTTAAATAGCCGGCCCCTTTTTTGGAACGACCGTCCGCAAATAGCATCCGGGTCTGAATCAGGGCCAGAGCTTCCAAAAAAGCTCTGTCCGTCCGATTGTCTCTAAGCAAAGTTATAACTAACGCTATCATTTTGCTTCCGAGTTTAGACCTGGCGTGCATAATGCATATGCGTCGCCATCGACCTGCGCATGGGCCAGTGGGGCGGACGCAGAGGGATCCTTAGAAAATATTTGTGATGAAGTAGCCCATAGGCTATTATGGACTAATGCTATCTTCAGATGGCGTTAGCTGCCGAGGCCTAGACCGGAATACTTTGCCTTCCAGAAAAATCTACAGGGGCTGCTTTTGCAATCGTAAATGGAGGGACCCCTTCTTGTTACATCCTGGGGACGCCTAGATTTTGCAGGGATCCCCCAAAAACATCCTCTTCCTTCATGTGCTTTTCCAAAAACAGCCACAATATAACTTTAAATATTCCCGTAAGTTATCTCAAACACACCAAGTAAAAAAATGCAAGTATAACACGCTTGGACTGTATTTGACATGCAGTTGCGCTCACATTTTTACATGCCTCAAAACCAATAAGTGCACCAACAGGGGGCATTGGCCTATACACCTCAGACAACCGCGTTCTCTCTTTCTCAGGACTATGGACAGCAACACATTCTTAAGGGGAAGAAAATGGTGAAGCGTCTATGGGTTAATACACGGTAGCGATCAGAAGCAATTACTACGCCATCCCGGCTGAGAGTGTCGCTACGAGATTTGGTGCGGGGCACGTACAAAGGTTTGTAAGTCAGTAGCTCAGAGTATTAACCTGAGGTTATTCCTTCAAATAAAGATTTCTCTGAGTGCTTTGTGATGAGTATTTAAAGCAATTAACCTTTGACAAGCACTTTTTTACTTTAAAGTGTCAAAATAAATAAATGTGCTAAACGCTGTTTAACATACGGATTTAATATGGTCCCGTAATTATAGACGCCAAATCATAAACAGATGAGAAAAGGAAGACAGGTATACAAATAATCATAACTAAACATAATACTATTATTATATTATATTATTATTGACTGATTTATCATTTTAGCTTTCATTTACTACATTTAGGATAATTATGGTAAAAATGTTCCACAATAAGTTCCTGTGAGAGCTTTGAGCATTGTGGGCATTTTAATACTTTTCCCTATCCTATAATACAATATTTTTTTTTTTACATATTGTAGTCCATCCGCTAAGCTTTAGAATGTAAGCTCTCACGAGCAGGGCCCTCTTCCCTCATGTGCTTTTCCGTACCTCAGTTATACCATCACCGCCACTGCCAGCAACAGCACCAAACCGTTGGGTTCGATTTTATGTCGACCCCCCCCCTCCTAACATAAAATTGTTCCGACGCCCCTGATTGCGGGTTAAGCTGATTGGAACGGGGAGAGAATCACAAAAGGGGTGTGGCCACACTCCTAGCCTCTTCCCAGTGCCCTCACTACTTCCCTTCCTATCACACCTGTTATTCCACACGCACCAGTGGCAGGTGCATGTGGAACCCATTCACCACTGCTCTGCTATGCACAGCAGCGTGAATAGGTCATGCCTCCCAACTCCTGGACAGATTGGAACAATGCTATCCGGATCATGTCAGTGGGACAGAGGGCCTGATTCAGAGCCGGACCCTCTGACAGAGCGCTCGCTCTGAATCAGGGCTGGCCTTCTGGTTTTTTAGAGCAGGCCTCCTGGCCGCTCGCATAGCTGTGGGTGACCTTACGACGAGACCCTTGTGGTATGGTCCCGTTGCCACAAGCCCCAGAGAGCTTTCGGCTCTAACAGAGCCGAAAGCTCTCCCACTGACATCACAAGTGATGTCAGTGGGGCCGACCCCAGATGGTAGGCGTTCCCATGGGAAAGCCTCCGTCTGGGCAGCCACGCCCCTGGCCCGCCCACCAAAGGGGGCGTGCTGTCAATCAACATCGACAGCACGCCCCCTTTGGTACGAGACCCGGAGCGACGGTTTGCCCGTCGCTATACGGGTCTTGCGCATGCGCACGACGGAGCCAGCTCCGTCGTGCGCATGCGCACTGGGCCACCATTGACCCGCTTGAGAGTGCACAGCGCTCGCAAGCGGGTCTGAATCAGGCCCAGAGTCCTCAAATAGGGACGGTCCTGCTGCAGTCAGGACGGTTGGGAGGAATGAGTTAGCATGCCGGCCAGGCTGTTAAACAAAATAGTCTGGCTGACTAGCAAGATGGCCGCCACAACAGGGCTCCGAGCTGAGGGGCTCTGGTTTTCTGCAATTTTAGCAGCCCATTCTTTTCCATAAGGTAATTTTTAAATTAGGACTGCCCAACAGGTGGCACATGGGCTGAGTGCATCCTTTGCTGGCATTTTGGGTGGCCTCCACCATCCCCAACAACCTTCATCCATGACAACCCACAAAGAGTGCATAATTGTCTGTAATTCGCTGCGGAACAAGGGGACACTGCTGGATCTCACTGGACAGGTGAGTCCTGTTATATACCTGGGGCATATCAGTACGTACCACTGCAAAATGCATTGATTCTAAACAAAATATGTCACCGTATATATAATTAATGTTGTTAAATGGAGCCCTTAAGGGCAAAATATGGTTGTTGCTGATGTCTCCTAAATAACACCCGTCCAATCAAATATACGCAGCTACAATGGTAAAGTAAAATGCATGATTTAACCGTTAGCGTTTCAACTACAAGCCCCAGCATGCCTTTTTACAAAAAAACAAAGTTATTACACTTTCGCTATTACACCGCCAAACTGTACTGACACAGATGTACATTCTACACTTCTGAGTCATTTTGCATTCACATTAATTTCCAATTTGTATTTTAAATGAAACTATTTCAATCAGTGCAGCTGGACAGTTCCAGAGCCCTTTCCCCGGATCTGCGCTCTCCGTACTGATGGCGCTGACAGAACGAGGAGAGAAATAGCTGCGGAAAGTCACAAAGTACAGAATTTGCTGAATTATTTGTGTAAGAGCCATAAAGACGGGCCTCTGGGGAGAGGTAACATATCTCCAAAAGTCTGTCCATCCAGATCCGTCGCGCTGAACATCAGGATATTTTGGACATCTGGAAAAAGACTGACATGGGATGGAGATTTCATCCTGTGTCGGAACATCTGCTCCATAACATTGTACTGATTATTCTCAGAATCTGACATACTGTAAAACCGCGCCAATATTATATTAACCAGTGCATGGAATCCGGCATAGAGACACACTGACAACGTAATCCATGCTTGGTAACAAATAGGGATGGCCATCGACAACTGATGATTCGAAATCATCGATGGATTATGGCTGATGTTGAATACTTTTACCATCGAAGGCAGAGAGCCAATGGTTCTTAGCCATCAATGGTTGAGTGGGAGATGATTTTTTATTTTTTTTTTCTGGACAGGTTGGAGCTTAGCCCTGCACCTGTTTTTGATTGGCCCGTGGTTTATGTGCCATCGATGGACACCCCACCAATGGCCATCCCTAGTAACAAAAGCTTTACTTCTGCATTATATAATAGTCTCATGGAGTGATTTACCAACATGAGTATCCCATATATAGACAGCATGTGCAAGATCAGTAAGGGAATCGTCATGTAATTTACGTGTCACGTTACGCAAGGTAAAAATTATAGCGAGGTTCTTCTGTGCCTGTCACTCTGCATTGAGCATTGTGAATGATCCCCCAGGTCTTGACATTACCCTTCCTAAAAGGGAAGCAAGGTAAGTTCATAAAAATTCTGGTCCGTGAACAGACTTTCATGATGTCACAAGGGCCAGTACGATGGCCAATGTTACTTCAAACCAATTTACCAAAACTGTTTTTTTTTAAACTAATAGTGAAGTTGTCGATGCCCCTCCCACTGCCTGTGTAAATCATGCAAGCAGAAGTTGGACATGAGGGGACAGCACTGGGCAACAGGAGGTCTTGGGGGGGGGGGGGTGAAGTCTCCGGATCTGGGTAATAAAATCTGCAGTTATGGGTAGAAATCCTCAGTATATAGGTTGGTGTCTATTACATATTTTCTTTACTCCGCATTAGAATTCATGTTTTCTCTTTACCAGTGAACAGAGAGACCAAAATGTCTTCTTACTAAAACATGGCTGCGCCCGTCAGATGATAGTTTATGCAATTATACAGTTTTTACATTAATATCAGTTAATAGCTCATTAGGTTGACACTATATACTGATGGCAGGAACCCTTTTATTCTTGAAGAATTATAATTGTCTAACCACGATTAACCTACTTACTCCATTATTGGACCATATGAAGAAGACATTAAAAGCTCATCTGGAAAATCATTTATTAAACTCACCTGTAAGAAACATTGTGATGAGGATCTTAGTATCTGAGCACGCTGTGTATCATGGCTGTACTGTATATGGTCCTCCGTTCCTCAATCGCAGCTTCCAAATATCTATCTATCTACCTATATCACACCTATCTGTCTATCTATCTATCTATCTATCTACTATCTATCTACTGTATCTATCTACCTCATATCTATCTATCTATCTATCTAACTATCTATCTATGTATCTATCTATCTACCTATATCATACCTATCTATCTATCTATCTATCTACTATCTATCTACTGTATGTATCTACCTCATATCTATCTATCTATCTATCTATCTAACTATCTATCTATGTATCTATCTATCTACCTATATCATACCTATCTATCTATCTATCTATCTACTATCTATCTACTGTATGTATCTACCTCATATCTATCTATCTATCTACCATCTATCTACTGTATATATCTACCTCATATCTTTCTATCTATCTACTATCTATCTATCTACTGTATATATCTACCTCATATCTATCTATCTATCTACCTATATCATACCTATCTGTCTATCTGTCTATCTATCTATCTATCTACTATCTACTATCTATCTACTGTATCTATCTACCTCATATCTATCTATCTATCTATCTAACTATCTATCTATGTATCTATCTATCTACCTATATCATACCTATCTATCTATCTATCTATCTACTATCTATCTACTGTATCTATCTACCTCATATCTATCTATCTATCTATCTATCTATCTATCTATATATGCATCTAACTATCTATCTACCTATATCATACCTATCTATCTGTCTATCTATCTCATACCTATCTACCTATCTATCTACTATCTATCTATCTACTGTATCTATCTACCTCATATCTATCTATCTATCTATCTCATATCTATCTATCTATCTATCTCATATCTATCTATCTATGGTTCTCAAACTCGGTCCTCAGGACCCCACACAGTTCACTGTTTGCAGGTCACCCAGCTGGTGCACAGGTGTATTCATTAGTCACTGACAGGTTTTAAAAGATCCACAGGTGCAGCTAACTGTTTCACTAGTAATTATGTGAGGAGACCTGCAAAACGTGCACTGTTTGCGGTCCTGAGGACCGAGTTTGAGAACCTGTGATCAATCTCATATCTATCTATCTCCTGCCAAATTATCTATCTATGTATAGATCTGTCTATCTCATATCTATCTATCTATCTATCTATCTATCTCATATCTGTCCATTTATCTATCGCATATCTATCTATCTATCTATCTATCTATCTCATATCTATATATCTCATCTATTTATCTATCTCATATCTCTCTCTCTCTCTCTCTCTCTCTCTCTATCTATCTATCTCCTGCCTATTTATCTATCTACAGATCTGTTTATCTCATATCTATCTATCTCATATCTATCTATCTATCTATCTATCTGTCTATCTATCTCATATCTTTACATCTCCTATCTATCTATCTATCTATCTATCTATCTCATATCTATCTATCTATTTCATATCTATCTATCTATCTATCTATCCATCTATGGTTCTCAAACTCGGTCCTCAGGACCCCACACAGTTCACTTTTGCAGGTCACCCAGCTGGTGCACAGGTGTATTCATTAGTCACTGACAGGTTTTAAAAGATCCACAGGTGCAGCTAACTGTTTCACTAGTAATTATGTGAGGAGACCTGCAAAACGTGCACTGTTTGCGGTCCTGAGGACCGAGTTTGAGAACCTGTGA